>CAUYUJ010018455.1:110036-204500 GCA_963575745.1 Prorocentrum cordatum
GGAGGGGGGCCTGAACCTCAAGCAAGCCGCACACGACTTGCACGTGCGGAAATCACGCGCTAGTATTCGTTTGAAAGGGGCGAGGGGGAAGGGGGGCGAACGCCATGCAAGTAAACTTGCCAGATGTTTCAAATCAGAAAACCTTGCTCTCGTCCGCACCCGATGTATCTTCGTCCTAAGAGGACGGTGCCGAGCGTCCCGGAGCGCTCCGGCACGGCCGCGGCCCCCAGTACATCCTTCGGTTAACCGCCAAGTTTCAGAGGTCCCCAGTCCGCCTTGGTCGGGTTCCATTCTGGTCACGGCTTCGTCTTACAGTCAACCCGCATAGTAAGCATGGGCAACCTTCCCTCGTGCTGTGTAAAAATCACGACTGGAGGCTTTTCGCTGCTTTTGGCCTCTAGGGGCCCTCACCAGGCCTCGGGACCGTTAAGAAACGATTCAGGATGAAAAACCAGTCCTGAGGAAGGGGTCCAGACCTCTGGGGGTCGACGCTGTGACACAGTCACGACGTCGGGGGTCTGGGTAGTTAGGATGGACAGAGTTCCCAGTGGCACTCTTGCGTCCTTCCCCTTCGGCCCATGCTTGGCCGCCGACGCTGGCCGCTCCCCGCGCTCGCAAGGTGTCGACGTGGCCTTCCGAGGCCCCTGCATCCCGATCGTGCATCCTTGCTGCAAGAGCGGCGGCGATACCCCTGAGGTCCGACGCTGCAAAACAAAGTGCAGCACGGAGGAAGACCACGACACGGGAGCCCTGTCGGCATCACCCCAATACTTAAGTATTACATGTGCGTCGCCCCCCCAAAGGGCGACGCGCGCACCGAGAAATCTTGTAGTAGTGCTTCGTGGCGGGCGCTTTCTGGCCACGCCGCTCGGGAAACGATCTAACATTACAAGATGGGTATACTACATGTTCGGGTCGGACGCGCGCCTACAAGGATAACATATAGAAACTAGTATGCCTTTGTGCGTCTCACCCTAGACGCCATCTTTGTTCGTCATTTGCCGGGCCGGATCGATCTGTGATGTAGTGTTTGGGTCTCTTGGGTGGCCGAAAATCACCACCAGCATCAATATCTCGGATCAGCCTCCGCCGGTGGACGCTTCAGCCCTTGTTCTGGCGTCGGTGCCCCAGCCTCCAATCTGAAGATTATCGAAGCGCGGCGGCGGGCCCGCCGCGCCCCCCGAGCGCGCGCGCGCGTGCGGTGCGCACGGCCCTGGCGCGGGACGCCCAGTCCGCGGTTCGCGCGCGCCCGCGCCAGCGGCGGAGCGGTCCGCGAGGCCCTGGCGCATCGGCGCCCTTGGGCGGCGCGGCGGCGCTACTGCGCGCCGCCTGGCGGCGCGGCGGCGTGTCGCGGCGTGTCTCGGCGGCGCTGTCTGGCGCCGCGGCTCTCGCCGGCGGCCCGTGCGAGAGTGCGCCGGCAAGCGCGCACAATGACATTTCCTGCTCCGAGCGTGCGCTCCGCCGCTCGCGGCCTCCCTCCCCCTCCGCCCGAAAAGGTTGCATATTCTGTGCCCCAAAAAGCCCCGGGGGCGAGCGAGGGTCCTGCCTGGTCGTGGGTCTGGTATACGAGATTCCCTCCCTGGGGCGTGGTTTGTTCTTTTGTATGCTGAAAGTGGCCCGGGGTGGTGGAAGCTGACCGGGGCGGGGCGGGAGTGGTGCACAGAAGGAAAACTTGAGGATAATCCCCCCCCCCTCTCTTCGCCGCGCCCTTGCTGCGTCCCCTCGTGCCCCATGCGGCACTGGTGCGCCCACCGCTGCCACGGCCGCGGCTCGTTGCCAAGTCGCCGCCGGCAAAAAGAGGAGGAGGAGGAGTTGGAGGAGGAGGAGGAGGAGGAGGAGGAGGAGGAGGAGGAGGGGGAGGAGGAGGAGGAGGAGGAGGAGGAAGAGAAAGGATAAGGAGGAGGAGGAGAAGAGGAGGAGGAGGAGGAAGAGGAGGCGGAGGAGGAGGAGAAGGAAGAGTCTGGCGTCTCGGCGCCGGGGGGGGGGACTGGCTCGAACTTTCGGGGTCCGAGGTTCTGGGGCGCCGTCGGCGGTTCTCGGTGGCCCAGCGGGGGCGGCGCCGGCGGCGGCGCCCAGCCCCGCGTCTCGGGGGCGGGCGGGCGGGGCCCCGAGGTGCCCTCGCGCCGTGCAAGAGTCACGGCCCAGCTGGGCGGGGCTCGAGGTTTTCGGGCGTTTTCGTTGGTTCTCGACTCGGCGGCGCGCTGAGGGGGGTAGGGGGAGGGGGGACATCGATGAGAATCGCATGGAAGAACAAGTTCCGATATTGATGATAATCAACTTCGAAGTGAGTGGCATAAGATATGGGGAGCATGCCTTGTCCTTGTTCCAAGCCAAGGGCTACAATACGGAATGGTACAAACAAGCAGGCAAACCAAAGCCTAGAAGCCTTCTATGGGAAGCTAGTCCGGGGCTTGTAAGGGCGCTCAACGAGACCCGCTCGAGAAGCCTACCCTCTATCAGAATTCTAACAGTGGGAGGGGGGGAAGGCTTCTCAGAAACATCCCTGCTTCTGAGAAGGCGCGGGTCTTAGGGCCTTATATTTAGGCGTAGGGCTGGCGCCGTCTCAGGAGCAGTCTCCTTCCAAGAAGCCTCCCCCCCTTCCCCCTACCCCCGTGTGCGCGCCATCAATCGACGGTCTTCCAGCCTCGGAATGCCGTTCAAGCAGCTGTGCCTCGCCGAGAAAGTTCCGGGGGTTGCCAGGATCGTCCCGAACGACCGCCGGAGGCCCGAGTTATGGCCCGAAGTATTGGGGGTGTTGGCCAGCTCGCAAGTGAATACTGCCGCGCCGGCGCGGCAGCAGCAGCAGCAGCAGCAGCAGCACCAGCAGCACCAGCAGCAGCGCTGCTCGGGACGGATGAAAGAGTATCAATGGCACGCTACCCTCGGGAGCCCGTCGGCGTGGTGTTGCTCCTTCGCTTTCGGTCAGAAGGCTTGGTTGTCGCTCAGCAGTAATACGCTGATGGGTTCCCCACGCCGGCGTGTCTTTGGAACTGTGTGTTGCTTGTGTTGCTCCCCCAGCTGTGCCTCGGGTCCGTGACGCGAGCACGGGCAACCTGCCTCCTGAACGCCGTCCCGAGGACCCCCATGTACGGTCGGTGCTCAGGCCCCAGGCCTCCAGGGCCCGCCTCAGAGGGCCACTTGGGCCGCTCTGGAGCGTCGAGAGCTCGAACAAATAAGAACGCGAACCCCCGGAGGACCAGTACGGAAGCCATGCCTTTTGGCGTCTTGGGGCCTTCTTGGGGGTTCTCTCTGGGCTCGCGAGCGCCTGCGACACCCGCAGGTGAGGCTTCTGCCATCTCCTCTTCCCTCTCGTCCTCTTCCTCCTCCTCCTCCTCGTCGTCCTCCTCCTCCTCCAGCCGCATCAGCAGGCAAAAACACACTTACACACGCGGCTACTGTACACGGCAGGGGTACACGGTACTGGACAGCAGCGGAATGGTTTGTCTTCCCTCTTGGGGCCCGCTCCGCCCCTGCTGAGAGACGAGACGCGCCGAGAGCGTGGCCAGGACGGCGTCTTCCCGACATGGCCTGCCTGGCATTGTACTCCGTCATCATATTGATGGAGTCTGGCGCGCAGTCTCTTCCGCAACTTCAGCGGTTCCGCCTGTGCACATACAACCCCATGCGCCTGACGGGGCCCACGAGGGCCATGGAGATATCGGAAGAGTTCTCGAACATGAATGCGGTGATACTCCTTGGAACGTGTCGTCGCCAACCAGCCGACTCGGGATATAGTTTATTACAACACAAATCTCATTGGGAGGTCTCGTTCTGTTGGACACGAGCATCGGACAAATCCTGTGGAGTAAGTATCTATTTACACCATAAACGACTACTTCGAAATTTTATCAGGCGCATATACACACCTCCTGCCCGCCTGGCGGGACGATGTAGAGCTATTCGGTTGAAGTCGAGATCTTTGGACATTTTTCTCATCGCCTTGTACTTCCCAGTGCAATCGTCGTGCCGAGGCACGAAGGACAGCTATCGCACCACAGTGCAAACTATGATATCATGGACACGATCGCTGGTGGAAGGAGTTGGCGCGAGGTGCAGTCCCGTGGTCGGAGTGGACCTCAACGACAGACCCGGATACAATTCGGACGACCGTTGCGAGGGGGAGTTGGCCATTGGATACGATCCCAAGACGGATGATGAAGATTTAGCCGTGGGCATTCTCGCAGCAGAAGAAGAAGGGCTGGCTGGGCGTTTTTGGCATCAATGTCTACAGTCTACGCGATCTGCACCTCATGGCGGTAAACTAGTTCTACCCAGCTGGGGATCTCTTCTTCGGCGCGGGAAGCTACAGCTCACGCGTCGACTGTATTCATATCTTACAGGGCCTTCGCCCATATGTGGTTGGCTGCAAAAAACTAGCATCAGCGGGGCATCGTCTGCAGGCCGTAAACACTTTGGACACACGAGACCATCGACCTGCCTACCTGCCTACCTCGAGTTCCTTTACACCTTTTACGCTTGCTCTCACAAGCGACACACCTGGGACTACGACAGAATGATGGGTATGCTGCGCGGTGAAGAATTTTGCCTGAATGCTGTTGAAGCCATTCACCAGGCGATTTTGGACATCGATGAGGAGCATTGAATTCGCTTATGCAGCAGACCGGACACGGACGAGGTTTGCAACACGGTGGCGTCCTTGATCACACAGCAGGCGCAGCGGGAGTTTGAAAAACCACCGGCACTGGAACAAACAAAATCTGAAGTGGAATCAGAGCGCACACAACTACTTACACGCAGAAAGGAAATACGACAAGTGTTGAAACAGTGAATTTCCATCGAGATGGCGGCGAACACCCCGAACGTGAAGATACCGAACTGAGATTGGCAAGGATTACTTTTCGCATCAGACGCGTATCGAGAGACATCACTATCGAGCGCAACGCTACCATCACGACGGAGCCTAACGAGGCCTGGGCACGTCACGATCACGCCACCGTGCAAGGGCTGGCGAGGCGACTATCTCGAGAATGACGGGGACCACGACACCGACGCTATTTTGTTGCACGGGGAGAGAATTGTGAGGCACTTGAGGTGAAGCAGTATCTGATGAAGCCAGCTACCGAAGGTGGACTTGGGGCTCAGGAGTGCGATCTTACACGAGAGCTGGAAGAACGGTTCGACGCGAGACACGATGGGGGCGAAGCTACACGCGTAGACCACCATAGATACGACGCGATTCAGTTCTCGGATCTCGCCCAAGCACAGAACGACCTGACGGCCATCATTAACCAAACAAGACGCTCTCCCAAAAGGAGGGCAACACCTCGGTGGCCTATGCCCTCGGAGCTATGGCTGATTCTCTTGGATGAAGCACAATGGGGAACATTTACACGAGGTGGGCCCGGCGGCGATACCAGACCGGCTACTGCACAGGGTTACAGCGAGCGGTTCCTGGATATTCTGGCCAGCTTCAGACGGACGATGACGACCCCTCTGCTTTTCGACATATCCTCATGCGTTGGTCTGGACAAGCGCACGGGGAAGATGGGGCCCGCGGGCCGAAGGTGGATCCATCTCTTCTGCCCGATCGGCAAGGCTTGGAATGCATATCTATTGCATCGAGGACGCAAGGTTCGACCGTCTCTCCCTGACTACTGTCGCGGGTTTGCGCGACAGCGGCGACGGTGGGGCGCCATTGCTGCGCAGGCTTGCGTCCCGTGTCGATTTCAACGCCAAGGTTTGTCCCGCGCGATTGTGAATGGGGGTGCCGCGAACGCCTTCGCCAGTACAAAAAGGAAAGGGACACAATCTTAGAGATGTTCGGGGACTTGCGCGATCCAGAGGATCTTAGATTCCAGCGGACTCGGACTACCCAGGGGGCTCTTCAGATCGAAGCTCATTCTGGACCAGTAACTCTTAGACCCACAACGGGGGAGATGATGGGACGCCCTAGCCCCGCGAGAGCCTTCCCGTACTATTGCCGGGAGGAGATCGAACCGTTCCTGTCGCATCGTGCTTCTACTAGCTCGGCCCAGTACGCGGTCGCACGCGAACCCGACGAGATGGCGACGGACGTGGGGGTCGCGATCTACGCCGACGACATTGCCGAGTGCGCGATTCCAGGTTTGGGCCCACCACCGCGCCCTGGGGGGGGAGCAGCGCATTTACTAGCTCTATCGTCATCCAGCAGCAGACGTCTTCCCCTGCACCTGGAGGCTGTAGGCGTTCGACTTAACCTTGATAAAAGGGCGACGCTTGCAAGCATCTCCGGGGCGGGCTGCGTTGCACAGCGGAGGTTGCTCTACTCGGGCTCCATTCCCTACCCTGGGCAGCGTGGCAGGTTCATGAGAATTCTAGGCGGTTGGCTCACTGCCTCTGTCTCTCTGCATGTTGAGCTAGCTAAGCGACTACAAGCGGGGCGATCAGGATTAGGACGGCTATGGAGTTTTCTAGTGCGCAACGCGACGGCCAGCATCAAACGCACGTCGATCATTGCGTTTGCGCAGTCTGCTTTGGTTTTGGGAATGGAAGGTCGTGTTCCAGATGAATCGCGCGCTAAAGCTCCGGATCAGATCGCATTCCGCGCTATGCGACGGGGACTGGGGATTCGCGGCCTTTCGGAGCAGGAAAGAGGGGAGATGCGTAGATGGTCTTCGCATCGGTTGCGGCTGTTCTGGCGCGTCGTCCCTGCGCCTGAGGAACTGCAGGTGCGACGCTTGGAATGGTGCTAGCGTTGGGCGCAGTTTCCATCTTGTCACCGACAGGTACGAGCCGCGAGAACGGGGGGAATGGGGGGCGGCGGCTCGATCGACAAGCGCTGGGGCCTCACCCCCCAAGCGAACCTCTGGGCTCAGCAGGTGTTTCGCGATTTGAAGTTCGGGTGCGAAATCTCAGAAGAATTTCAGGACCTGGCCCCCTCGGAGTTCCCACTTCTGCGTTTGTTTTAATGCGACGACTATTCGAAGTCGGTGAACATCGATTGCACGATCATCCGGGCGAGCTTCTTTTCGCACCCCGCCGGGCCGCCGACCGACTCGAACGCGCGCGACGAGACGGCGCAGGTGGGGGGCGAGGAGGAGGACGAACGACCGAGACTTACGAATGTAATATGCGCGAGGCAGAAGGTAGATCTCGGTGCGTTTTTTCCCACGACGAAGAAAAGTTTACCTCTGCGCGCTGGGCGGGCCCATCGGGTTCGGAACGAAGCCTCTTTGTTGACCGTGACCAATCAATGCTCCAGATGTCTCCAAACTCGCAGCACAAGAGAGAATGTGCAGAGACACGTTGTGAGATCGTCTCATAACAACATGTGTTGCCACGGTAGAAGCTCTTATGGTCTCTTGGAAACGGTGCAACCTCGGAGTCTGGCATGCCCTGCACGCAGTTTCACTGATAAAAAACTACACGACCTTCAGATTCACATGCGGGGGCACTGCGCACTCCCCCCATCCGCGCATGGTGCAGGCACGCCTTCATCCGATACGGACTCATGGCCATGGGCCTGGACGCCCTGCTCAGGCGCCACCAGCCGTCCGCCGCGGCAGGCGGCTCGGAGGGCGCGGCAGCAGGCGGCGCTTCAGGGCGCCCGGCGGCCCCCGACAGGAAGACGGCAAGGCTGGCAGAGATGGCAGAACATGCAGAAGAGGCTCTCGTGTGGGCCGAGGGCGCGCTCAAGCAGAAAGACGTTCAACAGGCGCTGATGGTGCTACTCGCGCTATCCTGCCAGCGCGCCCAGCAACTCCGAGACCTCGCCGCTTCCGAATGGGTCTCGATCCTCACTCCGACGGTCTCAGAGGTGATCAAGGCAGGCCGTGCAGCAGGCAGGCAGTACTCCCAGGCAGCACAGATCGAATCCATCAAGCCGCAGCTTGGGCCCCCTCATTTGTACATCGCGCGCGCCGTGTGCAAGCGGCTAGCGGAGTCGCCAGCTCTTCAGACCAACAAGCCGCAGGCACACATGATCATCGAGCAGTTCTACAAGAAGTTCGCGTCGGTGGCCTCAGTGCAAGAGCTCGCGCTGATGATCAGGCACTTCAGGCTCGAGAAATGCTACAACGACGAGTACGCGCGCATCCAGTTCTCTATCGCCGACTCGCCCTACATGCCCGCGGTCGACAGTCGGTCCGAGATCTCTCACAGCAGGCTAGAAATCGAGAGCGCGACGATTATTATGCTGGAGGACCTCGGCGGGAAGGCGGAGCAGCCCCTCAGGGGCGCCTAGAGACGCTGGCCCAGAAGTTACTCGACCAAACAAAAACGAAGGAGGGCAGCAAAATCAACGGGAAGAAGTGACGTGGGGGAGCAGATTGGCAGCACTACAGGAGCATATTCGACGGAACGAACCTCATCGGGCAACGTCTTCCTTGGACTGGTAGAAATCGAAGCTTTCACTACTTTTGGATCGGGTCATCACGTTTGCTTATACGGACGTGTTCTTCCGACATCTCACGGCGTGTGAGGTCATGGACGACTCTCTCGGACTACGTTGGTGTTTTCTTGAAAGGCATACTTTTCCCTCGACGGAATCACGTCGGAGTTGAATTTGTTGTATCGTCCTTGCTACACGTCCGACCGCGGGTGACCCGGACTCGATCGACAGCGTCGACTCTTTCTTTGGCACACTGGAGCCTTGATACGTGCATATGCCGAGACCTTCTACGCGACGCCATGGGAATCTTTCATATTGAAGCGACGTCAGCTGCACCTAGCTCTGTCCGCCTGTGCCAACCTCTCCTTCGGTCTTTCTCGGGCTCCGTGGACCCCGTCTCGGTCGGAGGTCGGCCGGAGGCCTCCAAGCACGGTTTTGGCAAACATTGTCGTGGCAAATCCTGGCCGTCTTGAACCAAGGCCTAGCCGAGGCCTAACGGCCGAGGCCCCTGAGACGGGGAAGGAAAAAACCCAGAAACCATGCGTTGTACAGTCAGCCTCAGCCACGGCAGCCTGCGGATACTGTCAAGGCCGCTTCTTTTACTTTGCATTCGTGGGAACGGATTTACCACACGTTCGAGGAGTTCCACACTGAACTTCCTCCTCTCTTAAGGCTCTCGGCCGACCCCCGACCAGGCTGCGCGGCAATTCAGTACGAAGCTGTTGGATGTAGCCCCCCAGCCCTCCCTCCACCTACACCTCCTCTCCTTTAATTCGTGCTTTCTCGTCGTCAGGAGGAGGAGGAGGAGGGAGGAGGGGAGAGGTTATCGGGGGGACGCTGTTCTGACGTTTTCTTTTCCTTGAGTTTTCGACGAGGCGGGGTGGGTGCCTTGGACGCCAAGCCAGGCAGACACAGTGTCGTTGGCCTCGGGCTCGTCGAGGCCCGAGGGGCATCACCCCCAGCCCAGAGAGATGCCGCAAGTTGCTTCTTTCCTGAGTGAGTTTTTCACGAGGGATTGCACGGTGCGTGTAACCAGACACCTCCTTGGATGAGCGCCGCACCAGGGATTGTGCGAGGTACAGCCTTGGGTCGAGCACAGACGCTCGACGCTTGCAGGTAAGAGCGGATGAGACCACACGCAATGCCGAGTCTTTGTTTCTTCTTCTTCTTCTTCCTCCTCCTCCTCCTCCTCCTCCTCCTCCTCCTCCATCTCTCCCTCGTCACGACGTGCGTCTGCTCCACGCGCTGGATGCGGAAGAAGCCGGCTTTCAATGCAACCGTTTGCTCGGTGCTTCCTTGGTCGCACTTACAGGTGCCTCTGATAGCGTAGTGGTGGCATTCGCATTTTTATTCTGGCAGTTGAAGCTTGGTGTCCGCTCCCATCTTTTCCCTCCTCTCAAAAAACGCAGGCGTGGTTTCCAGCAGGGGCGGGGCGTGCACATCAGGGAGTGTTGGCGAACTTGGTACGCTTCGGCCTTCTCTTCAGGGTCCCGTCTCTAGTGTGCTGCTGGATCAGGACTGCAGAGGATCGTTTCCGAGCGACTCAGTCCGTCTTCTTTCGCTGGTCAACCCTGACCCGAAAAGTGAAGCGTCTCATGGTTCGCTTTTCCACACACACATCGCTTGGTTCATGCCAAACGTATAGAAGGTTTCGCGAAGCTCCCTGGGATATCCCGCACCAGTGGCCGCTGCACTAAACTGGCGGGTGCGAGATGGGCGAAAGTTCGAACATGTTTTATGGGGACGCTTGGTTTTTCCTTCCTCCTACCCCTCACTTTTCACCCCCTGCAGCCCAGGGCCCCAACACTACCTTCAAACAGAATTCCTTGATCCTGCCCACTTTCTTTCTTGGTACACCCTCCGATTTCCAGCAAAAGCATTCAGAACTGGTCGGTCTTAAAGGCACCCTCATCTCTCATCTCCTGATAAAACCTGCGTCCTCCACAAGAATTTCAACGATTCCCCGTGGATTACAAATGGGATCCGAAGGTTGGATTACCGAGGGGATCTCCAGGTGGGGCCCTTGGGCACTTCAAGATCTCCATGAGGTCCCAAGGCGCTCTTAGGATCCCGCAAGGAGTCCAGAGATGTCTCCTGAGGATCCCCGAGGAATTTCTCATGAGAGTCCTGGCAGATCTTGACGGCTCCCTGGGAGAAGTCTCCAGAAGTCCGGCCGAAACCTCGGTCCTCGAACCTCGATTTACTTCCTCCTTTCCTCGTCGTTCTCTTCCTCCTCCTCCTCCTCTTCCTCGATCTCTCCAGGATGCGGCGGCCAACTCTATACCCGCCGTGCCCTCACATTACTTCGGTCCTGTCTTGCCTCAAAGGAAGCAGCGAAGTCGTGAGGTCGAGGTCTCGAAGTCTGGGGGAATTCGCTCAGGTCTGGTCGAGCTGTAGTTGTAGAGTGGTGGAAGAGGAGGTGGAGAAGGAGGAGGAGGAGAAGGACAAGTGGGCTGATGATGCTGATGATGGCGATAATGATGAGGATGATGATGACGATGACGATGACGATGCTGATGATGTTGATGAGGATGCTGATGATGACGCTGATGATGATGATGACGATGATGATGATGATGATGATGATGATGACGACGGTACTGATGCTGAGGATGATGATGATGATGCTGATGATGATGATGCTGATGGTGATGATGATGATGCTGATGATGATGATGTTGCTGATGTTGCTGATGCTGCTGATGATGCTGATGATGACGACGACGATGATGATATGATGATTATGATAATGCTGCTGATGATGATTGTGATGGTGATTATGTATGATTATGCCGATGATGATTATGATGATGCTAATGCTGATGATGACGATGGTGATGAGGAGGAGGAGGAGGATGAGGATGATGAGGATGATGAGGTTGATGCGGATGAGGAGGAGGAGGTGGAGGAACAAGAGGAGGAGGAGGAGGAGGAGGAGGAGGAGGAGGAGGAGGAGGAGGAGGAGGAGGAGGAGGAGAGGATTGGGGATGAGCAGTCCGCTCGCTCCCATGAGAGGCCGCGGCAGGCTGTGGCGGGTTCCCGACAGGCCCAACTGATAGCAGGAGGAGGAGGAGGATTAGGAGGAGGAGAAGGAGGAGGAGGAGGACAGGGTCTCCTGCGGGGCCCTGTCCTCCTCTGGATATCAAGATGAGGAGGATGAGGATAGGGCCCCGCAGGAGACCCTTTCCTCGTCCTGAGGAGGGAAGGACCCAGGAGGATAGAGCCCCGCAGGAGATTGCTGTTGGAAGTGGAGGAGAATGAGGAGATGGAGTGTGAGGGCGAAAGCTTGGTGCGCTCGTGCATTACATCCGGCGTCCTGCCCTGCCCTCGCATCCCTCTACACTGCGTTGGCACCCTCTCTCGATCCGCAGGGCCCTGTGACGGTAGAGGCCTTGATTTCTGTGGGCCGCCTCATCGGAGAGACGCGCCAGAGCCGTTCTGGGGTGACACAAACACAACACCATTGCTGCTGATGCAGGACTCAGGCCAGCGATGCGACGAGAGCGCCGTTCCGTTGGACGGAGGCTTCATGGAACTCAGTACGTGTGGTACACGCCGCAGCGGGAGCACCAGCGTCGCTTATGCAGGATCTCGGCCACCGCTGCGACGAGAGCGCCATCCCTTGGACGGAAGATCGACGGAAATTGTCGAAAGCGGTGACTCCTGCAGCGGGAGCATCGTTTTCGATGACGCAAAGGACCGGCCAGCGGTGCGGTGGGAGCGTCGTTCCGTTGGGCGGAGGTTTTTTGGAGATCGTTAAATGTTGGAGGCGCTGCAGCGGGAGCATCACTTTGAAAAAGGCCGAAAGCCCATGTCCAAAACCAACCTGGCGCACACCTGGATTCAACGACGGTGTGCGAGACCGGCCAGGGCCAATGCAGTCGGCAGCAGGCGACAGCGGAGAGCAGTGGTCAGTCAGAGTGCGCGGCTAAGAAGGACGAGGAAGAGGAGCAGGAGAACGAGCACGAGGAGGATGTCCGCCGTGGCTGCGGTCGGAGCTGTTGGGAGGAGGAGGAGGAGGAGGAGGAGGAGGAGGAGGAGGAGGAGGAGGAGGCCAGCCGACTCCGACCAGTCCTCCGCCCCGCCGCCTGCCTCCTCCTCCTCCTCCTCCTCCTCCTCCTCCTCGGTTACTCGAGGGTGGACAGGAGGTCAGCCGACTCCGAGATGGCCCGCCGCCCCGCCCGGCCACAGGCCTGGACCTCTACCGGGTCACCTGCCCGATCGGGGTGCTCTCAACCACGCCTGTCGGCGGTTCCCGAATGTTGTCGAGCCGGACGCCCCCGAGTCGTCATCGTCGTCATCGTCGTCGTCGTCGTCGTCGAGGCTCCTCCTCCTCATCATCATCATCCTCCTCCGCCTCTTCCCTCCGCTCTCTATCCTTCTCCTCCCTCCTCTCCCACCCTCCGCTTCCCTCTCCTGCCTTTCCCCTGGGAGGAGGCGGCAGAAGGATGAGGGGGAAGGAGGAGGTGTTCAGAGGTTACCCTGCGATGCCTGTCTGTTCCAGAGGTTTTCGCAGGCTGGTTGGCTTTATGAGGTTTCCACAAGGGGAGATAGAGCAGGAGGAGGAGGAGGAGGAGGAGGAGGAGGAGGAGGAGGAGAGGAGGGAGGAGGAGAGGAAGGGAGAAGGAGCAGGAGGACAAGGAGGAGCAGGACGTGAGCAAAGAGAGGAGCAGGATGAAGGGAGAGGGAAGGAAGGCGAAGGAGGATGTGGAAGGCGTGGGGGAGGAGGCGGACGTTGGATGCCTGCATGTGACTCTGGAAATTCCCGGAGGCGTCGGTTTGTCATTTTCGTCGGGGCTGCCGCGTGTGTCGCCACCAAGGGGGAGAGCCCCACAAACGGGAATCGCGAAGGGTTGTGCTCATGTCATCGGCATGCGGGCTCATTGCACCTCATTGTCCTCCTGGTTTTGCAGGCTCGCCAGCTGCTCCCACCTTCCCCTCTTGTCTTCTGGGGCCTCGGGCTCCCGGTCCTGATCCCCTCCTCCTCCTCCTCCTCCTCCTCCTCCTCCTCCGCGTCCTCCTCCTTGTCCCCGACTGCCTCGCGTCGTGAAACATGCACGACGCCAGCTTTATGTTATCCAGCTGCCTTCGGCAAGTCCCGCCACCGAGCCACCCAATATTCTAGTTGGCGACTGTTCGGAGGCCGTCACGTGTGACACCTCCTGTCGCCAGGCTTGGGATGATGAGGCTGATGAAAATTGTGAGGATGATGGGGGTGATGATGACGATGAGGAGGAGGATGACGACGACAACGATGATGATGATGACGATGACGTTGATTAGCATGATGCTGATGGTGATGATGATGGTGGTGATAATGATTGTGACGACGATGGTGATGATGATCCTGATGAGGACACTAATCATGATTATGATGATGGCAGTGTTGATTATGACGAGGAGGATTATGGTAACGACGATGAAGATGACGATGGTGAGATGATGGTGATGATGAGAATGATGATGATGATGATGATGATGATGATGATGATGATGATGATGATGATGATGATGATGATGGTGTTGTTATTTGTGATGGTAATGGTGATGGTGATTGTGATGGTGATGCCGACGATAATGGTGGGGCTGGTGATGATGATTATGATGATGATGTCGATGATGGTGATGATGACTTGATGATGTTGATGATGACGCTGATGGCGCTGATGGCGCTGGTGATAGTGGTGGTCGTGAGGATGATGATTGTCATGATGGTAATTGTGATGATGATTGTGATGACAATGGTGATTATGACGAGCAGGCGGATGATGATGATGATGATGATGATGATGATTATGATGATTATGATGATGATGATGATGATGATGATGATGATGATGATGAAGATGATTGTGATGATGATGATGATGATGATGATGATGATGATGATGACGATGATGATGATGATGATGATGATGATGATGATGATGATGATGATGATCAATATGACAAGCAACATGCCAATGGTGATTGATGCTGATGATGATGATGACGATGTTCATGGTCTTGATGTTGTTGTTGATGGTGGTGGTGATGGTGGTGGTGATGATGATGATGATGATGATGCTGCTGCTGGTGATGATGATAATGATGTGATGATGATGGCGACGATGAAACTTGTTGGGCCGTCTTGGGACTGTCCCTGCCTCCTGTGAGGCAGCCTTGGGGGTCCCTTGGGGCCCCCTTGGGCCGTCTTCGGGACCTCTTACGCCGGCGTGGCGCTTTCTTGAGCCGTCTTTGGGCTCTCTTGGCCGTATGGATGGTGTTTGGGGGGCCGTCGTGGGGCTGTCTTGGCGCCGTCTTGGGCCGTCGAAGAGCTTTCTAAGGCCGTCTTGGGTCCCACGGGAGTCCCCTCTCGGCCCGTCATTGGGCCGTTTTGGAGTTCCCTCAGGCCATCGTGGGGTCCTCGTGGGCCATCTTGGGCTGACGGCAGCACGAAAATGCGGGAATGCGAAAATCAGTGAGCAACCCAAGGGTAATCAATGATTTTGTCCTTCTTCGGACCCTGCTTGAGGTCCTCTTGTAGCCATTTTGCACCCTCTTGAAGGCATCTTGGGCCGTCTTGAATCAATGTTCGGCCGCCTTGTGGCCATCGTGGGCCGCCTTCGAGGCATCTTGGGTCATCTGAGGCTCCTTGGTTGCATGCACGGGCTGTCTCGGAAGCTCGAGATTCCCACCGCCATTAGCGTAAAAAAGCTCATCCGCAGACGTTGCTTCGACGGTGCCGCCCCCGGACTCCACATTTCAACGTTGCGTTCGCGGCCGTTGTCGGGGTGTAGGCGTCGGCATAAAATAAACGCCCCATACTCCACCGCCAAGGCAACCCCGTTTTGAACATTTAAATTGGGGGGGCACTGGGTTCTGAACGCAGCAGCGCCGTCCATTATGCATGGTGGGCGTTTTTTACGTCGTCGGCGGTATCCATTGTCTTTAATGAGGGGTCGTGGCTTGGAAGGCCCTGGAGCGATTGGGAGCAGCGCTTGGAAATGCGGAAGTGCACGATCCTTGAGCGGGTGCGCGTGGGATGAGGGGTCTAGCGTCTAGGAGATAGCAGCCACGCGGGAAGTGCACGATCCTCGGGCGGGCGCGCGTGGAAGGGGGGTTCAGGCATGTGCTGCCATACTGTAAGTGCACCATCCTCGAGCGTGCACGAGGGAAGTGGCCTCGGAAAGGAGGGGCGATGCATGCAACAGTCTGCTGGTAAAGGGGGGGGGGCGGGCCTTTATTTGATTACAACAAGCTCTACCAGGCAGCTCCTGGCACTCTCCCACGCATCGACGTGCCAGGGAGCACGGTGGCGGAGTTTCAATTTTCTGCCTCAGGGGGCCAGGGATGTCAACATATCGACTCAGGACGCAACGCCGGTCCCGGGGGTTCACATTGTGAGGGGATCACGACGTCGGAGATTTGTAATCGCCCTCCAAATAAGCATTTTGTCGAAGGACTCGACCCTATGCAGATATGAATATCGTTGTTGTGAGTATCGCTTTCAGTGGGCCTTTTCCTGGGGCTACGAAGTGCGTGAAGCGTGTGCCGAAAATGGGGCGGGGCCGCCATGCGGGAGCTGCCAATGGGGCCGTAGTCCGTATGGGGCCATGAAGCGTGAATGGGTGGCGGGGGTGCATGCAGGCTGCGCCTCTGGGACATTTGGTCGAGCTCCCTACGGGGCCACGAAACTTGTGAGGGGTGTGCCAACATTTGCGCGGGGACGGATGCTTGCTGCGCCGCTGGGACCTTCGGTGGCTCTCCCTCTGGGGCCACGAAACGTGTGAGGGGTGTGCGGAAATTGGTGGCGGGGACACATGCGGGCTGCGCCGCTGGGACCTTCCGATGGGGCCACGAAACGTGTGAGTGTACGCTGGAATGGGTGGTGGGGGCGCATGCGGGCTGCTCTGCTGGGACCTTCGGTGGAGCTCCCTCTGGTGCCACGCAACGTGTGAGGGGTGTGCGGAAATTGGTGGCGGGGACGCATGCGGGCTGCGCCGCTGGGACCTTCGTTGGCGCTCCCTCTGGGGCCACGAAACGTGTGAAGGTGTGCCGGAAACGGAGGCGGGGGCGCATGCGGGCTGCGCCCCTGGGGCCTTCGGTGGAGCTCCCTACAGGGAAAAGAAACGTGTGAAGGTGTGCCGAAATTGTTGTCGTGGGCGCATGCGAGCTGCGCTGCTGGGACTTTCGGTGGAGCTTCACGCAGCGTGTGAGGGGTTTGCCGACATCGGGGGCGGGGACGCATGCGGGCTGCGCTCCCGAGACCTTCGGTGGAGCTCCCGATGGAGCGTGTGAGGGTGTGCCGACATAGGTGGCGGGGGCGCATGCGGGCTGCGCCGCTAGGACCTTCGGTGGAGCTCCCTCTGGGGCCATGAAACGTGTGAGGGGTGCGCCGAAATTGGTGGCGGGGGCGCATGCGGGCTGCGCCCCTGGGGCCTTCGGTGGAGCTCCCTATGGCGCCACGATGCGTTCGAGGTTGTGCCGGAAGGGGTTGTGGGGATGCATGCGGGCTGCGCAACTGGGCCCTTCGGTGGAGTTTCCGATGGGGGCACGAAACGTGTGAGGGGTGTACACAAGCTGATGGCGATGATGGTGATGAGGACGGCGATGATGATGACGATGCTGCTGACGATGATGGTGATAATGCTGCCGACGATGCCGATGCCGATGCCGATGATGATGATGCTGATGATGACGATGCTGATGATGATGCTGATGCTAATGCTGATGATTATGAGGAGGAGGATGCTGGTGGTGGTGATGATGCTGATGGTGATGATGAAGGGATGGTGGTGATGATGGTGCTGATGTTGATGATGATGCTGATGATGTTGATGCTTATGATGATGATGATGCTGATGAGGATGAGGATGAGGATGCGGATGCTGATGATGCTGATGATGATGAGCATGATGGTGTTGATGATGATTGTGGTGGTGATGCTGAGTACGATGACGATGATGATGTCGCTGATGGTGATCCTGATGACCACGATTATCATGATTGTGATGACGCTGATGCTGGTTTTGATGATGCTGATGATGGCGATGATGATGAGGATGAGGATTATGATGATGGTCATGATCGTGACGATGAGGATGATGATGATGGTGATGATGATGATGTTGCTGATGATGATGCTGTTGCTGATGATGATGATGATGATGATGATGATGATGATGATGATGATGATGATTGTGATGATGATGACAATAATGATGATGGTGATGGTGATGATAATGATCCTGATGATGTGGATGATGTTGATGGTGATGATGGTGATTCTGGTGGTGGTGGTGATGATGACAATGACGATGACGATCACGATGGTGACCATGATGACGATGGTGATGATTGTGATGATGATACGGGCGATGATGACGACGACGATGATGCTGATGATGATTATGATGGTGATGATGATAACGATGACGACGGTGATTATGATGATGATGCTGATGATGATGATGCTGATGATGATGATGATGATGATGATGATGATGATGATGATGATGATGAGCATGATGGTGGTGGTGGTGGTGGAGGTGATGATAATGACGATGATGAGGATGAGAGGAGGGAGAGGGGGTAAGAGGGCAGGAAGAGGGACGCGGGGCGCAGTCTCTTCAAAACGAGGACCCAACACCAAAGGATGGCTTGGACACAGCAGCAGGGTGCACTTGCTGTAGCCGCTGGGCCCACTCCTGAGCGTTGTGTGCAAACTGGAGACACCCCTGGGCAGGAGGGGCGCGAGGAGTGAGGCGGAAGAGTCACCCACGGCGTCAAAGAGGTGCCGGGTGGACCATCGTCGTCGGCGTCGTCGTAGTCGTCGTCGCGGCCGTAGTCGTCGTCGCGGCCGTCCTCGCCGTCGTCATCGACGTCGTCGTCGCCGCGGCCGTCCTCGTCGTCGTCGTCGTCGTCGTCGGCGATGTGTCCCTCGGCTTTCCCGGCTGCGTTTTGGACCCAAGTCGCCGCTGACAGCATGTTTGCAGCCGTCCCCCTCCTTCCCCTACACTGCTGCACGCCGGATCAGCGTGTCCCTCCACCCGTTCTGGCCCACGCCTCAGCCTCGGCGCGACACGTTATCCACGTCCCAGTCCCCTTGCGTCAAGGTCCCGAGCCTTTCCGAGCCTCCCGCCCCGCGAAGTTGAGCGACACGCTATCCGCTCCCAGGGCATAGCGTGTCGCCGGGGCCGCCGCCGCGACACGCTATCCAAAAGCTCCTGACCGTATTCAGCATCGGCGCTGGTATATCGGCGGTCGAACACCGTCTTTCTCCAACCCCATCCCGCTCAATCTGGCTGTCTGGACTCATCTGGCTTAACCCTTGGCGGAATATGGCGCAGTGGCCCACGAGAAGGACGAAAAAACGGTCCCGGGGAATGGGTCGGGACCTCAGGGGGTCGACGTTCTGAAAACATCATGCTGTCGGGGGTCTGGGGTAGGGGAGGGGGCATGGACCCCCCCACACATGCTGGTGCTCGCGTGCATACTGTGGCGATCGCAGCGCACCTCCGCCCTTACGTGCCCCCCTCCGCCCAAGCGCTACCGTTACACAGGGCCCCAAGCTCCCCTTCCCGGGTAACGTCAAGGGAAGACAAACCACCCAGACCCGATAATTGGCGTTCACTCAACAGCCCTGGGCGTTTGCTAAACAGCCCTGCCGTGTTCGATTCCTTCTTTGGGTGCGTTTGCTAAACGGCCTCGCTTGTCGGCGTGGTCATTGTGGGGGTGGGTTTTTTGCCCTCTATCACGGCCGCTACTGGAATTCAGAAAAGCTCTCTCGAGGAGCCCCTCTCCCCACGACCCTGCCGTCGCGCTGCCCGCAGCCCGCCCTCTGCCTTCCGTCTACAGGCTGGGCCCAGGCCCTCTTGGACTCTTGGTCAGGCAGGGCCTCCGGCCGCCCCCGTCGCCCCCCCTCGGGCCCGGGGGGCCAGCGGGCTCATCATCTTCGAGTCGCGCCCGGACGCGGCGGTGCAGATAGCGTCGCTCGCCATGAAGTCGGGGAACGCCCTGCTGCTGAAGGGGGGGCGCGAGGCGCAGCGGTCGAACGCCGCGCTGGCGGCCGCCCCAGGGCGGCCCGCCGGCGGCGGCGGCGAACGGCGGCCCGCGGCGGCGGCGACCACATCGGCGGCGGCGGCGGCGGCGACAGCGGCGGCGGCAACGACAGCGGCGGCGGCGAGGGCCGCGGCGGCGGCGGTGGCGGCGGTGCCGTCGGGTTCGTGGGCCGTGGCGCCCCAGGGGAGGGAGGCGCGGGAAACATGCAGCCGATGCGCTGCAAGAGTTGGCCACGCGCAGACCGGTGGTTCAAGGATGGGGTGCTGAGGGATGAGATCCAAGGGTAGATCTACGTTGCTTGAGCCTCCTGGTCCTTAGGACCCCATCCCTCGGGACGCCGTCTCTGAACCACCGATCAGAGGGGGATGGAGGGAGGGGGAGGGCTTCTTAAAAGCACCCCTGCTTTTTAGAGTTCGCGGGCCCAGTACCTGTAGACGTGGGGCCAGCGCCTTCTAAGAAGCAGCCTCCTTCTATCAAGGAAGAACAACGGTATAACACTTAACTTTCGGAGCTCCGCGCGGATTTTTTGGATCTGCGCTTGGCCCCCCTGGCGGCGCCTCCAGCGCCGCCCATGGCGCGCTCCGCGCGCCAGGGAGGGGGGCCCAGCGCGGATCCGAGAAATCTGCGCGGACCTCCAAAAGTTTGCATGTGTATATATATATATATATATATGTGTGTATATATATATATATGCCGTTCTTTTTTTTCATTATAAGAAGCCTTTCCCCCTCTTTGCGTACCCCCTCTTGTGCGCGCCGCCCAGGGAAAAACATGCCGCCGAGGCGTTGCAATGCTAAGCAAAGATCCTGGGGCTCTCTGGTGATCGGGCCGCTCCTGCGAGAAGAAGATTGGGTCGGCCAGCGCCTGGTCGCTCGTCGAGCCCAACCACTGCCGGAGGAGGCCCTTCTCTCCTTGCCTAGCGTTCCGGTGCAGTCAGCCCGCATAGTGAGGATGGGCGACTTTCTCAAGGGTACCCCTGCTTCCTTGCCTCCTCGGTCCATCCTTGGCCACTCTCTTTGGCCTCGCCCCGCTCGAAAAGCTTGGGACGGCGAGCCTGGTCGCTCGTCGAGGCCAACCGCTGCCGGAGGATGCCCTTCTCTCCTTGCTTTAAGTCGGGCATGTCCCTCTAGAGGAGGACTATTCGAGGATAGTAAAACAATAATGCGGGCAAGATTTTTCGTGTTCTTTTTGACTATGTTTGATTGTTTTGTTGGCATGTTTCAGTTTTCTTCCGAAATCCGCCTGTAGGAGGACATGTCCGAACTAATCCTTGCTCAGCGTTCCAGTAAGGTGCTCGATCATGGAACCCTTGTTAACCGCCGGCGCCCAGCTTTCACGCCGAAGGCCGCGGGAAACTGCCGAAGGCCGCGAGAAGCCGCCGAAGACCGCCATAAACCACTGGAGACCGCCAGAAGACCGCCGAAGACCGCCGAAGTCCGCCGAAGATCGTCCGAAGACCCACGAAGAGCGTCGAAGACGGCCCAGGAGCGGTGGGTAACGAGGTCCATGGTCGACTGCGTAGCCCCTCTTTCCTCGTTCAGCGCTCCCTGGGGCAGCACGATGGCTGTCAACGTGTGGAGGTCCGCGCGGATCTCTTGGGTCGGCGCCGAGCCCCGTCCGGCGCCCTAGGCGCTGCCCCCTGGTGCCTCTTCGCGATCGCTAGAATGGCGGCCCAGCGTTGGCATCATCATCATAATCATCATCGTCATCATCATCACCATCATCACCACCATCAGCATCATCATCATCATTATCACCATCGTCATCATCATCGTCATCATCGTCATCATCATCGTCATCATCGCCATCATGATGATCATGCTGATGCTGATGATGATGATTATGGTGATCATGCTGCTGATGATGATGATGCTGATGAGGATGATAATGGTGATCATGATGATGGTGATGATGATGCTGATTAGGATGATGATGACGACGGTGATCATGGTAATACTGATGATGATGATGATGATGATGATGATGATGATGATGATGATGATGATGATGATGCTGACGACGATGATGATGATGCTGATGATGATGATGCTGATGATGATGATGATGATGATGATGATGATGATGATGATGATGATGATGATGATGATGATGATGATGATGATGATGATGATGATGATGATGATGCTCAGGAGGGAAAAAGCACAGGCACAAGTCAACGTCGATTTCCATCAGGCTGCCCTCCCACGGCTTTGCGCTGTTCCAAGAAGTTGGGCAGCTGTCTGCACATCTCCTGGCCGAACTCCTCTGCCTCATCTTTACCGACACGCTGCTGGTGGATCCAGGGTGGACTGCTACGACTTCGAGCAGCTGGGTGTTGATGGATCGCGCCGACAAACAGAAGCACGTTGGCTTCCATGAGGCAGGGCTCCCTTCAGACGGGGCTAGGGCGAGGATAAGTCCGTTCCACAGCGTTTCGGAACGCTCCCAGAGCGTTCTGGAACGCTCTGAGCAGGCCGCGGCGCCCGAGACATCCTCCAGAGCCGCCGCATCTCAGAGATTCTCGATTCGCTCGATTCTCATCCGCCTGGTGGTTGACAGATCCGCTGCGGAAAACAAATCTATGCCTAGATGCTTTGCCCCAGCATCAGGGGGAGATCTCTGTCCAGCCCTCCGGGTAGGGAAGTCCCCAGGCTTCGCGGCCAGGGAACCCCCTTTCCATTCCGTGCTGTCGACGTGCCTCGGGAGTTGGGGACAGAACGAGTGCGTGACCCAGCCGCAGTTAGGCGGGATCGAGGAATGATGAATGAAGAACGAACACAACGTGGCGCGGGCACCGCCCGCAGTTGGGTGGGAGGAGGGGGAACGAACCAAAACAGCAAGCACTGTTCGGTTCGGGCCGAGGACACCAGCAGCTCGGGGACTTGACATCCCGAGCCCGACTCAACCCCCGAGCACCAGTTGGGATGCCCGGGTGTGGGCCGCCTGTGCAAAGAGCGAACTCGGTGCCGGGTATGGAGCGCGACGCGGATATCAGTTGGGATACCGGCCGCGCGGGTCACAAGACAAGTCAAAACAAGTGAGCAGACCCACGCATCAGTTGGGATGCGGAGCCTGCGGCAATACAGTATACACGTCGACATGCACGGCGAATCGGAAACCGGCGCGAACCCCAATCGAGAAAGCAGCTCTCTCATGCTCTCTCACTCCCTCACGCTCTCTCTCCCGCTCGCTCTCTGACTACCCTGCGCTAGCCTCCTGCCGCACAACCCATACCTCGCCAGTACTACTCCCAATCCGTGACGGGATTACCCCCAGGAAGTTGCGCACTGCTCAGCCCGCATGCGCTGGCTACCAGGCCAGGCATGCGCGCTCCTCTGGGACCGGCTGGTGCAGCCAGGCACCAGACCGACACTTGTCCGAAAGGCTTCGCCCTCCCCCTGAGTAGGTCATGATCCTCGCCTGCTTTTCTCCTCGCCCTGGCTTCGTCTTACCTCTGAAAGGGCTCCCTGGGACCCCGCGACAGCCGGAAGCGCCCAAAGAAGCGCTAACCCCCAGTGACCAGCGCTACCCCCCAGTGACTTTTTGGCAGAAGGTCCGTGGGTTGACAGGCGCAGAAAAACAGCATCCATCTTGTCTTGATTCGGTGCGGGCCCCACTTTTGAGGACCCCGCGACGGCCGGAAGCGCCCAAAGAAGCGCGGGGCACGGTGCCGCCCTCGGGACCTCGGCGCTTCTCGGAGCGCGCCGTATGCCGGCGAGGGCCCCAGCAGGCCGAGAAGGGTCGAGGGAGTTCAACCTGGCTAATTTGACACCTCACCCTCCTCCTCTTCCTCCTCCTCCTCACCCTCCTCCTCCTCACCCTCCTCTTTCTCTTCGTCTTCCTCCCTCCCCTCGTCGTCGTCGTCCTCCTCCTCCTCCTCTTTCTCGTCCTCCTCCTCTTCCTCTTCCTCTTCATCCTCCTCTTCTTCTTTCTCCTCTTTCGCTTCCTCCTCCTCATTCCCCCGCCTCTTCTTCCTCTTCTGCCTCCTCGACCCCCTCCTCCTCCTCCTCCGCCTCCTCTTCTTCCTCCTCCTCCCCCTTCTCCTCCTCCTCCTCCAACGTCTGTTATTCCCGACCGAATCGTTATACCCAAAATCCTGAATTCCTCTTTCACCACCTCCGCCTCCCCGTCCTCCTCCTCCTCCTTCTCCTCCTCCTCCTCCTCCTCCTCCTCCTCCTCTCCTCCTTCACCAGATCAGCAACAAGGCCGACTGGAAGCGCTGGTGTACGGAATATCTGGGCGAGATCTTGGGCCGCGAAGACTTCCAACCACTTGATGTGACCCGCCTTGGCGCAGACGGATCGCCACCGAGATGTGCCGCCAAGCCTGGGAGAACACCGCCGTCGGTCGCACGCTCCTGGAACACCGCCCCACGCGCCCGACGTCCATGAGCGAGGAGGGGCGCCAACAGGCATCGCTGCTCTCGGAAGGGGCCGCTTTACACCGTGCCCGCCGCCGTTGGGTCAGTTCGGACGTCTTCGACACCCTGCCCGAGGAGATCGACGACGACCCCGACCTGGACACTCAGGACGTGTACCCGACCGACGACTTCGGCGAGCCCGAGAAGATCGACATTCTGCAGCCCGTCCGCGTGCCACAAGCATCTCCTGCTCGGCTGGTCTGCCATCAAGGTGTTGACGTTCGCATGGACGCCTTCGCACGGGAGCGCGCGCGTCCTGCACGAGGAGCGCCCCATGCCACTTCGGCAGCGGCGCTGGGGAAAGCAGCGACCAGGCCCAGCACAACACGATTTACGGGAAGATGTGGAAACAGCTGTGCCTGCCCCGTGGCCGGCTGAGTGGCGAGCTCCTCTCCCGCCTCCGGCTCCCCTCGCTCGATGCCGAGCTCCACGGCGAGAGCGGGATCCCCAACACGGTGGACACGATGTCGGTGGCCACCCGCGTCTGCCACATGACGCATGACGACCACATCCCGATCTCGTGCAGCAAGCAACGCGCCACCAGTGGTGCCGCCCGCCACGCCTTGAGGTTAGCGCCCGACCTCGCGGACGGAGCGGGGCCGCGTCATGTAGGCGAACGTCCCGTCGGCGACGTTCGCTCCTCCTCCTCATCCTCCTCCACCTCCTCCACCATTTCTTCTTCTTATGAGCACCTCCCCCCTGTCGCACCCCAAGCTGGTCGGAAGGGCGGGCCGGGCGTGTCGCGTGAGACTGCCCTACCACTGATGGCCCTGACAACAGCTTGAAAGATGGACGGCGGGCCGCTTCCAAAATATGGCTATCGGCTTTGCCCCGCGTGCATTCGTAAAACACATTGCAAAGAGCTTTACGGATTGAGGACAGGTCGTGTTCAAAATGTGGTTCTCGCGTGAGAGCCGCACGCGTTGTTTTTTGGTTTTGAGATAGTTGCCAGAGCTTCACGGATGGAGGGCGGGTCATTTTCGAAACGTGGCTTTCGCTTCAGCACCGCCCACGTTTGTTTCAAGCAGTTGCAAGGCTTTCACGGCATCTGATGGCTAGTGTACCAGACATGGTGTTTAGGAGCGATGTAAGGGTTGCCAGCGCGCAACACGTATGTTGATTCGCAGTGTTGAAGTCTAAGGAATGGTGATCTTGCGCGAGTCATGATCGTCAAGACGCAACAGTAGGGTTCATTCGTGGCGTTGAAGTCCCAAGAGTGGTAGTCAGGCACGGTTCAAAATGTTCAAAATATTGTCTCCCAACGGGGCACTTACCTCAGTGGAAATGAATCCCTCGGGGGGCCTCTGAAGAGGGAGCTAGGAGGGAGGGTTTAGTGCAACATCGTTGATGAGTCTAGAGTTTACACTGGTCCTCCTCCTCCTCCTCCTCCTCCTCCTCCTCCTCCCCATCCTCCTCCTTCTCCTCCTCATTTTCCTCTTCATCGCCATCCTCCTCCTCCTCCTCCTCCTCCTCTCCGCCCTCCTCCTCCTCCTCCTCCTCCTCCTCCTCCTCTTCCTCCTCCTCCTCCTCCTCCTCCTCCTCCTCCTCGTCTTCCCCCTCTTCCTCCTCCTCCTCCTCCTCGTCCTCTTTCTAGCGGTGGGGCTGCGAAGGAGGGCGTGGGTGGAACGTGTCCTGTCGAGAACCCACGGCTCAGTGGCCCGACCTCCGTGTTTGGCCTGCGCGCGACCACGCCGTCCTGGAGGCGGAGGCCTCCAGGACAGCGAGGTCTAGGGGGCCGTTGGCATTCTTCGGGGCTGAAGAGACGGGGGTCAATACAAACGGGGGTCGGCCAGAGCGCCCGATTTTGCAGAATCCTGCAGGGCCAGGGTCGCACTGACCCGGGTTTGGGTGCAGGATCTTTCAGGATCGCGCAGGATCCTGCAAGGTTTAATTGGCCCGCGTCTGGATTGACCCCGGTCAGAAGATCCCCGAATTCTGTGCCTCCTGTGGCCCGGTCTGTGCTGTTGGAGGCCGCAGCGGCAAATCGGCTCTGGTGCCAGACTGCGCGGGGCACCGTTCGTTTGGTCGTTGGTCGGGAATGCCAGTCGGCTTGGATTTTGTATGGTCGGCATCCGAGCCAAAAACGGGTTTTGTCGTCGCTCGGGCCATTGTGTTGTCCGAGAGAGCGCGTGACCACTTGGCGAGGAGGATGGGCCCCCCCTCGTCCTTGCAGCTCTCTGTCTGCTTCTTCTGTTCCGGGGGCGGGAGGGGAGGGGCGTGGGTCGACTTGGTGCGAGGCCTTGCCCCCCGCGGGTTCGCCCCCCGTGCGAAGGCTGAGTCCCGCGAGGCTCGAGCGCGGGAGCGCCGTCGGCAGTTTGTGCCGTCCCCCGAGAACCTCAAATTCGAATGTTCTTTGCGGTCTGTTCATGCGTGCGAAGTTGGTGGCACCTTTCCAGCCGTTGTCGAGCTCTCCTCCTCCTCCTCCTCCTCCTCCTCCTCCTCCTCCTCCTCGTCCTCCTCCTCCTCCTGCTTGATGTTTACCAGGTGTGGACCTCTGCCCCAGGTCGTTCCTTGACGGCCACGCGGCCCGGCGAGGGATCGGGAGGCCAGGAGCGGCCCACCGTTTTCACAACCCGTCCTGGAAAACATCCCGACGGGAGCCCTGCAGACCCCACCCTTTTGCTGCATTTTTTCTCGGGCCGCCTCGATCCGTGATTGTCCCTGGGCCCCGCTAACGACGCAAAATCGCTCATTGGGGAAACACTGCAACCCTAGGATCTATCCCCAGAGCCCCGCGCTCCAATGTTTGTCAGTGCCGCCGCTCTCCAAATTTTCCGGTGCACCTCAAGAGGCCTGGACCGCTTCCCTCGTATACGCCCTGCCGTCCGGAAGCGGAGGAGGGTGCAGCGGGGGTGGGGGTGGTTCCGATCTCGCCGCTTGCGCGCAGGGTCGGCCCCCATCCCCCCCTCCTCCGCTCATTGTGCTCGTCGTCGGCGTGCACACGGTGGCGGCCCTCTGAGCTGCTGCCCTCCATGTCCTCGCGGCTAGGGGCTAGGGTCCGTTCCCGTGGATGCTAGACCTTGACTGTTCCCTGTTCCATGCTGTTCTCCTGGGGGCTGAATCCACACCCAGACATGCCGTTCCGGTTGGTCCGGAGGCTCGGACCCCTGGGTCTCAGTCAAAGTCGAGCCTCGCAGCTCAAGCCCGCGGGGGCGCCGCACGGCGGCCGAGCTGACCTCAGAGGCTCTTTGATGCCCCCCCCAAAAAAAACTGTCGGCTTGCAATGCTCGTCCTCCCCCTCCTCGTCCCCCCCCTCCTCGCCCTCCTCCTCGCTCTCCCTCCGCACCCCTCCGCGCCCTGCTCCTCGTGCTCCCCTCCTCGCCCCCCCCCCCTCTTGGACGTGGGCCAGGCGTGAAGAGTGTCCTCCCCCTCGTCCGCCCTCTCCTCGCCTCCTGGGAAGTCCCAGTGATTCTATACAGGGGGTGCCGCACGGAGGCCGAGCGAGCCGTGCCGGGCGAACCGTGCGGCGGACGAGCGCCGAGGTCGCCGCGATGGCGGCGGCCCTGCAGGAGGCGGGCCTGCCCGAGGGCTGCATCCAGGCTTGGGGGGGCCGCCACGGGCTGGCGGCGGCTGGCGGCGGCCGCCCGCGGATCCGCCGACCTGAAATCCTAGAGATCCGACGCTCCAGAAAACACATGACTTTTCGGCATGGGGTCCCTCGAGATCCGGCGCTTCGACAAAATGGGAGCGGGCGGCTTCTGGTAGTTTCCGGCCTCCAGGAGCCCTCGCCAGGCCTCTGAAGCATCAAAGCACGACTCTGGACGAAAGTCCGGCCCAGGGGAAGTGGTCTGGACCTCCAGGGCCCACGCATCGGAAAAATTGGAGCAAGCCGGGTATCTGGGATCGGGTCAGGAAAGAGTCACGATGTAAGTTGGGTGCGCTGGGGGTGGTCTCCCTATCCGTTTCGGTCTTGCAAAGCGTGGCAGGCGTTGCACTTCCTCGACAACACAGGGGGTGCGCTGGGGGTGGTCTCCCTATCTTTTTCGGGTTAGCAAAGCGTGGCAGGCGTGGCACTTCCTCGACACCATAGGGGGTGCGCTGGGGGTGGTTGCCCTGTCCGTGTCGGGCTCGCAAAGCGCGGCAGGCGCGGCAGTTCCTCGACACCACAGGGGCTGCGCAGGAGGTGGTCCCTGAGCGCGGCCGCTATGCACGGCGGTCGTCCAGGGCATAGCAGGCGTGGCATTTTCTCGACGCAAGACGGGGTGCGCAGGGGGCGGTCCCTCACCGCGGCCGCTATGCGCGCCGGTCGTCTAGGGCATAGCAGGCGTGGCACTTTCTCGACACCATAGAGGGTGCGCAGGGGTTGGTCCCTCACGCGGCCACTATGCACGACGGTCGTCCAGGGCATAGCAAGCGTGGCGCTTTCTCGACGCCAGACGGGGTGCGCAGGGGGTTGGTCCCTCACCACGGCCGCTATGCGCGCCGGTCGTCCAGGTCACCGGGCTCGCAAAGTGTGGCTGGCGCGGCGCTTCTCCTCTTCCACCTCTCCTCTTAAGTGGCGTCACCAACGGTATCGGCGGGGCAACGGCCACCAACATCATTCTCACATGCCTCACTTCAGCTATCATCACTCCAGCCATCATATAAATATGTGGGGGTCCTCAGTAGCGCAATTCCCAGACATCCTGTGGTGTTGGGTGCTCGTTTTGTAGAGACGGTCCCCGCGTTCTCTCTCCTCTCCTCTCCTCTCCTCTCCTCTCCTCTCCTCTCCTCTCCTCTCCTCTCCTCTCCTCTCCTCTCCTCTCCTCTCCTCTCCTCTCCTCTCCTCTCCTCCTCTCCTCTCCTCTCCTCTCTCTCCTCTCCTCTCCTCTCCTCCTCCCTCCTCCTCCCTCCTCCCTCTCTTCCCTGCGTCCCCCCCACTCAGTACAGCGCTTCATGGCCCCAGAGGGAGCTCCACCGAAGGCCCCAGTGCCACCGTCCACATACGTCCCCCCACTCAGTACAGCGCTTCGTGGCCCCATAGGGAGCTCCACCGAAGGCCCCAGTGCCACCGTCCACATGCGTCCCCCCCACTCAGTACAGCGCTTCGTGGCCCCAGAGGGAGCTCCACCGAAGGCCCCAGTGCCACCGTCCACATGCGTCCCCCCCACTCAGTACAGCGCTTCGTGGCCCCATAGGGAGCTCCACGGCTCCAGACCTGCGCGGGCTCGCGCCGCGGCCGCCCCGGCTCGAGACCGGCGGCCCCGCCGCGCGGGAGGCCCGCCCCAGGTGGGCGCGCACAGGGCGCGCGCGCGCCGCGCGCTCGCGGCGGGGCTGGGCGCCCGAGGCGGCGCTGGCGCTGGCGCCCGCGGCGGGGGCGGCGCGCTGCCAGAGGGTGCCGCCGCCCGCAGCGGCGCCGCCCGCGGCGACAGCTGGCGGAGGCCCTGGCGTTGCCGGAGGCTCCTTGGCGCGGGCGTGGGCTGCTGCCGCAGCTGGAGGCCCTGCATCTGCCGCTGCCGCTGCCCTGCCGCAGCCGCTGCTGTGCGCTGCCGTGCCGCTGCCGCTGCCGCTGCTGCTGCCGCCGCCGCAGCGGCATTCGCAGCCGCTGCCGCTGCCGCTGCCGCTGCCGCAGCTGCATGCACACGTGGACGCACGTCTCTCCGGCGCTCGGCTCTCAAGGTGCGCGTCGTGGCCGGGTGGCCGTCCGCGTGGCGCTTTCCGGGACTGCAGTATGGCTTCGCCTTCGGCGTCTCGTGACGCGGCGGAAGACCAACGGAAGGCGGCAGCAGCACGCCGGTGGCGGGGGCACCGGCGGCAACGGGCGGGAGGTCGGCGGAATGCGGCAGACGTGCAAGCGTGGCGTCATTTGGTATGTACTCCACGGTTTCCAGGGTGGGCCACGTGGCGGCGCGTCTCTCCAGCGCGCGGCCCTCATGCGCTGTCGGCGCGCAGACCCTCCACACGCGTGTCCCGCGCCTGGCCTCCACATGTTTCGGGTACACGTCAGCGTGGCCCTTCGACGGGATGGCGTTCGGTGCGCAGCTTCTGGGAGGCGCGGGGAGTAAATCCCAGGCACGCAGGCTGTCTGTTGCATCGCACGCAGCGGTCGGCAAGCCCGCGCATCAAAGGAAACTCTTGCCTGGGGTCGTCCTTGCGTGCAGCCAGATGCCTCAGTCCAGCCGCACGTGTTTCCAGTTTCCCGTTTTGCCTAATTCGATCCCGCAGTGCCCCTCGGTTGCCTCGGCCGCGGACTGGTGCCAAGCCGCTGCGATTAGAAACAACTAGTGGCGTTTCCCCAGACCTCTCGGCCTCGTGAACGGTTCTCCCAGACCCCCCGACGTCATGGCCTTTCCACAGCGCCGACGCCCTCGAGTCTGGACCCCTTTCCCGGGACTGGTGTTTCGTCCCGAGTCGCTCTGCGACGGCCCCGAGGCCCAGGAAGGGCCCCCGGAGGCCGAAGACAACGAGAAAGCGGCCGTCGTGACTTGCCCACGACTCGAGGCCGAACCGCGCCGAGCCGAACTCCCGTCGTGCTCTTCCTGGGCGGCGCGAGGGGGGGCCTGGGCCCTGGGCTCGGGGCGGGCGCTCCCTCTGCCGGGACACATCGGGCCTCGGCCTCCCAGGGGGGGGGGAGGGCCGGCCTGGGGCCCACGGAAGGGCCATCGCGCGGGGCGGCCCGCAGAAGAACAGAGAGTGGTCCAGGCGGGTGGGCGCCAAAGCAAATCGGCCACGCGCAGAGGGGGTCGGGGGGAGGGGGGGGGCTTCTTAGAAGCACCCCTGCTTCTTGGCAGGCGCGGGCCTTGTCTGTAGATGCAGGGCCGGCGCCTGCTAAGACGCAGCCTCCTTCTGAGAAGCCTCCCCGCCTCCCCCTACCCTCCCTGTGCGCGCCACCGAAAGCAGGCGACCCGCGGAAGAAAAGGCTGGTCCGGGCGGGTGGGCGCCAAAGCAAGACAGCCTTGCAGGTGTGTTTCAAATGTACTGCTTCGGAGGAGGAAAAAGTACCGCTGCCGCTGCCCTTCCGTCGCTTTTGCCTTGTGGGGCCTCCTGTGAGACCCTTGTCGCATCGCTGGACCATGGCTGCCTTGGGCGGCTGGTTTCTGGCGATTGCGCGACTGGCACAAGCAGATCTGCTGCTAAACACAGGCCCAGACCCAGACTCAGACCCACCCCTCCCCAACCCTTCGGCCAAAGGTCGAAACCCCAAATACAACAACAACTCTTACAAGAGTGGTCTGGGCGAGTGAACGCCAAAGCAAAACAGCCGTGCAGTCCAGCGCAGCGATGGCCAATGCATTCTCTAGGTGTCCAGAGCCCAGAGGAGGCGATACACTTACTATGATCCGACGGCTTGATTGTCCCGACGCTAGGTCCCCAGAGGACCCGAGTTGTTTTCCCCAGGGCCGGCGTCTTACCCTGGGTATTCTGAGACGCCTTATTGTTGGTCCCATAGGGCCCGGTGAGAGCCCCCACTGTCAGGCCAAAAAAGCGGCGCAGAACAGGTCCGTGCTCTGTTCCCCACCCGCGCCAGGGGCGGGGTTTGGGTTCTGAGAGACGAGCGCCCGATCCGCCTCTCCCATCAGGGGCAACGATAGGGGGGGATAGGCACAGGCGGGGATGCATCGACCCTGATTCAATCGTCCATTAATCGCCGATAGGTGTCCGATAGCTCCAACCTGCTCAGGAACGTGTGGATTCACTATCGGATGCCTATCGCCGATCTATCCGCGGTGTATCGCCGCTTCCAGGTCGATGTTTCCCCCCCTACCTCCTCCTCCTCCTCCTCCTCCTCCTCCTCCTCCTCCTCCTCCTCCTCCTCCTCCTCCTCATCCCTCTCCGTAGCCATTTTGGCTCAAGATGCATTGTTCCCCAAAGGAACAAGTGGATACCGGTAGTCCGCGGCAGACAAGACCCTTGGCGGTCTGGCAGAGATTGTTCATCGCACTGACGCTCGCGCCCACGGGTCAACGGAGGCCTTTCCCGTTCCTGTGCGAGCGAACGTCCCAGTCGTGCTCATGGGGCCTGCTGCTTGTGATCGCCTTCATCCTACACCGTTCATCGCATGGACACCGCGGGAGAAGCCGACACAGATGTTGCCTCGATCGGTGGCGGCAGCTCCTCTGATGAGCAGCGCCGCTCTGCGTCCCGCAGCGGTGGCAGCCGTGGTGCTCGTCGTGCTGCTCGCGCCCGCCCCTCTGTCAATGGCTCCGCTGGTGCTGCTGCTGAACCCCCTCGCCGTCTTCGTCGTGCTGGCCGCACTCGGGGCGCGGGCGGTGACGCCCCACCGCCAGCATGTGCCTCCGCCTCGCGTCGTGGCCCTGACCCTGCCGTTCTTCGCTCCACCACGGGCACGGCGCAGCGCGGTACCGACCTCGACGGGCCACCCAACCAGTGGGATCCTGAGCAACGTGCTCGCTTGGCGGTGGAGCTCGAGATGGCCCCCACGTTCCCCTCGCAGGAGATGCCCCACACGCCCCCAGCAGCCACCCGCAGTGCCCCACCCGCGCCCTTCGACCCGTGGGCCGCGGCGGCGGCGGTGGGGGGGCCGCCTCGCGGCTGCGCTGCTACTGATTGCGCTGCTGCCTGGGCGGGGGAGGAGGGCCAAGCTGCATTCACTCGTGCCTTCTATCACGCAGACATTGCTGCCCGCTTCACCCAGCTACGACATGAATTCGATCACATCGTCTCCACGGCCATCACGAGTTCTGTGCAGCAATCGAATGCTCCGATCCTTGCCACCCTCAATACCCTCCAGCGGCAGCTCTCGACGCAGCACGCGGACATTGACCAGCATGTCATGGGCACAGTCCGCCCGCAGCTTGACGAGCTCCAGCGCCAGTTCAGGAGCAGCAGGACGCCCTCAGCCGCCGCGTCGACCACACCGAGCGTGATATCGAGTCACATGCTACGAAGCTGGCGGACCTCCAACAGCAGATCCAGGCGCTTCGCCAGCAGGCTGAGATCGACAGGCAGCTCCCGTCTCGCCGTCCTGCACCCCCTGGCTTCGATCGGGAGATCGACCCCGCGCAGGTCATCGTCGTGGCCAACAAGCTCGCGGGCATCGTTGGGGTTAGAGACGTGGTCAATAACTTCATGGGTGAGTTCAATTTCTCGGAGGGCGACACATATTCGATCATAGCGCTCACCCCTTTGCCGTCTAAAAAGTTAGCGATCTCCTTCTCGGGCCCGATTGGTCTCGCCTCTCGCCGAGTGCAGACGTGCAGACAGCATTGGGCAACCTCAAAGTGGATGGGTCCTGGCGTGAATTTCACTACCCTGTCCAGGGTGCGGAGGCTGCGCGGCTGCACTTTGGCCCAGACAAATCCCCGAAGCAAGTTCGAGGTGAGATGCTGCTCAGGAAGGTCCGCTCCTCGCTCTTGGAGGCTGACCCACAGAGGCGGTGGTTCGTCGACCGCGAGCGGTGGGTCCTCAAGTCAGACTACACGGACGTCCTCCGACTCATTCCTCGCCCTGGTGATGAGCCCACTGAGATATCGTGGAACGACGCGGGGATTCGTGCTCTCGGGCTGGACGAGCGCGAGCTCCAAGGTGCCATCCGCTGCGTCACTTCTGCCCCATCAGCTACCCAGTGGTGTCTTTAGCAAAGTAACGGAGATGTTTGTGCTTCCTGTGGGGCAGGTTGGCGGAGAATTCACAGCCAGCCTCCAAATCTTGGCATGGAATGCACGCGCCCTTCTCCAAGCTGGCGGTGCGAAAGCCCCGTCTAAGTTTAAATACTTGCAGCGATTGCAGCCTGGTCGGGCTATCATCGCTCTCCAGGAGGTACATGCTGATCGTATCGAGCTGAATGACTTTATCGCCAGGGCCTCTGCCTCCGCCGTCGTCCATAGCAGTTTCTGCGAAGGGGATGATGGTAATATGGTTCGTGGCGCTGGGGGTGTTGCTGTCATTCTACCACCTCTCTCTTCCTCGGCTGTCAGTAGTTGTGCGATGCCTCTCATTAAAGGCAGGGTGCTTCGTGTGGACGTGGTTCTTGGGGCGACACAACTGGTGATCTTTAATGTGCACAACCACGGCTTGCCCAAGGGTGGTGTACAACACTTCTGTGAGCATATTCGTTGTGCGCTGCGTCTTGCCGCGGATAATCCCATGTCGTACTTTGTGGTCGTGTTGGGTGACCTCAATTACAGTTACGACCCTTCTCTCATCTTTCATCGCCCGAGTGGCGCGCAGCTGCAACATTGTCACGATCACAAGGTACATGCGCCACTTTGGGCCGCTACCTGAGTTAAGATGATGGAAGTGAGCTCTGAAGCTGCGACCCACTTCTGCAAGTTCACCAACTCCGTCAACATCCTCGACCGCTTCTTCTGCTCGGCCACAGGTTGGATGATGTGCCAGCTGATGACAGACGTCGCCGCGGTCAACAGTCCCGAGCTCCTCAGCGCCAAGGGCGTCTCCGACCATGCCGCTCTTTCTGTTCGCCTTCGGCTTCGCGGCGCCAGGCCGGCCGCAGAAAGGCCGATGCCGAAGCGCATCTTCACCTCCGTGCTGTTCCAGCGACGGCTCAAGGGCATGCTTGCTGATGGAGAGAACGACTTGCTGCAGTGGGGCCCCCCTATCGCCACTGAGCATTACAAATGCATGATGAAAGAAGCCGCTCGAGAGGCTCGCAACATCCTCTTCCTCACCGCTCCGGACCTTCCTGGTACGCTGCAGCTTGTGGCGCGTGGGATTGCCCGAGCTGTCTGGCGGCAGGATGTGGGTCTCGCCTCCAAGCTGGTCGAGACCTCCCAGTGCGCCGCCGACGCGCTGGTCATCGAGGGCGCCGAGGTCTCGCTGCGCCACGCCCCGACCTTCGAACAATGGGCTGATGGGGTCCATCGGCTAGTCTGTGAAGAAGAGATTGCTGCTGCTGCCTCTGCTCGGGCTCCCGAGGGGTCCTCGTCGGCATGGAGGCCCAGTTCGGCCACGCTTCTGAGAGCTCTCGAGGGGAAATCCTCCACCTGGGCCCCCCTTCTCTAAGCGGCTTGTCCTGTCGGCGACCATCACACCTGAGGGCCCCGTCACGGACGCCCACGAGCGCACCGCGGCCCCCGAGGCCTACTGGAAACCTGTCCTCCCCAGGAAAGTGCCCCAGCCTGACCTGACTCAGAAGTGCCTCGATAGGTTCCTCACCAAGGCCCCCGACATCGTTATTCAGATCCCGCTGACTTCTATATTCAGGAAGGTCCTTAAGCGAGCGCGACATTCTGCCCCTGGAGTGGATGGCCCACCATCTGCGGCCTGGCTCGCGTGCGACTTCGGGGCCCAGCACTTGGCCAGGATGTTCGGCTGGCTTTGCCAAGGCCAATCTCTGTTCGCCTCCGCCAGCGTCACCTCCAGGCCTTCCTCCCGAAAGTCTCCGATGCGGATGATCAGCCATCGGGGACTTGCTCTCGTGCCCCCGACAAAATCCGTGTCTTGGGGTTGAGGAATACGGACGTCAAAATCCTGAGCTCGGTCATGCATCGGATCCCAGAGCCTGTTGTGCAAGCTGTGGCCGCCGCTTCCCAGCGAGGCTTTATTCGTGGACGCATTTTTTGTTACAATTTTTTAGAGCTGGACGTGCATGCCCGCCTCGCCCCCCAGCATCCTCTCGCCGAGCGTCGATCACCCATCCTCGCTGGCTTCGATTACGGGCAGGCCTTCCCGAGCCTGTCCCAGTCCTTCCTGCTCCTGCTCTTGGGGTCCTTGGGTCTCCCTGTGGAGATCATGGCCTTTGTTACGTGGATGTATGCGGCTATTGAAGGGGCGGTTAACGATGGGCGGCAATGCGCTACCATTTGTTGGATCCGTTCGGGCATTATCCAAGGGCGTGGGCTCTCGGGATCTCTGTGCGCCCTCGCCTCCTCCCCAATGCTAGCCGATTTAGAACGCAACGTGGAGCGCCGCTCCCAGGGAATATGTCGTGTGTGTGCGGATGACCTTGGCGCTGTCCTCTATGAGATGGCCTCTTTACGGATTCTGGTTCGGGTCCTTGGGGTCATGGAGAAGCTGGCGGGCCTCAAGATTAAGATCAGCATGTGCGCCCTGGCCCCCCTCGTCGCCAACATGACGGACACCTTGAGGACCATGACTAAGACGCAGCTCGCCTCGACCGCAGGGGCTTGGGCTGGCTTTACTATCGAGGGTTGGCTACTTTATCTTGGGATGATCTTGGGTCCTGATGCCACTGTGGAGCTTAACTAGGACGGCCCTTTCCAGAAAGCCCGATCTCGGTCTCGGATGCTGGGCCGTGGGGTCGCGTCGGTTAGCGCCAATTGCATCCTTTATCTCACTCGGGTTTACCCTTGCCTCGCTTACGTCGCCCAGTTTCTCCCCATGCCGGGCTGGTTCTTGCCCATTGAACGTGGTGCGCTTGCCCAAATACTACGTGCTCCCTTGGGTCTCTTCTCTAACGAGTCGATCCTGGAAATACCGGACTGGGGAGGGCCCCTGATCCCATCCTGGTCTGCTTCAGCAACGGCTGCTCACCTACGTGCTGCCATGCACACATTCCAGGGCTATGAAGCGTACCTGAGTTTGCTTCGACGGACAGCGACGACATGGCACCAGGAGGTTCTGGATGGGAAGTATGATGAGGTTGCTCTCGGCGCCCTGGACCGCACGCGCGTGCACCCCGCTTTCTGGCGCTCACCTGCGTTTTCCGAGCATCTCGAACATATCCAGGTGTGCTCTCAGGAACCCCTTCTTGTGGATGCTCGCTTAGCTATCCAGGAGGAGAGCGTGGTCACCTCGCGTCGTCCGCGGCTTCAGCGTGCTGCGGCTCGCTCTCTCGGGCCGGCGATGTGTGCACACAGGCAGCTTCAAGCTATGCTCATCCGCAACCTCACCCCGCTCTTTGTTGGCTACCGTCCTTGTCTGGATCAGATTCACTGGTCAGCTATCCAAGAACTCCTTCGGCTGGTCCCTCAGAGCTGGGCCATGTCTGCGTTGCGCACTTGGGGGAATCGGTGGTTGACTTCATATCGTATTCTAGGGAAGCTCAAGTGCAGATTCGGGTGTCAAAGGCCTGACAGACTACAGCATTATGCTCGGTGCCCTATCCTATATAATGCGGTTGGCCGTGGTATGCAGCGTCCCATGCCTAGACCTCTAGCTGAGCGTTGGTGTCTTACTCTCCCTCATCATGTTCATCTTGAGAACATGTATGTCATGTGCCAGACGTACAATCTTGTGCGCCAGGGCACGCCTGTCTCCACGCCAGGGCAGTTGCGTGGATATGTGAGTGCTGCGATCCGCTCCCTGAGACTTGCTCGTCCCTCCGACCGCCTTCGACGATGGGAACCCCCGCCCGCGGTCCTAGCCCGGCGCCACCTGCAACCTCAGGTGGCTATGCGTTCCTCCTCGCCGTCCTCGACGTCTGACGCCAGCATGACCTCAGGTGCCTCTGCCCCCCCGTCTGACGGCCCTTCTCCTGCTCCCTGGCCGCTGACGCCCCGACGCTCCCATGATCCCTCATGCTCCGACCCTGCGCATCCCACTTCGTCTGGTCTCGGAGCTGCAGATGGTGGCTGGAAACGAGAGATGGATGGCGAGGCGCTTGCAGCAGTATCTGGCAGCATTTTGGCTCATACACAGGGTGTGCATTCAGGTGGAGCTGCCCTCCCACACTCTCGCGCTGGGTCGTCGGCATGTGGCTACCCGACAGGGCCTGCGGCCTCATCCTCGCCAGCCTCGCCACCTTCACCAATGTCTGCGGGCGCGCCGCAGAGGGCGACTCCTGGATATTCGTTCGCGTTGCCGTCGTCTATTTCGCGCGGTGCTTCTGTGACGCCGCCGTCGCCAATTTCACTGTCGACTCCTATTTCGCGCAGCGCTTCTGCGACGCTGGCTACGCCAGTGACGTGTGCGACTGGCTCGTCCCTGCCCTCGTCGCCACCTCATGGTGTTAGATCGCAAGTCCCGTTGTCGTGTTCGGGCTCCGCGTCGCCTTTCGTCGGGCGCCTCGCCCTTCCCCTGGCGGGATCTGGTGTTCGAGCGCAAGTCCCGTTGTCGTGCTCGGGCATCACGTCGCCATGTAGGAGCCTCCTCGGAGAGGATCTCCGAGCTGTCGGCGTTAGAGCGCAAGTCCCGTTGTCGTGTTCGGGCTCGCCGTCGCCACCCATGCTTTGCCGAGACACTGGACTTCTGTCCAAGGGCGTTAGATCGCAAGTCCCGATGTCGTGTTCGGGCTCGACGTCGCCACTAGCCGATCGACATCCTGCGGTGGCGGTTCCATCTGGTGGGTGGACTTCGATTGCGCCGACCTCGTCGCGGACGCCTTCGACGACGGCCGCTCGGTCTACATCATTGGCGCGCCGTGATGCCTCCCTGTGGTGTCCTTCCTTCCCCGCCCTGCCCCGCCCACTGCGTCGCCGCCTCATCTTTTCCACCGTCCCTATCGCTGCCCCTGTGCCGCCCCCCGCCGTCTCCCACCCCACGCCCTTCGGTGCGGCCAGCTCCGTCTTGCCCTCCTGCCCGTCTGTGTCGCCACGCCCGCCTCAGCCTCTTACTGAAACAATGATTGAAAGAATTTATCTGGCGCGGCCGTTGGCCGCCGCCCCGACGGCTACCTCATCTTCCTCTTCCGTCGCTCGGAGCCCCGCTGCCGTTGCGGCTGCTTGCTCCCTTCCCTATTCTCCTTCGGATGCGAATATAAAAACGGCTGCTCAACGTGTTGGCGCTGCCCAAGTGCACCCTCACCGCAGCGCTCGCCGAGAGCTCCGAGGCGCAGAGGCCAGGAGCGTCTCGCCCGCGGCGCCCCAGAGGTAGGCGAGGATCGAGGACTTCTTTTACGCTCGTCTCCTCCTCATCCCTCCTTCCATCTCCTCCTCTTCCTCCTCCTCCTCCTCCTCCTCCTCCTCCTCCTCCTCCTCCTCCTCCTCCTCCTCCTCCTCCTCCTCCTCCTCCTCCTCCTCCTCCTCCTCCTCCCCCCCCTCCTCCCCCTCCTCCTCCCGCCCCGCAGCATGCACTCCGCGGCCGCCGAGCCCCAGTGGGGCACGGCGATGCCTGGGAGGATCCCCGGCCTCGCGGCCTCGACGCATGTGGCGGCTGCATATGCCGCGGCCGCCAGGCCCCGGGGGGGTGATGGGGGGTGGCCGCTGCTCCCCTGGGGAGGGGGCCCGCCTCGCGTTCTCGGGCGGGGATCGCCCGAAGCAAAATGCATGCTTTTCAGAAGAGGAAAACGTGCACATACCTCGACCCTCTCGCTCGTTTCCTCTTCTTTGGGCCTCCTGGGCGGCCCTCGTCACCACCACTGGATGCGCGTCGAAATCCTGGTCAGAACGCACCCCGAGAGAGGTTCGGGGAGTGACGGTGTCAGTACCTGTTTGTTTCCCCACCCTCGCGTTCTCGGGCAGGGATCGCCCGAAACGAAATGCTTGTTGCAGCATGTCGGAGGACATCCCAGACATGAGGGTTAATTTCGGTCGGGCCGAGGTATCAGATCGAGGTCGGTTCGGGGAGGGTGCCCTGATGCTCTTCGAATTTGTATGATGCCCTTATAAATCGTGGATGTCATTGTCCCTCGAATGGTCTTCAGTTTGGTCGGCGGAGGGTCTCATGTTCTCGAAGGACGCTCGTCTGTGCCAGGTCCGGTCGTATCTGGATTTTTTCACTACGGGGTCTCGCGAAGACCCCTTCTCCCCAGACCCCCGACGTTGTGACCCCAAGAATTCTGGACCCCTACCCAGGGACCAGTTTTTTGACGGTCCCGAGGCCCAGGAAGGGCCTCAGGAACCCAGAAATAGCGAGGAGGTCTGGGCCCAGGGCCGGATTTTCGTCCCGAGGCGTCTTCTGACGGTCCCTGGGCGCGAAGGCCCCCGGAGGTCGAGACCAGCCGACAACATTTCCCGTCGTGTCTGTGCTCGCATGGCGCGGGCGTTCCCCGCGGTCGCCCTCGGCGAGTCCTGAGCCCTCCCTGAGATCCGACGGCGCGAAGAAGTTGAAGCACCGCAGCAAAAATCACCATCCTTCTGCTCCATTCTTTCAGGAAGGGGTTGGGAGAAATGAGGATATCCCTACCCGCAGGCGGCCGAAGGTATCGTTCATTGCATCCAGATGCTGTTGTTCATGCCCTTCATCCTCCCATGCAGCCAATTCCTCCCGAGACTATGACTGTTCTCCTCATTTTCCGAGCTGGGTCGAGCTGTGAGGGCCCCAGGGCCCGAGACCTGACGAACACGCCCGGCTCGGACAAATCGAGGTGCCAGGATCTCAGGAGAGGAGGAGGAGGAGGAGGAGGAGGAGGAGGAGGAGGAGGAGGAGGAGGAGGAGGAGGAGGAGGAGGAGGAGGAGGAATACTGACAGGGGTGAGCCCTGCTGCGAGGTCGGGCGACGATGCCGGCCGCGCCCGCGCAGGGCGCGGAGGACGCCGACGCGCGGCTGTTCTCGCTGCTGCTGCGGGCGAGGGACTGCCCGGAGGCAGCGTCGTGGGTGCCGCCGGGCGAGCGGCGCCAGGTGGTGTTCCTGCACGGCTGGCTGCAGGCTCGGAGCGGACGGGGTCCCAGTTCTTCGGTTGTGAGGCATTTGTGTAGGAGGGAGCACAGAGGGCACGGTGTTGACACAGTAGGGAGGAGTTCGTGAATTCAGTAGGGGTCGGGCTTAAAATGCCTCGAAGAAAGCGCGCCAGCCCGAATCGCAATTATTTGTCATATTTGCGAACCGCTGGAAATTTACTTTCCGTCGTCGTCCTCCTCCTTGCTCCCTTCTCCTTTCTACCCCCTGGATGGGGTCGCCGGGTCGAAGCCTTCGACCCCATCCAGGGGGCCGCCGCAGTCGTGGCCGCGGTCTGGCGGGGGGGCGCCCCTTTCCTCCCCCACGACTCGAACAGGGTCTGGGACCGTCCCAGACAACCCTTTTCGAGTCGTGGACCAATCACGACGGACGGTTTCTCGCTATCTTCAGCCTCCAGGGGCCCTCACCGCGTCGCGAAAACAAGCGCGACGGGATTTTCGTTCGTCATTTTGCGGCCTCGAGTCGAAGAAAAATTACGATGGACGGTTTTTCGCAATTTTCGGTCTCTGGGGGTCCTTATTATATACTTGGCCCCGGCACCGTCAACAGAAACGACTCGGGATGAAACACCAGTGCTGGGAAATGAGTCGAGATCGCCGAGGGTCCACATCATGAAACAACCATCGCGTCGGGGGTCTGGAATTCGAGAACATTCTAGAACCCAGACCCCCTCGAGCCATGAAAAAATAGCGACGCGAAGTTTTCTACTTTTTCCAGCCTCTGAGCCCCTAATTACTGCACCTCGGGACCGTCAAAGAACGACTCGGGATGAAACTCCGGTCCCGGGGAATCGGTCCAGACCTCCGGGGTCGACGTCATGAAAAATCATGACGCTGGGGGTCTGGGATCTCCAACGAGCTGGCTGTGGAAGTCCAGCGTTTTTTTCTCGATCTCGGCCTTTGGGGCCCAGCATCGGGCCCTGGGCCTATCAAAGACTGACCCGGGGTGAGGAATTACCTCTGGGGCAGGGGTCGGGAGCCCTGCGGGTTGAAATAGACATGTCGTGGGATGTCTGGAAGCTCAGAGGAGGACAGGATGCCAATGCCGCTGCTGGTCCTGGGGAGTCTTCGTCGCCACGGCCGGAAATTCTTCCGTCGGACCGCACCCCGGGAGAGGTCCAGGGAGCAGCACTACGGTAGGTTCGTGTCGTGTCGACCAGCTGCGACCCCGCCAGCGGCGTTCAACGTTGAACGCCGCGGGCGACCCAGAATCGTTCGATGTGGAACGATTTGGACGTTTCGAGAACGGCCGATCGTTCAAGGCTGAACGATCCCCGTGGTGTCAGAAACCAACGCCGAAGTCGGCACGACACGAACCTGACGTGTCGATTCTTGCTCGTTCCCCAGGCAGGGCCGACTGCAGCCACTTCGGTCTTTTCGGGCACCCGTTGGCACCAATGGCAGCCACCCCCGAATGGGTCGGAGCGCAACCCTGCTGAGGTGCTGACAGAATTTGCGGTCGGTGCCATGCAGCTGGGATGGAGCTCGTGGTTGAGATCGGGCGCCATCCCCCAGGACGAGGAGGAGGAGGAGGAGCAGGGAGGAGGAGGGAGGAAGAGGAGGATGAGGAGGAAGAGGAGGAGGAGGAGGAGCAGGGAGGAGGAGGGAGGAAGAAGAGGAGGAGGAGGAGGAGGAGGAGGAGGTTGGCTATGTAATATCCCCTGCGTGGGAGATCTTCGAGTGGGGAGACGTTTGGGTCTGCGAGACGTTTGGTGCGCTGGTCGGCAGGCCAGTCTGTGGAAGCGTACCCAGACCCCCCGACGTCGTGCTTTTTCCATGGCGTGACCTCCAGAAGTCCAGCCCGGCGACACGCTTTTCATCCTGAGTCGTCATTTGACGGCCCGAGGCCAGGGAAGGGCCTCCGGAGCCCGAAAATTGCGAACAACCTCCCGTCGTGATTTTTGTCACAGTCCAGGGGGGGCTGGACAAGTCAAGCCGAAAACAATTCTTAAGACAGCCACCTCGTCGGAGATCCGGGTTCGTCAGGGGGTTGGCAGGGTATCGATGCGCTGCTCCTCGGACCTCTCCCGGAGAGCTCTCTGACCAGAATCATGGGGCGCATCCAGCCGTGGCGACCAGGGCCCCCCGAAGCAGGCCCCACGAGGCCGAAACGAGGGAAGGTTGGCGACCGCGGTACTGACTCCTGCTCCTGGCACTCTTCCCTGGCCGCCTCAGGATCACGCGTCGTGGCTGACCACGGCTCACCGGGTGCGGGCGCGCCACGGCCACGACTGCCTGCTCCTCGACTGGCCGGCGCACGGCCGGTCGCCGGCCCCCGCCGACCCCACCGCGCTCTCGGCGACGCCGCCCGTCGGCGCCGCTCGTTGTCGCCGCTCGTCGTCGTCGTCGTCGTCGTCGTCGTCGTCGTCGTCGTCGTCGTCGTCGTCGTCGCCGTGTTGTCGTCGCCGCTCGTCGTCGCCGCCCATCGCCGTCGTCTGCGCCGGTCGTCGTCGTCGACGCCTGTCGTCGCCGTCGTGGTCGCCGCCGCCGTCGTGTTGACGACTCGGCCCGTCGTCGCCGTCGCCGTCGCCGTCGTGAACGTAGTGACGTCGTGGACGTCGTCGCACTTTCAGAGGTCCTCTGCTTCTCCTTCAACCCCTGCTCCTCCTCGACCTCTTTCTCGTCCCCTTCTGGACGGAGAAGGCGAGGAAGAATGAGTGACAGGATGAGGTTGAGGCGGGAAGTGAGGAGAGATGAGGGAGGAATGATAGGAAATGATGGGGAGGAGGAGGAGGAGGAAGAAAACCAGAGTAAAGGGAGGATGCATCAACATGCTGCAGTACACGCTTCTGTCCCAAGTCACTACCTCATCAATTCCTACGTGCCAGCCTTCCGTTTCACCACAAGAAGAACCCACTTGAAAGGCGGACACCTTATGAGCCTGCTATTCGGGCGAGGGCCTCGTTTTGAAACGGAGCTGCAGTCCGACAAGGTAGGATCAGAGAGATCAGCGATTGTTCCAGCGATAGCCCCAGGATGGGGAAGACCCCCCCCCTATCCTTGTGAATGATGCGCAAATTTACACACATGGCTTCTGGCAGTTAGTTTGAAGGGAATACGCAGCGAGAGCCCCTGTGTGAAAAAGGATCCTATCCCCTCCAATCCTTGTAGAATGTGAGCGTTTAAGACAAATTCTCGTGACGCTAAGGCAAGGGCCCCATTTGGAAAAGGGCCCCTTCCTCGCAGCCGTTGCAAGCTTTCAGTACGAATGTTCGCGCCAGGGCGAGAGTCGCATGTTGAAAGCCGCCGCCCCTCCATTCCTGTAGCTGCTGCAGGCTTTCAGGGCGACTGTGCGCGGCGCTTTGGCGAGAGCTCCGTTTGGACCCCCCCCTCCATCCGTGCAGCTGTTGCGAGTGTCAAGCTCCAGGATCATGCACTGTGAGGGGGTCTCAGGCGAGATGGCTGGCCCGCTCTAGCGACACGTCTGGGGTGCGGCACGGGGGCGTCTGTGAGGAAGTGGGACTGCGGAGTCGGCAGAGCAGGGCGACCGCCTCCACCTTTGACTCTTGCCGTTTCACTCCTCGTCCTTTCTCCCCCCTCTTCCTCCCTCGCTCCTCCTCGCTGTTCTCTTCTCCCCTTCCTCCTCATTCGTCAGTCCTTCTCTCTCATCTCTGTTCCCTCCTCCCCCCTGACGAACCTCCTCCTTTTCCTTCGACCCCCAGACCGCGTGCGTTCTTTACACTGGGGTTCTCCATTGACGTCGTTTTTACTCTTCCTCTTCCTCGTCCTCCTCCTCCTCCTTCTCCTCCATTTCTTGTGAAGGCCTTGCGGCCGGTGCCGCCGATCCTGAAGGCGACGAGGACGAGGACAAGGAAGAGGAGGATGACGGGGAGGAGGACCAGGAGGAAGAGGAGGAGGCGGAGGACGCGGGGGAGCAGCAGGAGGGGGAGAAGGAATGCGCGGAGGAGGATGAGGATTGGAAGCAGGGGTAGGGGGAGGACGGGGGGTAAGGGGCAGTAGGAGGACGAGGAGAATGGGAGTCGGAGGAGCAGGAGAAGAATGAGGACGCGGAGGAGGGGGAGGAGGAAGGGCAGGATGAGCAGAAGGAGGAGTATGGGAAGGACAAGATCGAGGTAAGGTTGCGGATCACCGGGGGAAGAACAGGCAGGGGAGGGGGGGAGCATGATGAGGAGGTTGATCAGGAGGATGAAGATGATGGTGGTGATGCTGATGCTGATGATGCTGATGATGATGATGACGATGAATGATGATGATGATGCTGATGCTGATGCTGATGCTGATGATGATGATGATGATGCTGATGATGATGATGATGATGATGATGATGATGATGTTGTTGCTGAAGCTGAAGCTGAAGCTGAAGTTGATGCTGATGCTGATGCTGATGCTGATGCTGATGATGATGATGATGAGGAGGAGGAGGAGGAGGAGGATGAGGAGGACTAGGATGCGAAGGAGGGGAATGAGGAGGAGAAGAAGGAGGAGGAGGAGGAGATGGAGGAGGAGGAGGGAAAAGGTGAGGAGGAGGAGGAGGACGCCGTGGAGCAGGAGGGGGAGGAGGAGGAAGAGCATACGAAGGATGAGGAGGAGGAGGAGGAGGAGGAGGAGGAGGAGGAGGAGGAGGAGGAGGAGGAGTTGGGGCAGAAGGAGGTCGAGAAGGGCAATGAGCAGGTGGAGGACGATGAAGACGAGGCGGAAAAACATGAGGAGGATGGTGAGGAGCAGGGGGAGGAGGAGATGTTTGTCGGGGTCTCTTCGGAGCTCTTTCGGGGGCCTCTGGTGGGCAGTTTTGGGGCGTTTTGGGAGACTCTTGGGGAGCCTCTTGGGGGTCTCCGGGGGCTTCCTAAGGGCTTCTTGGGGGCGTCTTCGAGGCATCCTGGGGCCTCCTGAGAGCTTCTCGGGAGCGAGAGCTCGAGATGTCCGTTCGGGTCCCCCGTCTGGACACCCTCTTGGAGCCGTCTTGGGTGCCTCTTGGCCTGTGTCTTGGAGGCGTCTCGGTCCGTCTTGAGGCCCTCTGGGGCCATGTTAGGAACCTCTAAGATGACTTTGTGCCGTCTTGGGGCGCCTCTTGGGCGGTCTTGGAGCGTCGGGCAGCGGAAGAGGCGAGAACGCCCAAATCTTTCAATCTCCGAAGGGCATTTCATGGATTGTGCCTCTGGGGGCCGTCTTTGGAGTCCTCTTGGGGCGTTTGGCAGGCCTCATGGGTCGTCAGGAAGCGGGGGAGGCGTCTTGGACATCGTTCGACGCTGCGGGGCCCTGATGGATAGTCTTGGGGGCCTCTTCAGACACTCTTGGCCCGTCCTGGGTTTTTGGGGGGACTCAGGACCCCCAAGGGGGGGCAAATCTGGGTGTATGGTTCCCCATTGTCCTCGTTTTTGCTCCTCCTCCTCCACCTCCTCCTCCTCCTCCTCATCCTCCTCCTCCTCCTCCTCCCCCTGAGATCCCTGTTGAGCTTGACACCGGCCCAATTTTGTGACATGATGTCGGGGATGTGAAATAAGCGGGTGTTTTGACAAGCTTGAAATTGCACTACTCTGAATGGGCACGCTGGCCTACGTCATCGAGACCTCCACATCCTGGGCTTCAACCTCCTACCAATACTAATGCGGCAGATGGTGGCAATCCTCCTGAACCCGAACAGCCGATCGAGGTCTCGAGTAATGACTGGGTCGCCTCGCTCACGGCCGTGTCCGCCGAAGCGGAGTCGAGCTCAGATGACGGCACCTTAATAATGGTTTCCGCGGTGCCGAGTCGGAGGCCCCTTGGCCCCTTCACGCATTGGCCGATCAGTTCCTCAAAGCCGTGAGAGGCTCAGGTCTAGACGACCACACTCGGAGAGCTGAGCGGTCACGGAGGGAGCTCATGGACCGCGCCACCGCATGGGCAAACACAATGCTCTCATCAGTTTCCTATGCAGATCAGGTCGACAACATGTTTCACCCGTGGTTAGGCTGGTGTGTTGACTACTTCTCTGGGGTCTTGCACGATCAGCAACTCACGCCACTGGTGGGAGATGCGTCGGGACGTGGTGACGGCAGACGCAGGCGTGTGGCAGAATACATTTGCCTGACAGCTTGGTATCCATCAGCCAGCTCTCGAGAGCAATTGCGTCGTCATCTTGGCGCGGAGCTGCCTGACATGGGCCCTCCTGTGATTCGGGGTGGCACGGCATAATGCACTGGCTCAGATTGCTAGCTTCGCTTTGGCCCTATAACAATCGAGAGTGCCATTCGGTCTCCGTGCTTGTTTTCTCAGGCGCACTGCGAGCGGGCTCGCTCTTCCCCGCCCTGCTGCTGATGCTTCAACTGTTTGAGGCCGGCTGACACAGCAACAGGTACTGAGAGTGCGGTGCCGTGGCCAGCGGGCAGCTCAATTGTTCCAGCTCCGCTACTTCAAGTTCAAGGTCCAGGCGTATCAGCACCACACGTTCTGGGACCGATCTGCACGGAAGATGGTAAACCCTCGGTTCGGGTATTTGGATCTAGTGGCGCAGCGTCTCCTGATTTCGTTCCAGTCGATGACGTTCCGCATGAGGCTGCTGACGGGTACGCTCTCACGGTCTCATTCCTTCTTCCGCTTCCGACGCCACTTGTACCTGAGCTCCGTGGTCCACCTTGTAGGTATCCTGGCTTACACGGCCACGTTGACCCCAGGGGATCAGAGCAGCTCGTTTATGACGATGTTGTGAGTTTTGCTGGGGTTGATGCAACTACCACTGTCGACCTCAACGCTTCTTGTGCAGAGCAGTCTGGCGGTCCATTTGCGGAGGATACTCAGCTGGGTGTTGCCCCCCCCCCCAGGCTGCCGCGGGCCCTGCTGGAGCATTTTCTTCTGGGCATGCGAGTGTGGGCGGCGGCAATGGTGGTGACGCTGGCGGTCTTGCCTTTCCTCACTTCTCGGGTCATGGCAGCTTACCAACGGCACAGAATTGCACGTTCACCATCTGATTGCAGCCTTGGCTGATCCGAGACAAATGTGCGGGGCTCTTGATGCTGGTCGGCAGCACGGACGAGCTTGACTCTCCCGCTGACGCCGACATGATGGACCAGATGTGATGGTGCCGGCGAAGGCCGAAGCCGAAGCTGATGGCACTGCTAGTCCGACTGGGGCTCAGGAGGTCCTCGTGGACATTGGTGCAGCCAGCATGGCCCCAAGAAATTCGATGACCTTGGCGGCAACGCCGTCGCCGTCCGTGCTGTCACGGGCGACGGCTTCACCTATGGGGAGCAGGCCGCCCCCGTTGGCGAGGCTCTGAGTGGCCCCGCCTCACTCGGTCCTTAATGTGGCGGGAGCTGGGAACTCCTCAGCGGCGTGGGCTCATCCTCTCCCTACGGTGCCACTAGCGACTGACCTTTTTTTTTCGGTGGACCGAGATATCGAAAATCAGCACATGGCACTCGTGCCCTGCCCCTTGCACGTGCGAGCGGCGAGGGCCAGAAGGAAGATAAGGAAGAGCATGAGGAGTAGCGGGGCCCCCACCATGGGCCCATCATGGGGCCGTCTCTGGGCCATCTTCATAGGTGCCCAGGGTTCGGTTGGTTCGGCTGCGTCGCGGTCGGTTGCGTTCGCTCGGCTCGGTTCGGTCAGGCGCTGTGCTGTCGCTGCGCCGCCGCGCCTGTCTGGGCTGCTGCTGTGGCCTGTCGGTTCGGGTCGGTTTGGGTTCCCCTGTCGGCTCGGAAGGCTTGAAGCTGCGCTGTTCGCCGTGGGCGGCCTTGGGCTCGGGCTCCGTTGGGGCCATCTCGGGGGCCATGCTGGCCTGTGCGGGTCGATTCGGAGAGCTTGGGGGCTGTTTGGGCGCGTGTTGGGCCGTTTGTGTGCGGTCGTGGGGCGCTTTTGAGATGTAGTGCGGCTTGCTTCGGGAATTGACCCCTTTGAGAGGCGTCTGGGCGCTCTCGGGGACTCGTGGCGGCCACCTGGGCCCTCTTGGAGGGAGGCCCCTAGGGCCATCTGGAGCGCACCCGCAGCAGGCAGGAAAACGTGAGCAGATGCGACGTATTACGGAGTTTTGTAAATGTTGTTTTCTCTGGTGTTTTCTTAGGGACTTTGGAGGCCCATCTTGAGGTCTTTTGGGTCGCACTCGAGGCCTCTTGGGAGTCTTGGAATCCCTCGTAGGCCGTCTTGACAGGCGTCTCGAGGAGGAAGGAGATAGGGGGAAACCCGAGTAGCAGGTTGAGAGGGCGACAAGGAACGAGACGAAACGACCGAACATGAAATGCTCCGATTTCTTGACGCACAGCTGCGCAACATAATGCAACCACCCTCCACCGTCCTTCTCCCAAGCCTCCTCATCCCTCTGTTTCTCTCCTCCCCTCCCTTCCTCCTACCCCTCCCACCTCCTCCTCCTCCTCCTCCTCCGTTTCCTCCTCGTCCTCCTCCTCCTCCTCCTCCTCTCGCTTCTCCTCTTCTGTCACGGACGACGAAAGCGACTTCTGGGCGAAGGCGGCGACGTCGTCGACGACCGTGACGCCGACGCCGAAACTCCTCGAAGCGGACCACGACCACGACCACGACGACGACGACGACGTCGGCGGAGACGGTCGGGTCAACGGCGACGGCCAACGGCCGACGGCGGCGACACCAAGGCGACGACGCTCGTGGGCTGCCTCCGCCGGCTGCTGGAACGCGCCGGCTGGGCGGGGTCGCGCGGCCGGCTGGTGCTCGCAGGTTGCTCGCTGGGCGGCGCCGTGGCGATGCGCTACGCGAGCCTCCACGCCGACGACCGCCGCTCGCCGTCATTTTCGTCGTCGGTCTTTACGTCGGTTGTCGTCGTCGTCGTCGTTGTCGTGTGCGTCGTCGTCGTCGTCTATCGTCTATCGTGGTCGTTGTCGTCGGTCGTCGGTTGTGTCCGCCGTCCTTTGCGCGGCACGCGCCGTATGCCGTCCGCCGTCCGTCTTGAGTCGTGCGTCGTGTCCCCCTTCCGGCACCGCTCGCTGGAGGAGGTGGACAGGTTGGTCCTCGTCGCGCCCGCAGGCTTCGAGGAGCCGCGGCACGCGCTGAAATCAGGAGGAGGATGGGGAGTACAAGAAGAGGGCGAGGAGGAGGAGGAGGAAGATGAGGAGGGGGCGTGCAAGAGGAATAGGACCAGGAGGAGGAAGGGGGGGATAAGAAGGACGGGAGGAGGAAGAGATGGAGGAGGAAGAAGAGGAGGTATAGACAAGAGGAGGAGGAGGAGGAGGAGGAGGAGGAGGAGGAGGAGGAGGAGGAGGAGGAAGATGATGTTGAGGTGGAGAAGGGCAACCCAGGCGACCCCTCCCCCTCCCTCGTCCATCGTCTTGCTGCCTGGGCTCTGGGCTGTGGCTGAGGGTGGAGGCGCGCGGACCGTGCTGGATTGTGGTAGTCATCCCAGCTACATTTCATGAGGAGCCTCGCCCAGCCTGTTTCCCGCTCGCTCTCGATCTGCTCAGTGTACCCAGCGTTGCACAGGCATCATCACTTCACTTTGAACTTTGAAAATGCAGGTAAAGGAGAAGGAGGAGGAGGAGGAGGAGAAGAAGGCGGAGGAGGCGGAAGAGGAGGAGGAGGACTTCCGAGGTCCTGAGCAGTTTGCTTCGCTTTTATTTCTCGTCGGAGACTCTCTGTTGATCGATGTCTTGCGCAGGAGGATTGCAGGAGGGTTGCAGGAGGATGGCTGAGGAGGAGGAGAGGGAGGGAGGAGAGAGAGGAGGAGGTTCGGGCATCCAGCTGCCTGCGGCAAACCCCGCCAACGTGGCTGTGCAGCAGCGCAGCAGGAAGGCGGCCGGGTGCAGGAACAGCGCAGGTCCGACGACTGGTCTGAACTGGAACGGGTCGTGCACTCGGTCTCGTCTTCGTCCACGCAGTCGGCAGGTCGTGCTCTTGGGGGCCTCTTGGGTGCCTCCGAGGGCCTCTCGGGGCTGCTTGGGCCGTCTCGGGGAAGTCGTGGCCCGTCTGGCGCCCTCGGAGGCCCTCTTGGGGGGCCTCTCTGGGCCGTCTTGGTGCCCTCTTGGAGCGCCGCAGGGCCGTCTTGGGGCCCTCGTGGGAGCCTCCTGGGCGATCTCTGGTTCCTTTTCGTGGGCCGATCTGGGGCCCTCTTGGGGCCTTTTGCTGTCGGACGCCCAACCGGGCGAGAGCCTCAGCATCCTTCAAACACCCTGGGAGTATCGATGCTGTGGGCTTCCTCAGGCTCTGCTAGAGGGCCGACTTGGGGCCCTCTGGGGGCCTCTTGGGTTGTCTCGGAGCTATCTTGGAGTCCTCTTGGAGGCCTCATGAGCCGTCTCAGGCTATCGGAAACCCAAACAGGCGAGAACCTCAAACTCCTTCAAACACCGTGGTGGTAGCATCCATGGTTTTGGCTTCCTCAGGCGCTCCAGGAGGGCCTCTTGGAGCCCTCTTCGGCCGTTTCGCGGGCCTCTTGAGCTGTCTTGAGGTCGTCTTGGGGGCCTCTTGAGCCGTCTTAGGCCATCTTGGGCCGTCCTGGTATCATCTTGACTGCCTTGGAAGCCATCTTTGAGGTATTCTTGGCCGTGTGGAGGCCGAAAAGAGGGCTGAGCAAATTCAGGGGTTGGATTTTTCAGAGGGGGCGGACGCGGTACAGGGGGGGGCGGCCTAGAAGACATTTGGAAACCTTCCCAGACAACAGAGGAGCATGACGGAAAGAGCGCCAGCGAGACACGTTCTATCCAAGGATTTAGCCCCAATGGGGAAGTCCGAGGGGGGCCGTGCTGGACCGACATTTGACGGAAAGAGCGCTAGCGAGAGAAGTTCTGCATAGGCAGGGCTTTAGCCCCGATGGGGGTGGGTCTGGACTTGGCTTTTTTTCTAACACGCCTTCCGGGGGCCATGTTGGCGATTTCTTCAGCCCAGGACGGTCCAGGAGACACCCAAGGGGCCCTCAAGACGGCTTAAGATATCTCCAAGACGGCCTAAGAGGCGCCCAAGAGGCCCCGCTCCAAGAGGGGCGAAGATGGCCCCGAGAAGGCCTACGGAGCCCCCCAGAAGCCCCAAGAGGCCCCCACGAAGCCGTCCAAGAGGGATTCAGGAGGCAGAAACCGTAGATTTTCCTATGTTTGTTTGGCAGATGTTGGCGTTCTCGCTTCTTCGGGGCAACAACGGCCAAAAACGCCCCTGGGGGCCTCCGAGGTCGCCCCAAAACGTCCGCAGAGGTTCCCAAGAGGGCCTCAAGACGGCCCAATACCGCTTCAAGACGTCACAAGAGAGCCCCAAGATGGCCCAAGGAGGACCCCATAGGGCCCCGAAAGGCCCCCAGGAGAGCCACAAGGGGGCCACAGGAGGCTCCCAAGAGGGCCCCGAGAGCGCCCCACGCCGGCCCGAGCTACCCTCGACGGTCCAAGAGGGCCCCAGAAGGCCCCCAAATGGCCCAAAAGACCCTTAATAGGTCTCCAAGAGGCACCCCGAGATGCCACCAAGAGCCCCGCACGAGGCCCCACCAGAGCGAACCGTGCCGTCAAACACTCTGGCCGCCAAGGCTCCTCGGAGCGGGCGGTGACGTAACAACTCCGATCGCCACGGCGGCCGTCCTACCGTGACTCGCACTCCAGTTTGCTCCAACATGCATGCATGGCAATCCCTATGTCCAAATCGCTACCGCGTAAACGGCCGCCGAACCCCCGAGACCCTGTGAAAAATCCGCTCCGCGGACCCGCTCTTTCCGTTCCCGTGCCGGCCCAGGTCTAGCACGCCCTCCAGGGGTCAAGGTGGCGGCTTTTTCGGCCCAGGAGGTCGCAAGTCAGCCCACATGGCCTCCACGACGGCGAAAGGCGCCCCCAAGACGGCATCAGAGAGACCTAAGATAATCCGAAGAAGACCACTGGTGAGACGCCCCCAGAATGCTTCAAGACGGCCCACGAGGGCCTGAAGACGGCCCCAGAGAGCCCCAGGACGGCCAACGGAGGTTTCCACAGAGGCTCCAACGAGAGCCCAAGGGAGCCACAGGAGGCTCCCAAGAGGGCCCCATGAGCGCCCCAAGCCGACCGGAGCCCCCCGAGACGATCCAATAGGGCCCCGGGATGGCCCAAGAGGGCCCCTAGGCATCCAAAAGGGCCCCCCCCCTGGACGGCCCCATGACGGACGCAGGTTTGATGCCAAGGATGCCAAGAGTACCAGGTGACTGGAAAGCCTCTTACACGAGACGGTAACGTAAGCAGTTTCGAACGCCAAATGGTCCCAAGAGCGAGCAGTGGCGCAGAAGGCTCTTGACGCCAAGGTTCCCAAGAGCGAGCGGCAGCGTGAACAGATCTTCACGCCAACGTTTCGAAGAGCAGCTCTTCATTCACGGCGACGCAAAACAACTTTGCAAACCAAGGCTCCCAGCTTCAAACGGTTGCGCAATAACCTCTTAGCGCCAAGGTTCCCAAGAGTGAGCGATGGCGTGAAACAGATCTTCGCACCAAGGCGTCAAAGAGCCGGTGACGTGAAATAGCTCTTAATGTCAAAGTTCCCACAAGAGCGAACGGTGCCATGAGCCCTCCCTGGCAAGTTCCTGAAGCGTTCTTTCCGTTCCCGTGCCGGCCGAGGTGACGGAAAGAGCGAGGTACGAGTGATGACGTTTTGCCGGGGCGAAGCCCTCCAGGGAGGGGTCCAGGGGAGGGGCGTAGAGAGGGGAGCTCTGGGAAGCACGCCCCCCCCCAAAGCCAGCCCAAGAAGCGCCCAAGACGGCCCGGGCTCAAGAAACCCCCAGAGGAGTCCAAGAGGGCTCCAAGACGGCCCAAGAGCACTCGAAGAGAACCCAAGACCGCCTAAGAGCGTTTTAAGGTGGCCTCAGATGGCCTCCAGACGGTCCAAGAGAGGAGCCTCAAGACGGCTCCAGAGGCCCTCAAGAGGGCCCCCGAGAGGGCGGCCAAGACCAGATTCTCCTTAGGTGTTTGAAGGTTTTTTCGGGTTCTCGCCTTCTCGGGCCCAGAACGGCCCAAGACGGCCCAAGAGGCCGCACAGATCGTCCCAAGACGGCCCCAGAGGCTCCAAAATGGTGCCGAAAACTGTCCAACAGGGCCCCGAGACGGCCCAAGAGGGCACCCAAACGGCCCCAAGAGAGCCCCAAGAGGGCCCCAAGGAGGGCCCCAAGAGGGCCCCGAGAGGCTCCCAAGAAAGCCCCGAGACGGCCAAAGGCCTCCGAGACTCCCCAAGACGGCCCAGAAAGGGCCGCAAGTCGCCCCAAGAGGGCCCCAAGACGGTCCAAAAGGGCCCCGTAAGGACCCCTAAGGCGGCCCAGAGACGCCAAGTAAAAGAGCGATCGGTCACGTAGAAAGCTCTGAACACCAAGACTCCCCAAAACGAGCGGTGCTTTGAGCTATCTCGGGCACGTTTGCGCAGCGCTCTTTCCGTTCTCGTGCTGGCCCAGGTGCTATCACGCCCACTCTCTGCAGGCACGGTGGAAGATGCTTCAGAGCGCCTGATGGGTTTAAAGAGGTGGCCTGGATGTTCCAGGCGTGCCAAGTTTTTCGGGAGAAGGATGCCCAGGGCAAAAGGGAGAGGATGATGAGGATGAGGGGGAAGACCAGAGTAAACCAAATATACATAAAGCGATGCTGCAATACACCCTCCCGTGTCTCATGTCTCTTCATCATACGCCCCTCCAAGTTTCTTATTGCACAACAAGCTGCGCCCCCCCTTGTGCGACCAGAACAGTCCAGCCTGCCATTGTTGCGAGGGTCCCGCCGTGAAAAGGAATTGCCTTGCATCTCGCCGTCGCGCAAAAGGGAACGCGGACGGGAATGACCATCCAGCTTCACGTGGTTTTCAGCGAGATCGAAGACGGGCAGCCCCTCCATTCGCGCAGTTAAGCGTTGCCCTGGCTTGCACTTGTGGTCATTGACGTCGAGGATGCCTCAAGCGGCTGCTCCATTTTGAAACAGAGCCACCGTAGATCCGTGCACCGCTGCGTGGGTGAACGCTTCGGATGTTCAACTTGCGAATTCGCAGGCGAGGGCTCCACCTTGGAGAAGAGTAATCACCCCCATCCTTTTCAACGTTGTTTTTGAAACGAAGGCGCGCGGCGCTGAGTCGAGACCCCCATTTGGAATGCGACCAGTTCTTAATTCTTGAAGCCGTTGCAAGATGTTGGCGCGAATGTGCGCGGCGTTTTGGCGAGAACCCCACTTCGAACAAGGAGCCGCTCTCCATCCGACAAGCTAGTGCGCGGCGCTAAGGTGAGAAGACCAGTTTGAAAACAACCCCCATCCCATCCCTGAAACTGTCGCGAACGTTTCAGACTCAAGTTCGCGGTGTCAAGGCGAGAGCCACACCTTAGAAACGCACCCCGTCATCCGTGAACTTGCCGCACGTGTTTCAGGCGAGTGTACGTGGCGCTACAGCGATAGCCACATGTCGACAAAGAGCCGACCGCGAAGTTGCTGCAACGTTTTAAGACGAATGTGCGCGGCGCGACGGCGGCAGCTACATGTTTGAAAAGGAGCCACCCTCCGTCCATGAAGCTGCTGCAAACTCTGAAAGAGAACGCGCGCGGCGCTAATAAGGGAATCGCGCTTTGAAAAGAAACCGCCCTCCACCCGCGAAGCTGCTGCAAGTTTTCAACCAAAAAATGCGCGCACCGCTAACGGTTAGTCGCACGTTCGAGAACACCGGGTGCTCCATCCGCGAAGCGGTTGCCCATTTTTAAGACGAATGCGCGCAGCGCTTAGGCGAGAGCTACATTTTGAAAGCCAGCCCATTCCATTCGTGAGACTTCAGCGTTCTTCATGCTTCAGGATCATACGTGGTGGGGAAGTACCAGGCGCAACGCCTGACCCGCCCTACCGACACGCCTGGGATCGCGACAGGGAGGAGTTGTTTAAAAGGAGCAGGGATGGACGGGCAGGCCAAGGAGGCCTGACAGAAGAGGAGAACGGCGGGAGGATTGGGAGGAAGGTGGACTGAAGACGACGGGAAGGGTTTGGACACATTTCGATTCTGAGGGGGTCCATGAGCTTCTGTGTGCTCTAGGGCACGAGATGGAAGAGACTAGGAGAAGGGATTCTTTTGGGTTGGCAGATTGGAAAGGCAGGGTGCGGATTGTTCTCGCCTTTGTTCTGGATCGCGCATCGGTTAGTTCTGGAGGATTTCGGGTTATCTGGGCGTTCCAGATTGAGATTGAGTAGGCGGGGGGAAGGAAGGAAGAAAGGAAAGGAGTGGCTAGTTGCCCCCAAGACGGCGAGGTAAGGAGGCGGAGGAGGAGGAGGAGCCCCCGGGTGCCTCGAGGAGCCGTGGTACATGCTGAGCAGGCCGGGGCCGCTGCTGTCGAGGCTGGGGTCGTCGTCGTCGTCGTCGTCGTCGTCGCTGTCGTCGTCGTCGTCGTCGTTCTCCTCGTGCTCGCTCTCCTCGGCCTCCGCGTGCCCTCCCTCCCCCTCCTGTCTGCCCGCTCGGCTGCACGTGAGGGAGTGGCCCTCCAGGAGCCACGTCAACCCAATGTGCGCCCGATTCGGTGCCGCCTTCGGCAGGCCCGATCGGATTTGGTCACGGCGTTCCGACGACACGATGGTCAGAGGAGGAAAAGTACCCATACCTCTACCCCCCCGCCCGTTTTCCCCTTTTTGGGCCTCCTGGGCGGCCCTCGTCGCCACCGCTGGATTCGCCTCGAAGCCAGAACGCACCCCAGGAGAGGTCCGTGGAGTATCGGTATCGGTACCTTTTGGCTTCCCGGATGGGGTCCGATGTTCGCCTGGCGCTGGTGTGCATCCCAGCGCGCCCGACCCTTGCCGATTTTGGCTCTGTGCCGATGCGACCCGATGCGACTCGCATGCCGATCCGATTTCCCGATTGCCCGCTTCGGTGCTGACTGATCCTGGGCTTTGCCTGAGTGTCCTTTGGTGCACAGCCTTTTCGGGGCGTGGGGGTGCCAAGCCCGAGAACGTAGGCTGCTACTGTCGCAACACACGCAGCGATCGGCAACCCGTACGAAAGGTCATTCTTGCGTGCACGGTAAGCACATCTCAGGAAAAAAAACAGCTTGTCTGCAAGTGCCCCACGGAAAACTCAGATCCCCCGATGGCCCTTGGGACCCACACAAGGACTTGAGCACCTTCGAAAGGTCAACGACCGACGTCGAACTTGCCCCTGGAGTTCTTGCAGTAAGATCACCCCTCGTATGTACTCGTTGTGGGGTCCCTCTTGCCGAGTGTGCATGTCAGTGTCCCCGGACGCCGAACACGGCGAAAGACTTCGCGTCGTGACTCTGTTCTTGGATTTGGATTGGGCGGTACAGCGCTGCATCGTGCAGCAGCGGCCTTGCTCCTCTCTCCACTAGGGCTGCGGACCTGCTTCGCCATCGCTCTCCGCTTGGTTCGTGATGCGGCAGGCACGCGCGCGAGCTAACTCCGCGTTGCTTTTTTTTCCTTGCGGCAGAAAATCCAGCAGTGGCGAAGCGTCCTTGCCCGCCTATAGGCCCACCAAATAGTTTTCTAATAACCCTTTGTGGTCTGCGCCACATGTTCTTAGAACATTTCTGGCTGGGATTCTCTTGTTTTGGCACACGGGGTTTATGTTCCAAGAACATTGTTTTTGTTATTGGGACATACTTGCGTTCTAAGAACATGTCGTGGTAGGCCTATAGGGATGCCGGGACGGTTGGTCGCTGCTCAATCGGGCGTGTCCCTCCACAGAAGGGATATTCAAAGATAGTTAAAAATAGTCTGGTGACGATTTTTTGACAATTTCTGAATATGTTATGAACACTTTTGGGGTACATTCTCGATTTTTCGTCCAGAATTCGCCTGTAGGGGCACAGGCCAGACCTAGAGCCAACTCCGCGTTGCTGTTTTTTTCCGGCGGTACAAAAGTGGTCCACGACGCGAGGAGGTCTGGGCTTCAGTCGGGCCTGTCCCTCTACAGGAGGAATGCTCAGAAATAGTCAGAGAGTAGTCAGTGTTGAAGCTAGCTCCGCGTTGCTGTTTGGTCTTGCGGTAGAGAACTGGCCCACGACGCGAGGAGGTCTTAGGCACGCGCAGCCACCGACCAACGCCGATCGCGCCCAGGGGCCCACCCTCCGCAGGGCGCGCGTGCGTGGCCGCCGCCGTGCGTGTGCAGCAGTTCACCTGCTCTGGCGCCGTCAGCAGGGAGGAGGAGAGAGGAGGAGGAGGAGGAGGAGGAGGAGGAGGAGGAGGAGGAGGAGGAGGAGGAGGAGGAGGAGGAGGAGTAGGAATAGGAATAGGAATAGGAATAGGAATAGGAATAGGAATAGGAATAGAAATAGGAATAGGAATAGGAATAGGAATAATCATAGGAATCGGAATATGAGGAGGAGGAGGAGGAGGAGGAGGAGGAGGAGGAGGAGGAGGAGGACGGTCAAGGGGGGGATAGGGAAAATGGGGGGGTAAGAAATCTGCTGCATGCAGCTGGTTTCGGCCCCGCCGCCAGGCCCATTCCTCGACACATGGGCGCCTCCTGGCGCCGGGAGGCGCTGGGAAAATCAGCTCCGTGAGCCGATTCTCTGCCTTTGCTATCCTCCCCTTTCGTGCCCCTAGAGTCTGGATTTTCTGGGCGCTTCTGCCCCACCCTGCAGCACCCGCGCGGTGCACGACTCGGCGGCGGGCGCGGGGGGGGAAGCGAGAAGGAGCCGGCCTTCTCGGCAGGCGCCGGGACTTCTTAGAAGCCCGCCGGCCTCGCGAGAAGTCTTTTTTGCGTCCTCGGGGAAGGCTTACGAAAACTTCTCAGAAGGCCAGGGGGGACTTCCCGAAGCTTCTGAGGAGGCCCGCCCCTGTTTACTTCCCCCCGGGGTGTGCCGCCCAGTGGCGCAGGCCGCGTCCGTGTGGCCGTGCATGCGGCCGCCTCCCCCTTCCCGGCCCCTGGTGGGCCCTGGAAGCGGCAGAGCGCCGCTGTCGGTTCCGAACGCCCGGCTGCCGAAGACGAAGACGCAGCAGATACGGTGCACAGAAACGGAGTCACAACGGCGCCGGAATCAGATCTCGGATTGGAGATACAGCAAGCACGGCGACGGAACCTGGAGAACAAGCAGACGGCGAAGGAGCCAAGAAAAAGCGCCACCGAAGCACGTGGCCACAAAACCACAAGACGCGCCCCGTCGTTTTACCGAGTCCACTGAAGATCCCGCCACCCAGGCTGAGGGGCAACGGCAGGGGGGGGGGACTGGCTCAGGGGAAGACGCATCGACCCCCGAGCGTCTATTCGTTACCGATAGGAACCTGATAGCCCACCCCACGTAGGAGCGCGCGGCTTCGCCAGCCCACCCTACACAGTTTTTCCGTCGGCGGCGAGGCGGAGGCGATCGGCACCAGCGTCGGGCGAATCGGGGGCACCGATAGGCAAATCGTCCGGCAGAGCTCACCCTACACAGGAGCCTGCGACCTCGCCATCGGGGGCCTATCGGCGATAGATCGCCGATTCGAGCTCGATGTTCCCCGTCCCTCCCCCCCCCGAGCTGGTCCCCTTAAGGCTGTGCTCGCTGCCGCTGCTGCCCCCGCGGTTCCGCGGGCGGCTGAGCATCGTGCGGCACACGCCGCTGTACCAGAACGCGCCCGACTGGTTCGCGACCGCGGTGGCGCGGCGCACGCCCACGCTCCTCGTCTTCGCCCAGTTCGACGAGCTGCATCGCGCGCAGGCAGCAAGCAATCAGGAGGAAAAAAAACACACAGACACAATTCATCGTCGCTTCCCAGGAAGGTACGCGAAAATATGGGAAGAGGGGGGAAGAAAAAAACCCTGAACATGTGGGAAAACATGGGGAATATTGTTATTTGTGCGTATGTATTTGTGTGTCCCAGGGCCCCTTCAACCAAATTCGGCCAGGACGAAAGCTCGGCCAGGCTGCACTCCTCGGCCAGGCCTGGCTCGGCCCGGCTGGATGCGGCCACGGCCCGGGCCGAGTGCAGCCTGGCATGAGCTCAGCTGGCCGACTTCCGCCTCGCCGAGTGCAGCCGGGCCGAGTCCTCCCGCTGGCCGCAGGCCTGGGCGGGCTGCCGCGCGGGCGACCCCCTGCTTCGCCTGCGCCGGGTGCTGGCGAACCACCCGCTGCTGTGCAGCGCCGCGGTTGGCTGGCCTGCCCCGTGGGGGAAGGGGAGACGCTCGTGGGCGAAACACACGTCATGTATCCGCATCCGCGGCCTCGCGGGCGACGTGTCCTTGGTCCGCGGCCCCGCGGATACGGAGCGTTTTTTGCTGGATGCCCCGCGCGGAACGTGTCCGTGCAACCGCGTATCCGCGGGGTCGCTCCCCGGAGTCCACACTGCGAGGGCGCGCATATACGGATATGCCCGCCTCTCGCGAGACGCCGCTGGGCTGCACCGTGCCTTCGGTGTGGCCGTCTCCGCCCAGAGGGAGCTGCGGCCTTCCCCCTGTCTGCGCCGCGGGCTCGGCGCGGACTCGGCGCGGATTCGGCGCGGATTCGGCGGGGATTCGGGGCGGACTCGTGGAGATTTGACGTGGGCTCGACGCGAAGTTAGCGAAGAAGGCCGCAGATACAGCACATGCTGAGCGGCCGCGCGGAGCCCCCAGCGGCTTGGCACCGCTCGGACGTGTGCATTTCTCTTCGGCGAGGACCATCGAGGAACGTCCTAGATCATCTGCTAAAAAAGCACGCACGAAACCACAAAAGGCACTGGGAATGGACGTCCGAGCGAGGGGGGGGGGCTGCACAGCCGCCCGGCTCGGCGGGCTACGTGCCTCCTCTCCCGGCTGCGTGCTGGCCTTTGAGGTGGGGGGGGCGAGAAACATGCGCACCCCGAGATCCTGGCGCCCTGATGTTTTCGAGCCAGGCGCTGTCGTCAGATCTCGGGCCCTGGGACCCTCTCAGTTCGAGCCAGCTCGAAGAATGGTCCAAAAAGATGGGGCCTAGGGCTCCGGTCTTGATTTCCTACGAGGCTTTAACTTTTTCGAGCCGTCTGACCTCAGGGCAAGGGGGTGTGGGAAGTCATGCACACATAGCATGGTTGATGATCGTAGTTGCGACCGTGCGTGTACTTCTGGATGGCCACACACGTGTCTTGGTTGAGCTAGGCGCACGGGACGTTGCTGCCGTCTCCCCTGTACCGGTGGTCGAGGATGCCCGTATCGACGTGGCAGAGTCACTCGGAGATGGCACGGCCCCTGCCCTCGTGCTCCTTGGCCCTGGTTGGCCATCCCAGCCGCCTCTGCACATGGTCGACTCTTTCATGGGGCGGCCTGCTGGCGGCAACCTGAATAGACGGACAGCGGCACACAGCACAGAATACAGATCTTCGCACACGTAGCACGATGCTCTTTCTCGGCGACCGCTCGCGTTGGGCGACGCGATGGTAAAGCACGGCCAGCCCTGGTGCCGAACCGAAGCGGCAGCTTAAGCAGGTGCTAAACAAGACGGTCCAGCGACACAGGAAAAGCCCTTGGCTTTGTCGCTGGCCTTCTTCAGAAGAGGCCTTTTGCGTGTACATGTTACTCCTTGCCCTCACACACAAACGAGCCTTCGGAATTTCACCCCCCCGATGGACCGATGTTTTCGATCTGCGGTCTCCGAAAACCTCGGTCCATTCCAATTCCGCATGTTCCACATTTGAATCCAGCCATGTGTGTGTTTCCAGATTCTTGGTTTATCGTTCTGGCGTTCCCCCTCCGCTTTCGCCGGCGGAAGGCCCGCACAAGCCGGCGGAAGTAAAAGATGCGCCCCCGAGAGATGAAAACGTTTTTTGGCTTCAGGTTTCCGGAACCAGTCATGTGCATTCAGCATGTGGCCTCCAGATGTTCCACATGTGAGTCCAGCCATGTGCGTTTCCAGTTTCGGGGTACTCTTTTGGCGGCTTCGCGCAAGAGTGACCCTTCACCGTAGTGACCTTGGTGCGGGCGCACAGGAGGAGGAGGAGGAGGAGGAGGAGGAGGAGGAGGAGGAGGAGGCGGAGGAGGAGGAGGAGGAGGAGGAGGAGGAGGAGGAGGGGGGAGGGGGAGGCGTGTGGGTCACTTTACAACCAGAAGCGCACTTTACAACCAGATGGGTCACTTTACAACCAGCTTACAAAATCCGAGAAGGGCACTTTACAACCAGGAAGGGCACTTTACAACCAGGCAAGTAAAAACACATATTGAATGCACGCGGGCCTTTCCCTGGAATCTCCGTGGGCAAGCGCAAGGGTGGCTTTGGGCTCTCTGAGGCATGTTGGTTGTAAAGTTGCCCATCGCGCACGAAGAAGCACTGCGCGCGCGTTGGCGATGCGGCGGCCTGGTGCGCTATGGTATGTTGCGTGCTGGTGGGCGGATTGGGGTTTTGACCTGCTCACTAAGCTCTGTCGGTCAGTTCTGCCATTGCTTGCTCTGCCTTTTTTTCTGACGGGCGAAGGCTAGTCGCGCAGGGCATACGAATAGACCATGATCCCGTCCAAGACTGGAGCTGCATAGCAGTGGGAAACTGTAGTTGGAGATGTGGTGGTAGCGGGGGCTACTATGGGAACTGCATGGCGTTGGGAAGCTGCGGTGGCAACTGTGGTGGTCGCCAGGCAGCGGTGGGAACTGTGGTGGTAGCTGGGCTGCAATGGGATTTGCGGTGGTAGCGGGGGGTCAGTCGGAATTGTGGAGGTAGCGGGGCTGCAGCGGTAAGTTTGGTGGTAGCAGGCACAAAGGTGGCGGTGATGCGCTGTCACGGTGGCTCCAGCTGCTGCGCTGGCACGGTGGCTGAGGCTGCTGCCCGAGCAGGATACCTGCGTTGCTGCGCTGGCGCTGTGGCTGACGCTGGAAGGAACGATCTTCGAAATAGTTGCATTGATTCGGAACGTTGAACCTCGATCTTCCAAGAAGAGGAGCAGCAGGGGGCCAACTGGAGCTGGAGCACTGATCCCCTTGCAGAACACCGTGGGGCTTCAGGGGCCAACGTGGCGCAAGAGACCCGCGGTGCCAATGGCCTAGTTCCCTGGAGCGCTGGGCCCTTGTGGAGGCCACTGGGCTCGCTTCCTGTGAGTGGTCCCTAAAATGGGCAGCGCGTCGCCCTGGGCCTTCCTACGTATGCTGTCGCCTTATTCCCGTGCGAGCACGGGGCCCTTGTTGAGGCCGCTTGGCCCCTGCTAGCAAGCCCTGTATTACTCTGCTGGGCTCAGAGCGCCAGAGCGTCCAGGCGCTCGGGCTCAGAGGCATCGCTGGGGCCTGCTCAGAGCGCCAGAGCGTCCAGGCGCTCGGGCTCAGAGGCATCGCTGGGGCCTGCGCAGAGCGTCCAGGTCCTCGGGCTCAGAGGCGTCGCTGGGGCCTGCGCAGAGCGCCCAGGTCCTCGGGCTCAGAGGCATCGCTGGGGCCTGCGCAGGGCGTTCAGGCGCTCGGGCTCAGAGGCATCGCTGGGGCCTGCGCAAAGAGTTCAGGCGCTCGGGCTCCAGAGCGCCCACGTGCTCTGGAGCACTTTTCAGAGCGTCCGCGCGGAACGCCCAAACACGCACGGCCACTCTGAGCTGGTTGTAAAGTGGTCTGTTCTGGTTGTAAAGTGGCCCGTTCTGGTTGTAAAATGGTCCGTTTTGGTTGTAAAGTGGACCGTTCTGGTTGCAAAGTGGACGTTCTCGATGAAAAACCATACTTTCCAATCCTATGTTGGTTGTAAAGTAACCCATCTGGTTGTAAAGTGGTTGTTCTGGTTGTAAAGAGACCGAATCTCGGAGGGGGAGGGGGAGGGGGAGTGGGAGCGAGAGGTTGGGGGAGGGGCACAGCGATCCCCCAGCACTGGCCTGCATCTGCTTGCTCGCCCGAGTCTGGACCCCCGGCAAGCGCCACCCCAGCGCCGCGCACCCAAGGTCGCTCTTGCCTGGGTCCGAGGCGGGAATGTATACATGGCCACCGCCTGGAGGATCCATTTTCGGAGACCTCGGCGGGCGGTGGATCTGGATGCATCTCCGCGCCCCCGTGGGCCAAAACATATCCGTGTCCACCGCCCGCGGGGGCACCAGGACGTCGGTTCCCAGGCGGTGGCTGTGGATAACTCCCCGCCTCGCACCAGGGTCACTGTTCCGTGTGGCCGGCTCCGGCGTCGCCCCTCGGCCCCTCGGGGCGGCTGGCCCGACCTGCGGGGCGCGGCGCCCTCGGCGCGCTGCGGCTCGACCGCGACGCGGGGGCGTGGCACGCCGCGCGGGGTGGCGGGCGCCGCGGCGAGGGGCCGGAGGCGCCCTCGGGCAATGAAAAAAGCATGACGAGATTTGTCTTGCTATTCTCGGCCTCTGGGGGCCCACTGGGGGCCCTCTCTGGCCCTCGGGACCGTCCAAAAACGGCTCAGGATGAAAAGTAAGGTCCATGGGGAATGGGTCGAGACCTCCAGGGGCCGACGGTATGAAAAAGTTCTGACGTCGAGGGTCTGGGGAGGCCGGAGGGCGCCGTGCCAATCGTCCCCGGGGCGTCGCACAATGTGGGGCGATCAATGAGGGAGCAGCGAGGGCTGCAGAAAAGGGGCCCTTTCTAGGGCTCCGCAAGGCATCTTAGAGCTCCTCAGGGGGCCCTTAGTAGGGCCCGACAGGTGCACCTTTCCTTTTTTTATCTCATGTATCGCCCCGCCACCAGGCGGCGCCTAACGTCCCATGGCAATCTCGGCCCCCCAGACGCATTACCCACCAAACCACCGCAACCGAACCCGAAGGCCCCACGTTGCCCTCCGTTCCCATTGGGGGGGCATTCGGGAACATTCAGAAACATACATGGGACCCGGATGTACCCCACCAACCCCCCCAAACCCGTTGGGGTGGTCTGGTGGGTAGTCACAGATAGGGTCCAAGCAGATCGCTTCTGAGGATCGCTCCGCATCGCCAATGCGTTGGGGATGCGGATCGATGTGGAGCCCAATTTGTTCCACGCTAACGCCGCCGGCGCATCGCCGAAATCGCCGATGCATCCGTGATGTGGCGCGATCCTCCGACCCCATCTGCTCCGACCCCACCTGTGAGGCCTCTGGCTAAGGCTCCGCGCTGCGCACAGAGCCCCTCCCGAGGCAGCCCCATCTGGGCCCTCTACGGCCCCCCCGAGGAGCCCCAGCTGGCCTCAAGAGTCCCCCCCCGAGTAAGCCCTGGGCAGTGTCAGCACCCCTGCGCCGCCTCCGGCACCGCCCGTGGGGCGCGCCGCGCCCCTCGAGACCGCCGCGCTGCTCTGGGGGCCTCTTGAGGCCAGTTGTGATTACTCGGGGGGCCCCCCCCCTGCGATGCAGGGGGTACGGGCCGAACCGGGGGGCAGGGGGGCCACCCCCTCAAGGGGGAGGGGGGTTCGAACCTGGGAACTGGGGGCGGGGGGAGATCCATACGGTCAGGAACTTTGGCTCAGCGCGTCGCACCGCCAGTCCTGGCCCACCGCGCTCCGGCGCGACGTATACGCTGAACACGTCCTGGTCTCCAGGCATCAGCGTCCCGAGCCTTCTGTGGCCTCCCGCCCCGCGGGGAGGGGTGAGCAACGCCATTAAATTGCACGGCGTGGCATGTCGCCTGGATCGCCGCCGCGACGCGCTAAGCAAAAGGTCGGGCGCCCTGGCGAGCTCAGGCGCCACTGATCAATCGGGGCGCGCGTGGGTCAGCGTTCGCGGCCCAGACACGTTCGCGTCGCGGACAAATCGCGACAAGCATGTTTTGGCAGACGTCGCGCGCGCATGCCGAGATCCTTAAACAGCTTTAGATTCGTAGGGACTTCCAAACTGAGTGTCCCGAACACATAGAGAAACTATGGCTTCGCAACAGGAATGTTCATAGCATCCTGCGCTCGCGCTCTTGCGAATTACCGATCGGTTTTCAACATGTTCATCAAATACGACCGAACGGGCCACCCGCGCACAAATGTCGAAATCATTCGAATGCCCTTGCACGTGCCCTGGGGGGAGGCTGGGCGATCCCCGTGCCGAATGTTTTCCAGAACTTTCATCGCCGACACGTGGATGGACACCATGCCCATCGGCGTAAAAAAACGTCGGCGCCATCATTGGCCTCGCCGTCGTCATCGTCCTCGTCGCCACAAACATCGCTACTATCATCATCGTGTCTGCCGTTGTCGGCGTCGCCGTGATACCGCGCACGGCCGAATTACCGACTCAAGCTAAAGTGCCCGACCGTCAGCGCGGCCTGCGAGACGCGGGCGCTGAGAAGTGCCGAGCGGTCAGCGCCACCACGGCCGCGTCAGTCGCGCCAGACTGTTTGGCCGCTTAACGCGCGACCCTGCGAGAGGTAGCGCGGCCGCAGCGACGTGCCAGCCAGCGCCAAGCAGTCATCGCAATCGCCGCCGCCTGGGTTTTGCTAGCCAGCTTGCGCGTGTGTGTGTGTGTGTGTGTGTGTGGATGGGATGATTGCGCGAGCAGTGGGGTTAACAGTTCATTGCGAACGGAAGCCGTTTCTTCTTTCCAAATTTAGAATTAGGCTCTACCCCCACCCTCCCGGGTTAACGATCCACTTTTTCGTATTGGAATTTGCCCATGGGCTGGCCCCATCGCCCCCCTCATTTCTGCAGAAAAATATGTTGCGAGCTCGCTTGTTTATCACATATCATCAGTTTTCAAAGGTTCCTTGTAACAGATGGGACGAAATGCGCACGCGCGCGTCATCACCGGCCAATGCTCAGGTTTCGTAAGGATTGCAACATCGAGCGTCACGAAAACATGTTTTACACATGATTCCGCAACGAGGTTTTTTATACAAGAGCATGCGCCGGCGCTCTTGCGAATTTTTAACAAAACCATGGATTTCCAACATGTTCATAATATGCTACCAAACAGGCCTCCCACGCGCGCATGTCGAGATCGCTCGAACGCCTTTGCGCGCGTGTTGTCGCAATAATCCCTTGCAGAAGATGGGACGAAGTGCGCGCGCGCGTCGTCGCGCGCGCATCTTAGGTTTCGTAAGGATGTCAGCAACGAGTGTCTCGAAAACTTGTCATCATACATGGTTTTGCCACATCAGTTAAACAAATAGTGCGCTCGCGGTTCTTGCGCTTTCGGTTTTCAGCAGTTCCATCAAATTCTGCCAAACGGGCCTTTCGCGCCGCATGTCGAGCTCATTCGAACGCCCGTGCGCGCGTGCTGGGGGAGGGCACGATCCGTGTCAAATAATGCTATGCGGGCCACTCGCGCGCATCGGCCGCGCGCGCATGTCGAACTCTTTCAAAAAACCTGCATTGCCGATGCGAGGACGTCGTCATCGTTTTCGCCGGGCGTGATCAACATCGGCGCCGCCATTGGCCTTGCCGTCGTCATCGCCGCCTGTTACCATCATCGCTACTCGCATAATCGTTTCTACCGTTGTTGCCGTCGCCATGATACCGCGCCCGCCCAAATCACCGACTCGCACTGAAGTCCCGGTGGTAATTGCCGAGTGTTCATCGCCACCGCGGCCGCGTCGGTCGCGCCAAACTGGCTGGCCGCTGTGCGCGCGAGCGCGCGCGGGCTGGCGCGGCCGCAAACATGCACCAGCCAGTGCTAAGCAGTCATCGTAATCGCCGCCGCATGGGTTTTGCAAATCAAATTGCGCGTGAGCGGGTTGGACTGATCAAATCATTGTTAAAAATCAATTGTGTTGCCTAGATTGCGCCACGTAGGTTGCACCGCAAATATTGAGCCACGCAGACTGCATCACAAATTTTTATATGGATATATTGCATGGCGTATATTGCACCACGTGGATAGCACCACATGCACTGCACAACCTACGTTGCGTCACATAGAGTGCACAACCTAGAGTATAGCACATGGATTTCACCATATACATTGCACAACAAATATTGCACCACACATAGATTGCTCCACGTAGACTGCACCACATATATTGCGCCACGCTTGCACAACATAGATTGTGCAACACATGGTGCGCAACATGTATTGCGCAAAATAGAATGCGCAACATAGATTGCACCAAATTTCGTGCACCACAACAGACCATGCCACATCGACTGCACAAGGTACGTTGCACAAGTTAAATTGCTAGAGATATGGTGTGGGCCCACGCCGGCTAACCTATACATACAGATGTATATTCATAAGAATATAGTATTACAATATATACAAAACACCGACCACGACGTCTGAAGTCCAGGTCTTCCTCGTTCCGGGATTTCTTTCGTCGTGGACAGAATCAGGGCGGCCGACCTCTTCTGGCAATCTGGATTTACGAGGGCCTGCCTGGCGGGCCCTGGACCAGACAGCACGACCAGAAAACCGGCCCCATGGGGTCAAGAGCTTGAGTTCAGGCGCCTCGAAAAGATCGGGGCGGCCAGTGTGTCGTCGGGTTCGGCCTCTTGGTTTCGGGCCTCGGGCCCATGAAAAACGTTTCGGGGTGGAAAGCCAGCCTTGGGGAGTGGACACGAGGTCCGAGGACCTGGATCTTTGGGTTGACTCAGCCCAGACCTTTCGCAACAGTGCCTCTTGGAGGGCTCGACCTCTTCCCAGGAATCGGCGCCTCATCCGAAGTGGCTTTTTGACGGCGCCAGGGCCGGGTCAGGGCCCCCAGAGGACGAGATGGTAGAAAAATTGACGGACGTGATTTGTGCTTGAGCGCGAGGACGTCTGGGTCGTCCCCCTCGCCTCCCCCCCCCGCCCTCGCAGCCAGCTGCGGCCGGTGCGGAGCCGCGAGCCCGACTGTAGTGAGGCCCGCTTCGCGCGCGCGCGGCCGCGCACTCGCGGCGCGCGCCCTTTTTCCGCGGCCGCCAGCCCTGGCACCGCCCAGTGGGTGCTGGAGCGAAATTGAGATTGGGGCTTTATACGCGATGCCGTAGCACCCCGCAGTTGCGGATGCGGATAAGAGTGATAGGGGCGGCGGGGTCGTCGGCAGCCCTCGAGGCTCGCAGGCGCCGATGTTCCAACACGCTGCACACCAAGCACGCCGCAAGTGCCGAGGTTTCGTCAGAGCACTGTGGGTGGGTCGCGGGTGGATCGCGGGGTGGGTCGCGGGCGGGTCGCGGGCGAGGACGACGACAGCAACAAAAGCAACAACAACAATAGCAGCAACAACAACAACAACAGCAGCAGCAACAACAACAACCATAGTTTTAAGACTGTCGACTGTTCGCTCTCATTGCACGCGGGCTATTTTACACGTACGCCCCAAACTCTGAATACCCGCCTTCGTCGTCTTCGGTTGTGCCCCCGTAGGGGTATGTCTTTCTTACCTGCAACGTGAATTTCGCGCAGCCCCCAGTGTAGGGGAAGCGACGACTCATGGAAGGAAGGGGCAAGCGGCAGGCGGGTTGCTGAAGCGTGCGTCCTGCATGAATCGCGAGGAAGTGTCGAGCGAAAGCGCGATTCCGAAATATATCGCCAAGTCATCCAAAGCGAGAGCGTGATTCCTGAGTGTCTGAATAAATGGCGAGGAAGTCTCACGCGAGAGCGCGATTCCTGTATACACCATGAGGAAGTCCCGCGCGAGAGCGCGATCTGGGAATACATCGTGAGTAAGTATCAGGCGGGAGCCGCTGTTGTTGTAAATTGGGGGCTACGGTCATAGTTTGGTGACCCTCCTCCTCCTCCTCCTCCTCCTCATTCTCCTCCTCTTTCCCTCCTCTCTCCCCCCTCCCTGGGGCTTCCATGGCGCGCCCGCGGGGCGCGGCGCGAGAGAGGGGGGAGTGTGCTACGTAGATTCCTGACATTCTTACGCAGACCAGCTCCTGCGAGGCGCCGCCCACTTAGCGGAGTTATCTACCCCCCCCCTAAGCCATTTTGGGCACCCGTAAGCCACTTGTGAGCTAGGCAAGGCCAGCTATAACCCACCTTGGCGTCCACTGATACCCCGCTATCCCTTTAGCCCCCCCCCCGTGCCGATCCCAGTGATATCCCCCCGCAGACCAGCTTCTGTGAGGCGCCGCATCGCCGATGTACGCCGTAGCGGTTCGAAGTGGATCCCGAGGTTCTCAATGCGGACTTGGCCGATGCATCGGTGACGTCACCGATGTATCGCCAATGCATCGGCGATGCGGCGCGATCTTCTGACCCCAATTGCTCGGACCCCAGCTGGGAGGCCTTTAAGGAAGCAGCTCCGAGGAGGCCTTCGTACTCCCAAGTTGTTCTGGGGGGCCTGCTTCCATGGATTCGTGTCCTGCACCCAAGAAACCAAGGCTCCTGGCAATGGCGCTTGAGGCGACGAAACCAGACTGATAGACGGTTCAAGTTGCATTACTTTTCCAGGTCAGTGCAGATTCCTCCCCCCCCCCCCGCAGACCAGCACTTTCTTGTCGCGCCCCCCCGCGAACGACGATACCCGCGAACTGCACCAAGCAAACCCAGAGCCGCGCGCAGGCCAGCCTGCACTGGGCGAGCCCGCGCGCGGCAAATGTGGCTTGCGCAGCAAAATCGCACAGCGTGATTATCAGAAGGACGAGGGCGAGGAGGGCGAGGAGGAGGAGGAGAAGGAGGAGGAGGAGGAGGAGGAGGAGGAGGAGAGGGAGTGGGCGGCGCGGTGGCCGAAGGCCCTACCCATCCCGAAGAGGCACTCCGCCTACTTCGCATCCCTCTCTCGTTCGCTCGCTCTCTCTCTCTCTCTCTCGCGCTCAGGTGGCTCGAGCTGTCTCCGGCTCGTGCCCCGTGCTCGCCGAGCCGCTCTGCTGCGCTCGTGCCCGCGGCGGCCCGAAGCGGCCGCCGCGAGCGCCCGCGGCTCTAAGGCGAGGGCGCCGCATGTCCGCGCGGCCGCGCTCCGCGCCGCGGGCACGCGCGCCCCCGCGGCGGCGCGGCGCCGCCCGGGCGCGGTGGCGCCTGTGCGCGGCGCTGCAGGCGGGCGGCCTCGGCCTCGGCCGGGCGCAGGCCGCCGCGCGGCGTGAAGATCTGTACGCACGAAATGGGCACGGAAAGAGTGGGTACAGTGCTCAACAGCAGCTCCTGTTCATTTTGAACAGGACTCGCTGTCCACGCCGCCGCGGCCTGTGTACATTCGAGACAGAAGGCCGCCTGCCCAACAGCGGCCGCTGTTGGTTTGGGGCAACATTCGTTGTTGGGCATTGTACCCATCCTTTCCGTACCCATTTCGGGCGTCCAAAGAAGAAACATTCAGTGAAGCAGTGGCGAAGGAATTTGCTGTGGTCTGCGCGAGGTGTTCTCGGAACATTTCTGGCCGGGGAGTCTTGTTCTAGCACATCGGGTTTGTGTTCTAAGAACGTTGTTCTCGTTCTCAGAACATGTTTGGGTTCTAAGAACATGTCGTGGTATAGGCCTATAGAAATGCCGGGACGGTCGGTCCCTGCTCAACTCAGGGGGCAATTCTCCGGGCCGGAAGGTCCTAAACAGAAGGACGGCGCGTCTCTCTCAGGGAGGCGTCGTCTCGCAGCCTCGCCTCTATACATCAGGGAGGCGTCGAGGCCGAAGCCGTGCCCGAGAGTCAGCCCGGGCGTGGCCGGAATCTGCGCCCGCGAAAAGCTCCGAACAGCGTCCGGGTGTGACCGACATGCTTGGCTCGAAACCAAGACGACCTTCTATTGCGGTCACATGTTTTGAAGAAGAAGACAAGCGGCATAAACATAAACTTTTGGTGCTCCGCGCGGAGTTCTTGGATCCGCGCTGGGCCCCCCCGGTGGCGCCTCTGGCGCCGCCCCTGGCGCGCTCCGTGTGCCAGGGAGCGGGGTCCAGCGCAGATCCAAGAAATCCGCGCAGAGCGCCTCAAGTGTATGTTTATGCCGTGTTTCTTATTCTACTGCTGGAGGCTGATCGGGTTGGGAGGATGGGGTTGGGAGACATGAGGACATCCTCACCAGTAGGCGCCCGAAGGTGTCGTTCACTGCATCCGGATGCTTTCGCTCCTACCCTTCATGCTTCCTCCCCTTCCTCCCAACACGATGATTCAACTATTCTCTTCAGAAGCCACGACGGAAGGCTGTTCGCTATCTGTGGCTTCGGGGAGCTCTCCCCGGGCCGCGGGGGATGGTCAAACCTTGAGATCCGGGAGCTGCACTCTTTGCACCCCTGGCCTCTGTCGCCGAGCTTCGGGCCCCAGGACCCTCACAGGTCGACCCGGCCCGAGAAGGGGCGCAGAATGATGGGGCGAGGGCTCTGGCCGCGATGCTTCGCGAGGTTGCAGTTTTTGTTGCCACGTCGGACCCCTGCAGGGACACAAGACTCAGGATGAAAGGCCGGTCCCCGGGAGGGTCCAGACCACTGCGCACGGGGTTCAGTCAGAGCGCCGGATTTTGCAGGACCCTGCAGAGCCAGGGCTGCAATGACCCGGGCTCTGGGTGCAGGATCCTGCCAGGACCTGGCAGGATCCTGCCAGGCCTGACTGGCCACCCGGGTCTGGATTGGCCCGGGGCATTAGCTCCCCGACGCAGGGATCCACGCTGTGAGGACGCCGTGGCACGCCAGGGGCCTGGGCGAAGGGAGAGGCTGCAGGCCTGCAGGGGGGGGGCCGGGTCCCGTGGTTCAGGCTGCCCCGCTGCAGCCAGCGCCGCGGCCTCACAGCTCGGAGGCCTGGAGGTCGGCACCAGCACGGGCACAGGGGGTCGTGTCCCTTGAGATCTGGGCGTTGCGATTGCCCAGCGGGCGGCTCGATTCGGTTCGATGCAGCAGAGAGGTTGGGTCTAGGGTCTAGGGCTCTGGTCGTGATTCTTTGCGATGTTGCGGTAGACAGCGGTAGCTGGCCTTCTTGGGGCTCGGAAAATCGGTGCGTTTGGACCAGCGGAAGGGTTCAGGGACCGAACTTGAGCTGTCGTTGTCTCAACTCGTCCTCTGGGGAAAGATGATCCTTGGTCTTGGTGCTGTTGGTAGACTTTCGGCCGCTCAAGAAGCTTGACCGTTACCACTTTCACCAGGATCGTGATCATCTGCCCTCGGTGGAGGCAGTCGCCGATGTTGGTGTTTGGGCCGACCTCCGGGCCTCCCGAAATCGTGGTCTTCCTCGTGGACGATCTCGGATGGCACAACGTGGGCTGGCACAACGCGGAGATGAGCACCCCGCATGCCGATGCCCTCGTCGCGCAAGGCGTGGAGCTGGACCGTCACTACACGTACCACTACTGCAGCCCTTCGCGAGCTAGCCTCATGTCTGGTCGGCTTCCCTTCCACGTGAACCAGATTAACGTCGGCACTGGCGATAACGTGCCGAAGAACATGACATGGATCCCGGCAAAGCTCAAGAGCGCTGGCTATGCGACTCACATGGTGGGCAAGTGGCATCTCGGCGTAGCGTACTGGCAGCAGATCCCACAGCAGCGTGGCTTCGATACTTCTCTGCACTATTTCGGGGGTGCGGAGGATGGGGAGCGGCAGACACAATGTATTGACAGCGTCTGCATCCAGCCAGATGAGGACCCGCACCAACTCAGGGACCTTTGGGACACTGACCGTCCAGCCAGCACACTGGCTGGCACAGATTACGGAGGCTTTCTTTTTACGCGTCGCGCGGTATCTGTCATTGCGGAGCATGACCCGTTGACGCCATTGTTTCTGTATGTTTCAATGCAGCAGTGCCACACGCCGCTGCAAGTGCCAGCTTCGTATGCAGCCCGCTATCCTGAGCATTGGTACCGCGACCGCCGTCTGTACGCGGGCATGGTGAGCTTCTGGGACGAGTCGCTCGGAAACATAACCGCGGCGCTCAGACGAAGGAACATGTGGGACCGGACGCTGCTTGTTGTCACGGGAGACAATGGAGGGCCAGTGTATTTCGGCGGCGAGCGAGGGGGGGGAGTGAGACGGAGAAGGCCTTCTCAGAAGGTTTGGAAGTCCCCCGGCCTTCCGAGAAGTTTTCTAAGCTTTCCCCGAAGAAGAACTTCTCAGAAGGCGCGAGGGCTTGTGAGAAGTCCCGCCGCCTTCTGAGAAGGCTTTCTCCTTCTCACTCCCTCCACCCCTCGCACGCCGCCGAGCATTGGGCAGCGCCAGAGACCAAGACGGCGTTCCCCCACGGGGCAGGCGGCAACAACTGGCCGCTGAAGGGCGGCAAGATCAGCAACCTGGAGGGAGGCGTGCGCGTGGCCTCGTTCGTGAGCGGCGGCTTCGTGCCCGAGGGCATGCGTGGCAGGAAGCTGGCGGGCCTCGTGCACAGACCGGCCTCGCGCAAGGGTGGCCCTTCGCCGGAGGAGCCTCTGGCGCACGGCTCGCGGAGGGCGGAGGGCTGTTCACCTACCTTGAAGTCGGGCGTGTCCCTCTACAGGAGGAAGATTCAGAAGTAGTCAAAACATAGTCCGGGGACGATTTTTCACAATTTTTGTAATTTGTTTGAGTTTTTATTTGCTATTTCACATTTTTCTCCCAAATCCGCCTGTAGGTGGACATGCCCGACCTGAACCTACCTGGGACACATTATCCCAGTCCCCAAGATCGGCATCGCCTCACCTCGACGCCGGTCCTAAGGCTCCTCTCAAGCTCTGCCGAGGGCGCATCCGTAAGATGGACGCCGACCTTGGGCTTGCCGATCTCAGGCGTTGGGGTTTAGTTCGACGTGGGGTCCGCCGTCGCACCGCGCGGCAGGGATCGGCGAGCGAGCGGCGCTTCGGAGGCCACAGTCCTGCGCAGGGCCACTCCTGCGCACCGCCGGGCGTCGCCGACTGGTACGCCACCTTCTGCGGGCTCGCGGGCGTCTCCGCCTGGGACTCCGCAGCGGATGCCTCGGGGCTGCCGCAGCCCGACGCCCTCGACATGTGGCCATGGCTGAGCGGCAGCGCCGGCGGCAGCCCGCGGAGCGAGATCCCCCTGTGCGTGGACTTCCAGACGAGCCCGCTGGACGACAGGCTGAGGAGGAACGCGTCGGCGCTCCTCCAGGCCGATGGCGCCTCGCTGTACAAGCTCCTGGAGGGCGTCGCTCTCTTCTCGGGCGGTGCCAAGGGAGGTCACCACTAGGGGGGTCACCAGTTCCCCTGGAGGATCGAGGAGGGTGGCCGCTTCATCGATCCTCGGAAAATTGCGTGTTTACTCGAGGGTATCACGTTATCTTGAGGACGTGGTGCTTCCTTGAGGAAATGGCGTTTCTTCGAAGGAGCGGCGACCAACCTAGTTGTGAGCCCCCTTGGCGTTGCCTGGACTTCTCCTTCTGGCAGGGCCCAGCATTCCCCAACGCGTCTGGGTACGGGCAGTGGCAGGAGAATCGCCGGAGAAGAGAAGTCAGCATGAGCATAAGCTCTCGGAGGCCCTCGCGGACTTTCTCGGGTCGGCGCTGGGCCCCCCTCCCTGGCGCGCGGCGCGCGCTAGGGGCGGCGCCGGAGGCGCCACCAGGGGGCCCCAGCGCGGATCCAAGAAATCTGCGCGGACCTCCAGCAGTTCATGTGTATGCCGATGTTTCTTCTTGGAACATATCCAGGCGAGCGGCGCAAAAAACTGAAGCCGTCTGCGCCGACATTGGCGCGAAAGCTGCCCGCGCAAGCTCGCGCGTAAGCTCTTGTCTCCCATGTTAGCGTGCCGCGCCAGGTGCCCACGTGAGCCGCCGCGTGAGGTCGCTGCGCCATCCCGCGCAAGGCCCGTTTCTGATTTCGTCGCTCAGGTGTGCGACCCCGCCTGTCTGTACTAGGGGGACGAAGAATGACATAAGCATACAAACTCGGAGGTCCGCGCGGATTTCTTGGATCGGCGCTGGACCCCCTCCCTGTCGCGCGCAGCGCGCCAGGGTCGGCGCCGGAGCGCCAGGGGGGCCCCAGCGCTCATCCAAGAAATCCGCGCGGACCTCCGAGTTTTTGTTGCTTATGTCATCCCTCGCTCCCCTATTGTACGACGTCGCCGCGGACCCGACCGAGCACCGGGACCTCGCCCGCGCGCTGCCCGTGCGCGTGGCGGACATGCGGCGGCGCCTCGGCGAGCTGCGCCAGTCGCACTTCCAGCAGGCGGAGGACTCGCCCCCGAAGCACGGGGACCCGTTCGGCCGCTACGGGGGCTTCCTCGGGCCCTGGGCGGGCCTGCCGGGGGGCGGCGCGGCAGCGGCGCTGTGGGTGTGAGCAGCCGAGGGTGCGGCTCTGCTGCTGTTTGCGTGTGTGTGTGTGTGGAGTTGCCGCGGTATGTCGTTCGCAGTGTTTCTCTGTGCCCCCCGCCAGCTCCAGCCGCTGGCAGCCGCTCCCCGCCACCCTTGCCGCCGTGGTTCGCCACGGCTGCACACCGCGCTCTGGCCTTGCGCGCCTGGCTGCTGCTGCCCCCCCGGCTGCTCATCGTCGAACTCTTCGACGTCTGAGCGTCCCTCCTTCCTCTCGGCCGCCCCCCCCACTCTTTGCCCGCCGGCCAATTCGCTAGTTAGTGCCCTACCCAGCTTCTCGCTGGAGCGGAGTTCGCCGCCTCGCCGCCGAGAAAGATGTATGTATGTGTGTAGAGTTGTTTTCTTGTGCTCGGGTTGCTTGGTTGGGATACCCAGCGGTCGTTGAGAGTAGGTACGTTTGGATTCCCATCTGCTTTGAACGCCTTTCTACTTCAATGATCGAGTGGCTTCACCTTTCCCGTCCTCCCACTGGGGCAGACGGAACCCAATCTACTTTCAAAACGCCTTCCCAATTCATGTTTCTACTTACTTCTTCCGACCGATGGGTATGGAGGGGTTTGGTTAGACGTGTGGTTCTGGTGTGCGGAGTTCGAGTATGCCGATGCCGCACTCCGAGCCAGGCAATCTGATGTTTTCAACCATGTTTTAATTACGGTTCCTGCAACCACATTTCAACCGCGCAGTGTGGGTCCATCCGCTTGGAGCACCCCAGGCCTCCTTGCCGCTGCGACGAAAAAACACGGCGGCGGGTTTCTTCGCTACTTTCGGCCTCTGGGGGCCCTTACCCAAACCCTTCGCGCTGTGGAACAAACGCAAAACGGGCATTTTTCCCCATATCCAAAGATAGGGGTTCTTGTTATTACTTGGACGCCTCCTACTCCTCATTCCTCTTCTTCTCCTCCTCCCTTTCATACCCAGACTTACTCATACACAGATTCATATTCAGACCAGATCGTACTAACTTACTCATATTCAGACCTATTCATACTCAGACCGACTCATACTCTGACTTACTCATGCTGAAACTCACGCATACCCAATGTTTACTCAGACTCAGACCTTCTCATTGTCTGACTTGTTCAACGCAGCATATTGTGAGGATGTCTCAGGGTGGCGCTGGTTTCAGCACCCCCAAGGGGAGCCGCCGAGGGGTATTGCACGGTCCCGTTCGCGGCCGTTTTGTGGGGATGTCCCAGGCGGTTTGCCTGTTTTCAGTCCCAACATCCTTCGTTCGGAGAGCAGATTGTGAGGATGTCTCAGGCGGGGCGCTGGTGTCAGCACCTTTAAGGGGAGCCACCGAGGGTTATTGCACAGTCCCGTTCGCGGCCTTTTTTGTTGGGATGTATGAAGCGGTTTGCCTGTTTTCTGTCTCAACATCCTTCGTTTGGAGAGCAGATTGTGAGGATGTCTCAGGCGGGGCGCTGGTGTCAGCACCTCTAAGGGGAGCCGCCGAGGGGTATTGCACGGTCCCGTTCGCGGCCGTTTTGTGGGGATGTCTCAAGCGGTTTGCTTTTCTCTGTCTCAGCATCTTTCGCTTGGCGAGCAGACTGTGAGGATGTCTCCGGCGGGGCGCTGGATTCAGCTACCTAAGGGGAGCCGCCAAGGGTGCTTTCACGGCTCCGTTCGTCGCCAGGCATGTCTCTAGCGGTTTGCATGTTTTCTATATTTGTGTTGTGTCCCGAGTGGTTCTCCCCGTAGCGTACGGAGGTGCTGCTGGCGCATAGCTTGTGCCCCTACAATATGAAATTCATATATGGCTCAGATGGCTAGACGCTCATTTAAATAGCCCAAAATGCAATACTACCTTTAAAATAAGATGCAGATATGGGGAGCTCCACGCAGTGAGTAATTGTTCGCCGTGTTCGGTTCCCTGGGTCGTTAACGAACCCCAGGACGGCCGGAAAACTACTCAGGATGAAAAGCTGGCAGTCATCAGGCGCTTCGAATTGTTCGATGCGTGGGCCCCCCGACCTCTCGACCCCTTCGCCAGGGCCGTGCTTGTTCTTCCCAAGTCGCTTCTGACGGCCCCAGGGCCCGGAACTGGCATCCAGAGGCCAAAAACGGCGGCATACCCCCCCCCCCCCCCCGCTTTGATTTTTCCGAGGCGGCAGATGACCGGGTATTGGTCGGGGCGCACGTAGCGGGGGTCATCTAGCGCTCACGGGGTGGTCATCGAGTCCCCTCTGACCCCCTTTCGCTGACCTGGCTCTGGGAGCTATGAGCCTGTTCCTCCCCCCCCCCCATGCCCTGCGCTGACCCAGCTTTGGACGCGCTTAGCAGCGTCAAAGGAAGAGGAGGAGGAGGAGGAGAAGGAGGAGGAGGAGCCACCTCGTGGCCAGCCTGGGGTCGCGACTGGGGTCAGCCAGACTCGGGCTGGCGCCGACCACTCGCCAGACTCGGGCTTCGCCTGGGGGCCGCAACGCCAGACTCAGGTTGGGGCGCTGACCACGGTCGGCGCGTCCTCGAGTGGGACTGGAATGCGGGCAATAGTTATATCCACATTCAGTGCGTCTTGGAGTTTTGGGCCCTCTTCCCCAGAAGCCGGAGGCGCACTGGATATGGATAAACATCTGGCCCCCAAAGGCTAGATTTATCCATATCCAGTGCGCTTCGGCCTTGCGGCACCCCTTCCCGAAAAGTCCAAGGCGCCCAGGATATGGATATAAGTATTGCCTGCATGGACAGGGAACTCGCCCCAGACATGTCTTGACTTTTCCAATGCGGAGCCCCCAGACCTCTAGACCTGTTCCCTGGAATCCCTGGGAGCCTGTTGTTCTCATCCTGGGCTGTTTTTTGTCGGTCCTGGGGCCCGGCGATGGCCCCAATGGAGTCCACAGGCAGCAAATGTCCTCAGTCGCGTTTGCTTCGCCACGCTAGCACGTCTGGGTCGCGTCTCTCCACCGCTCCCTGCCTCCTGGAGACCCCCGGGACCTCGACTGGACCTATAAGAGGGACCAAGTATGGAAACCCATGCCAAGAAACACCCTGCCTGCCTCGAGGGTGCCCTGGGTTTCTTGGGTTTCGATGGTTCTGCTATGGAGAGCACGACGTTCCCACACTAGAAATCAGTGGGCGTGCCGGGGTCTCAGGTTTGAATTTCTTGTGGAAGGTTCTTGTGGTCGAGCTCTTACCATAAGGCAAGACTGAGTTTCCTGGAGTGGGCCTCCTGGGGCAAGTTTCCTGGAGTGGACCTTCTGGACCTTTCCTGTCATCCTGGTTCCTGACTCTCCACCTGGAGAATGAGTTGGACTGGACAGGAAACTCGCCGCATCCTTGAATAGGATTGGACAGGATACTCCCTCTGCGACGCGCAGCGGGGCAGGGGGAGGGGGGAAGGCTTATTGGAGACACCCCTGCTTCTCAGAGGGCGCGGGCCTTGTCTACAGAGGTCGGGCCGGCGCCTTCTGAGAAGCAGCCTCCTTCTAAGAAGCCTCCCCCCTTCTCCCCTGCTCCAAGAGTGCGCGCGGCCAACATTCCCAGACACCTTCGGGCCATGAAAGAGACATCCCACGGAAGGCCTTGAGCTACTTTCGTCCCATTGGGGGCTCCTACCAGGCCCCAGGATTGGCAAACAGCGTTTCTCGAAGGAGGAAAAGTAACATAAACATAAATGTTTGGCGCTCCGCTCGGATTTCTTGAATCCGTGCTGGGACTCCACTAACGGCGCCTGCGGCGCCGCCCCTGGTGCGCTCCGCGCAGACATCCGAGAAATCCTCGCGGAGCGCCAAAAAACGTTTATGTTCATGGCGTTGTTGTTCTCCTTTCAGGCTCGGGATGACAAGAAGCCGGTCCCGGGGAATGAGTCCAGAAGGGCTTTTTTTAGATTCCGACAAGTTTACTTGCATGGACGGTGGGGGAGGGGCGCCTGATCCTGCAGCAGGGCGCAAGCGACCTGCACGTGCGTGCAAAAGCCACGCAAGGCGAAAGGCACTTGCACGCCAGTGTTCGCTGGCTCCTCCCTCCTTCTCACTCCTCATTCCTCCTCCTTCCTCCTTCCTCCTCCTTCCTCCTCCCCCCCTCCTCCTCCTCCTCCCCCCTCCTCTTCCTCCTCCTCCTCCTCCTCCTCCTCCTCCTCCTCCTCCTCTCTCCTCCTCCTCCTCCTCCTCCTCCTCCCTGTCCTCCTCCTTCCTCCTCCTCCTCCTCCTCCTCCTCCTCCTCCTCCCTGTTCTCCTCCTTCACTCCTCCTCCTCCTTCCTCCTCCTCCCTCCTCCCTCCTCCTCCTCGTCCTCCTCCTCCCTCCTCTCCTCCTCTCTCCTCCTCCTCTCCGCCTCCTCCCTCCTGCCTCCTCCTCCTCCTCCCTCCTCGTCCTCCCTCCCCCTCCTCCTCTCCTCCTCCTTCTCCTCCTCCCTGTTCTCCTCCTTCCTCCTCTCCTCCTTCCTCCTTCCTCCTCCTCCTCCTCCTCCTCGTCCTCCTTCCTCCTTCCTCCTCTCCTCCTCCTCCTCCTCCTCCTCCTCCTCCTCCTCCTCCTCCTCTCCTCCTCCTCCCCCTCCTCCTCCTCCTCCCCTCCTCCTTCCTCCTCCCCTCCTCCTCCTCGTCCTCCTCCTCCTCCTCCTCCTCCTCCTCCTCCTCCCTCCTCCTCCTCCTCCCTCCTCCCCTGTCCTCCCTCTTTCCTCCTCCTCCTCCTCCTCCTCCTCCTCCTCCTCCTCCTCCTCCTCCTCGGGGGCGGCGGCCGCGCGGCCCCCCAGCAGGCCACCCGTGGCCGGCGGCCAGCGCGCCCGTCAGAGTGGCGAGGCACTCTACGAGCTGCCGGCGGCCCGCGGGAAAAGCAGATCTGCGCGGGAGGAGTTCGCCATGGGGGAGGCCTCCTCCTCCTCCTCCTCCTCCTCCTCCCTCCTCCTCCTCCTCCTCTTCCTCCTCCTCCTCCTCCTCCTCCTCGTCCTCCTCCTCCTCCTCCTCGTCCTCGCCTCCGCGTCCCTCCGCCTGCTCCGCCGCCTCCTCTGCCTCGTCCTCCTCCTCCTCGCCCTCCTCCTTCTCCTCGTCTCCCGCGTCCTCCTCTTGCTCTTCCCCCTCCTCCCTCCTCCTCCTCCTCCTCCTCCTCCTCCTCCTCCTCCTCCTCCTCCTCCTCTTCCTCCTCCTCCTCCTCCTCCTCCTCCTCCTCCTCCTCCTCCGCCTCCGCCTCCGCCTCCTCCTCCTCCGCCTCCGCATCCTCGCGCTGTGTGGAAATGTTTAAGTGAGAAGGTGCCTGGTAGAAACCAAACAGTGGGCGCCCGACCCGCGACGAGCACAGGCACTGTTCGGGCTCAAACAAAAACACTAGCAGCAGACAAGCAAGCGCGCTCTTTTGGCAACCGCAGGCGCGTGCTGTCCTCTTGAGCCTCAGGCGAGGCTCCGCTGTGCCGCCAGACTGGCGGCTCCTCGGCCCGAACCGCTACGCGGTCAAGGCCGAAAAGCGAAAAGGACCTACGAAGGGCCAGGGAGGGCCTGGGAGGGAAGGGCCCGAGAAAGAACTTGAGCCCCAGAGGGGCCGCGGAGAGGGGGAAAGGGACAGAGGCAAGAGAGAGACCCTTCCCCCTCACCAGGCACTTACTCCCTGAAACCCTACGTTTTACGCACGCTCAAACTCTCACGTTTAAGTGAGAAGGTGCCTGGTAGAAACCAAACAGTGGGCGCCCGACCCGCGACGAGCACAGGCACTGTTCGGGCTCAAACAAAAACACTAGCAGCAGACAAGCAAGCGCGCTCTTTTGGCAACCGCAGGCGCGTGCTGTCCTCTTGAGCCTCAGGCGAGGCTCCGCTGTGCCGCCAGACTGGCGGCTCCTCGGCCACCCAGCTTCGCTCACCCCCTCGGCGCCCGTGACTTGCGGGTGGTGCCGACTGGGGCTCACAGCTGGGCGCCTCACTGCACGGCGCGTGCCGGCGCTGGCGGAGCGCCAGCCGGCCTCCTCAGGCGTCGGCGGAGCACCCGCCGACTTCCTCCACCTCTCCTCGGGGACCGCGCTGGCGGGACGCCCCGGCCACCTCCGCCTCTCCTCGGGGACCGCACTGGCGGGACGCCCCGGCCCTCGGCCTCCTCACCTCCGCCCGCCCCTTCGGCACCCGTGACTTGCGGGTGGTGCCGACTGGGGCTGGCAGCCCTCCTCCACATCACTTACATACATCGTTCCAGCGGGTCGTCACTGCCCCCAGGCCGCTGCCCCAGGACTGCGCACAATCCAGCCACGGCTCCTCCAGTGTTGACCCGCCTTAGCTCTAAGCTCGGACTCCTGCTCTGTCTTCAGGCTCCCGGCTCCTCCTTCGCACCCGCAGCCGGTCCGCCTCCCGACACGCTCGCCTTATATCCCACGTGCAGGGTCGCAACCGACTTCGCCATCGCCTCCGACACTCCGGAGGCGTCCTCATTTGCCTCCCACAGATACTGGTGAAAAGCTCCACTGTTCCACCGTCCCCATCGCTTGACCAGCTCAGTGTCCTGAAAGCAATGGTACAAGGCCGTCGCTCCCCCAATACGGAGCGAATGACTCTTGAACCTGTCAGGCGGGTAGCCCTCCAACGCTGCTGCCTTCTGAAGTACTCCCTGAATGCGCTCCCGCGTGATCGGGCTACCGTCTTCCCACCTCGCTAGTGGTAGATGTGCCTCTTTGCCCACGATACGGCTCGGGAACCAGTGGTTGTAGCACTCCGCCGCCCACACCGGGCAGATGCCGTGCGGGTCGTTCGACCGGAAGTGGTTCCTCGCCTGCCCTGCTCCCTTCTGGTCCGCCTTCGAAGCCTTAAACCACAGCACCACCTCGTCCGCGGCGGCGAAGTGACTCACCTGCTCGCCTTTGCACTTCGGGGAAATATCCAGCCCGGTCAAGACCTTCTTCAAATCCCAATGCCCCGAGTGAGCATACTCGCCGATCCGCATCATGAAGAAGAAGGCGAAGATCACGCAGAAGTACAAGGCGGCGTCGTCCGCACACAGGTCCGGCTTCAGCATATCTCGTATCCTCCTCAGCATCTTGGTCGTCACCGGGAGCTTCCTCTTCCCAGGACCTTGCCAATTCTCTATCCCGTTCAACGCCATCCACAGTCGCGGCTTACCCGCCAAGGGGTCGGGCTCACCCAGCATCACATGATGTGAGCGGATCCCCAGCAACTTCGACCGTATCGTGCCGTGCGACCGCTTCAAGCTGTTGTACAGGTGCACCATGAACAGCAGCAGCTCCTCCTCATCCTGGTGACGCTCCTCGCGAGTCTCCCCATGCAGGATGGGCGATTTCCTGCGGATGCGACAGAACGTCGTCCACTGCCTCCAGGCAACCCCATAGGTCGCCTTCGTCCCCTTGGCCACCGAGGCCACCACTGCAGCATCCACCAACTTCAGGAGCTCTGGCGCGTACCCCTCATCCGCGCGCCCGCCGGCACGCCTGGAGTCCTCCCTGGCGATCTGCCTCAGCTGACGCTCGAGCCCTTCACTGCCCTGTCCGCTGCCTGCTGCCGCTTCCAGGTACCGGCTCACCGCCTCCGGGTCGATATCTTCGGACGGTCCAGCCTCTGGTGCCGCACGCCGTGCCACCTCCTCACGCTCGCACTCCTCTCCTCCCCCGCGCCCCGGGGGGGCCGCGACGGCACGCCCCGCCTCGGCTGCCCTCTGCCTTGCCGACAGCCGGTCATTGGCCATCGAGATGGGGTAGGTCTTGTTGCACATCGGGCAGCGCGTGTCCCGGCCCTCACCCTGCACACCGCAATACTCGCACCACGCATAGTGGGCGTCGGGGCCGCCTCCTGGGAAAGGCACTGGCCGACGTGCTTCAACCTCCTCCTCTGATTCCTCGTAGTCCCCCTCCGAGTAGGACTCGGGCGAGTTGAGGTCCCTTACAGCCTCGGCAGCACGTGCAGGTCCACCAGGCCTGAGCGGGTCCTCCTCCGCTCGGTGGCCCGGGAGCTGTGGCCGCCCCTCCGACCCACCGGGCCCTCTCGACCCCCCGGGAGGGGGCACCCAACTTCCTGGTTGGGGCAGCGGCTCGCGGTCGGTCCGCCTTCCTGGCTGCGGGAGTGGCTCTCGACCCGGCCGAGGGTGGACCGCTGATGCCTCCGCCCCGGAGCCACTCACCCGGGGGCGGTCCTCCTCCTCTGGAGCGGACCAGAGCCCTGTCCTCTGGAACTCCACCCGCCGAGCGAGCGCACGGTAAGTCTGACCAACCGCCCGCGCGACCTCTGCCGGGGGCTCCTCCTCGGACCTCTCCTCCTGCTTGACAGCTGCCGGTGCGGGCGGGGTCTTCGCCCTTAGGTGGATGTACTCCGCCTGCCCTGCACCAGGGTGCCCGGCCGCATCCTTGGGCCGATCTGCCTCCGCCTTACTCTGCCGGGCAGCGCCTCGCTCCTCATGCGCCCGCCGGGCGAGCTCCCCTGGCGATGGGGGGGGGCACTCCTCGCTTGGACCTCTGCTGCCGCTCTCCTCACCCTGCTCCTCCGCGGCCTCTGACTCAGATCCCGCAGGGGGGGCGGCCAGCGCAGCGGCGGCTAGCACCCGGGCAGCAGCCGCTGCAATCTCTTGCTTGCGCTCCTGCTTGCGCTTCTTTCTTACGGCTGCGGTCTCTGACGGCCCCTCCCCTTCCGGGGTCGGCTGACCGTGGGGCATCTTCTCGCAATGCCTGAAGTGCTTCGCGCCTCCTTCTGCCCAGTCCGCTCCTCCGACCGCCCCGCACACTTGTTGCAGCAGAAACCTGGTCGCCACAGCGCTCCCCCATCGACAGCAGTCGCGGGTTGGGAGTGCTCCAAGTACGGGCACCCTGGGTAACGGCACGGCCGCAGGGCTTCCCTCGCCTCTGGGGGGGGTGGGGCCTGATCCGCTCCACTGGCGCCCTCTCCCATCCCTTCAGCAGCGGCGCGTCGCCCGGTGGCCGTCCAGGGACCCCAGCTCTCATCCTCAGAACCCCCCGCATGGCGGCTCCTGGCGGCCAACGGGTCTCCTCCAGCACCCAAGAGCTGGCCCTGCGCCTCTCCGGCGGACGAGCCCTCGGGCTGCAGGCCCTCCCTGGCCGTCCTGGGCGGTGCCTTCGCCACCACCGGCCGAGGTTCCTCCCAGATGGGTGGGAGATGGCCGCCCGGCGCCGCTTTGGGTGGCGGGTGCCCCGAAGCCTCCTCGCCTGCTGCCTGGGCTCCAAGGCCGCCGCTGCCACCCGCCTCCTCGCTCGATGGGGGGCAGTAGCCAGCCTCCCTCTGCCTCTTCTGGAGGTCCTCGTGTCGTGCCTGACAGCACGGCCCATGGGTGTCGCCCTCCGTGTCCCGGCACGTCCGACAGCAGTACCAGCCCCAGTCGTGCTCCAAGCGTGCGCAGCTCCTCCCACACTTGTTCCAGCACTGCGGCCCTCCATCTGGGTCGCGTCCCGCACGCAGTGAGATCACATCGGGGTAGGGGTCGTCGAGCAAGCTCTGCGCTCTCTCCTCTGGCCTCATGCCACCGTGCCGCTCACTCCTCCTTGCGGTCTCCTGCCGACGCCTCTCGTCGGCTTGGAGCCAGCTCGTGAGCTCCCGTCGCCTATCCTCGTCCTCTGGCCGGCGGCATATACCCGCCGTCCTTCCTCCTGACTCGGTGGATACCTCCGCTTGCCTGAGGGCTGCTGTTAACGCAGCCGCGGCTGCCCGCGGGGGGCACGCTCGCACGACCCCCCTCAGTAGGTCCCCACGGCTCAGCTGCCCACAGAGCCTGGGCCAGTCAGCGCTGGATCCTCCACGCAAGTGCCAGACCTCCTGCGCTTGGAGCGGTCGAACCCCGGGCGGGGGCCCCTTCGCATCGTAGACCAGCACGGACTCCAGCACCCCGCTCTCCTCCACCCGAGGGGTCGGCGAGGGACCGGAGCCGCCGTACACGGGGCGCCGGCCAACCTGCCCCCGCGGATGCCAATGGCCAACGATCCGCGGGAGATGAGGGGGCGACCGCGCCGCCCGCGGGTCCACCACCAACCGCCCTTCCTCAGGCGCCAGCCACTCCTCCTCCACGACTCGGCGAGCGTTCATCATCCCTCCGGCCATTGGCAAGGGCGGCGGGGGCTTGGCCTCTTGGCCCCCCAACCAGCCCGCCGGCACTGGCACTCCGCCCTTCGACGCCAATACCCAAACCTTCCGCTGGGCCACCGGGTCGCCGTACTCGCTGCACACACGCCCGTCTTCGGCAGCACTCCAGCCAACGCCCCGGAAGAACTTCAGCACATCCGCCACGGTGGGGCCAGGAGGCGCATCCACCAATGCCCACTGGGCAGCCAAGCGGTGCAGCTCCTGGGCGAGATCCTGTAGCTGCAGGCCCACCCGCGACGGGCCTAGGGAGGTAGCCACCAACGTCAGGTCGCCTTCTCTCCCCGCTTCGCCTGCCTGAAAGTCTGGCCAGCCCCTCAGCAGCTCCGCCTCGCCACGCGCTCCCAGTACGCCAGCGGCCCTGGCATACGGGCCCAACGTGCTCCTCACCTCCACCACGCGCCAAGCGGTCTGAAGGAGTGGACGGGGAACCTCCCCTGGCGACCGGCGAGCCATGAGCTGCATAGCCACCTGCCAATCCTCGGGGTCCACGAGGGCGACGGCGTGGACGCGCCTCTCGTAGCCTTGTGACAGTACCTCCGCCCAAGTGCCCGCCAGGTCGATCGGCTCGAAGCCCTCCTCTGCCATACGGCGCTTGACCTCCACCTCGTCGGCCCTGGTGATCATGTCCGCCATCTCGTTGCTGTACGTCCTGATGTACGGTGCAGCGAGGACGCGGCAGTGGTACTCGGCCTCTACGTAGTTCAGCAGCCTCACCAGGTGCCTCGCCATCCGATTCTTCGGCCGGCGGGTTTCCACCCACCTCTGGACCGTCTGGTTGTCCCCTACGTAGATGATCAGCCGCTCTCTCCAGGCCTGCCCGCGGGCTACCGCAAAACCTACTATGCAGAACAGCTCCCCGAGCGCTATGATCACCCATTCCGCGGGTAACCCAGCGGCCACCTTCAATGCCTCCATATAGCCCGCCAGCTCCTGTCTCGCGTAGACTTTGGCCGCCCAATCGATCTGCCCCGCCACGTCCAAGGTTGAATCGCCGCCGACCCATACCACTTGCTCCATGGTGCCGGGGATGGCCAACCGCTCCCGCGGTTCGAGCATGCCCACGAACGAGGAGAGGAAAGTGGCGCCCCACGTCTCTGGCCGTGCGACCATCACCCGCAGCATGTCGCAGCTATCCCAGAACTCCTGCCAGGCGACTTCCTGCTCCTCGTCATCTCCCTTCGGTGTGGCCCGCGCAGTAGGCCCATGGGGCTGGCACATCAGCGCGTCCAATGCCCCAAGCTCCGTGCCCAGCGCCTGGTTGACCGCCGCGAAGTGCGCCCCCAACCCGCGGAGCCTCTGCACCGTCTTCAGCCGCACCACACGCTGGCCAGGCTCGAGCTCCGCCTCCTGAAGAAGGTAGCTCATCTTCTGGATCTTGGGTTCTGGGAGCGTCGCGCGGTCGACCACCCGGCCCTCTGAGTCCTCCAGCTGGAAGAGCAAGCCCCAGATAAGCTTCTCAGTACTGAACTCGCCCTCCTCCGCTAGCTTCTCCAGGTTGATTGAGCTATCGCCCAGGAGCAGCTTCGACATAGCGTCGAAGGTCCAGGCAGAGAGCCAGGGCCTCGCACCCAGGGCCGGCTCCACCAAGACTCCGTCGTCGACCAGGACCTCGGACGAGTACGCGACTACGTCGTGGAGCTCCTCCGCTGGTGGGCGATGGGCTTGGTGAGCATCCTGCGCGCCACGTCCCCACACTGCCCATTCACCCGGTGCACCAGTCCAACCGAACACCATCGTGAGGTAAAGCACCGTCGTCGGCTCGGCCCCGGCCAACCCCTGGAGGCTCACCGCCATGATGCGGAGGCCGGGCAGTTCGACCCACAAAAGCTTGAAAGCCGCCTGGAAATCCCGCTTCGCCAAGTAAACCCGCACCTTCGGACAACGGCATCTCCACCAAAGGATCGTCCTCGCGATCTCCCGGTGGGTGGGCAACTTCGCCGGTGGGTGGTTCAGCTTGTCGCAACCCGAGTTGGCGTCCCTCATGTCGTTGATGAAGCGGCCCTCGTCTGCGATCGTGCGATCTGGCCGCATCTTCGGGACCCGGCCCTGGGGTGACTCCATGATCCCCTCCAGCCCTGGATGGCTGGACGGGGCGGCCCAGGCTCGCCCCTTCACGATGTCGTCCCAGATCTTCCGCCTGGCCTCCTCCTGGTGCTGCGCCGCTGACTGGTGGGGCTTGGCCCTGACCCTCGTGATCTCCCCGTCGTGCCTGACCTCCACCCCGTTCGACGCGACCCGCCTCAGGTACTCCAGGAGCTCCGGCTCCACCTTCCCCTCGAGGTAGCTGTCGTGCACGCCCTTGAGGTGGTCCCCCTGGTCCGACTTCCAGGCAGCTCGAAGGGCTGTAGACGCCTCCTGCCATCCCCCATGAGTGTCCAGGAGCTCCGCCCCTCGTAGAATCATGCGACCGAACGCCTCATCACTGTAACCGGGTTCGGAGCGAGCCGCCGTCCAGAAATTCAACGCGTGCCAATCTGTGCCTGGGACCGCTCCTCCGACTCGGTCGCGTAGGTCATCCAGCTGTGGGTTGGCGCCCTCCTCTTGGTCCTCATCGCCCTCGGAAATGTGCCCCGCCAACGTCGCCGAAAAATTTGTTGACGGTGGGGGGGCTGCCCCCCCCCCCCCGCGCTTCTGGGTCAGCGTGGCGCCCAGCTCCAAGGCCTCGTTAATCATAGCCCGGGTGATGGCGCTCAGCAGCTTCTCGGGGTAGTGGCCCGCGTCTGACGTCCGCTTATGCTTCGTGACCGTGTCCACGCCCTTCAGCTCGACGTGCTTGTGCTGGTGTGTACACCGGCGGGCCACTTCCTGCAGGTGCCGCACGCACGTGACCAACCACGATCGCTTTCTATATCGTTCGTCTCCTCCCACACCATCCTGGGGCCCCAGGCCATACTCGCACTGGTCCACTGGCACCACCAGGACGTCCTTCCGGCGCAGGATCTGGCGCCACCTGTCCAAGTCGTACGCCTTGGGGTACCGACCATCAGGTGCGGGGTGCTCCGCTGTCGGCAGTGCACCAGCGTCGGCGATGGTCTCGAACAAACGTCCAGCAAAGTTTGCCATGGCAGTCCCTTCAACCTCCCACGTTGGCCCGTCAGGTCTCCCCGCAGGAAACTCGAATGTGCGAGTACCGCCATTGCGCAGCATCCACGGGCAGAAGGTGCGGCACTCGAACCCAAGCCACCAAAGCAAGTACACGCACTGTCTGGCCTCCTCCAGCAGCGCCTCCTGCACCTCTTTGCGCCTGGTGTCGTGCTCCTCCTGCAAACCCTTGCCACGCTCCGGGTCTGAGTACAACTCGACCGCTGGGCCGACTTCGACCCCGGCCTTCCGGAGCGAGTCCGACCAACCTTGGGTACCTGCCCAGACCTCCTTTGCCGTCAATGTGCGTCCCCTCCAACAAGGCCGCCTTCCTCCTGTGGCCTGCCCGTGGCGCTCGTACCGCTTCCAGGCTGGGTTGCTCCAGTTGCCAAGGACCCTCCACCTCGGGTCTTCCCCGATGATGTCCTGCTCCCCGGCCTTCCGCTCACGCCCAGCCTCCCTTGCCGCCCGGCACCGCGGGCACCTCCTCGCCACGTCTCCTGGCACCTTCGCCTCTTCATGCGTCGCGTCATCCAGGTAGACGTCCCAACCCGCAGCCAGTACCTCATGTGGCGGGTGCCCGCCCGTGAAGTCTCCCCGAAGTGTATCGGCATCCACCTGAGGAGGTACCAGTACCTGCAAATGGCCCTTGTAGAGTAACATCCACACATCCCGCCCGCCAGCCTTCGGGTCGTACTTCACCCCTACGATGACCTCGAGTCGCGCTCGTCCCCAGGGATCGACACGGACCACATGGATGGCCGTCTCCCGCAACGCGGTAGGCGGGAAGGCAGCAAGGGTGCGGTAGTCCTTGTCATGGCTCATGTGGAGTGTGTCGTGGCAGAACATTCTCACGTCCGACTCGGTGATGGGGATGTAAGCGTCGGGCGGCCCCATGAACGTGTCAGCCTGCTTTGCCTCTTCCCACATAGCAACCCGCCACTGCTGCGCCAACCCCATCACTTCTGCCACGGACGGGTCGCCCCCACCCTTGGAGTGCAGGTGAGCCGCAGCCGTGTTGATGAAGACACACTGCCTCTCCTCCGCCTCTCCGGCCTGGCACTCAGGTAGGTACTCCGCCAGCTCCTCGGTGACGGCTAGCTGGTCTCTGTAGTCAAGGATGTCCCAGATGCGCCCCTTGATATGAACTCGTCCGCGCCCCGGTTCCTCCGCTGGCCCCCAAACCACTTTACCCACGTGCACTTCTGGACCCTCGAGTTCTCCCCCAACTCGTTCCACTCGTGACGCCAAGTAGGGCCGGGCCTGGCCCGCCAACTCCTCATCTCCAAGCTCCACAGCATCCTGCAGGATCTCCTCTATCGGGGTGACCTGCCCCCCAAGATAACCATCCAGCAAGCGACCATGACAATAGGATCGGAGACGGCTCGGCGCGTCAGAGACCACCTTAGCCTCCGGCGAGCTGCTGACCTGGTCCGCCATCGCCATGTGGACCTTGGCCACCTCTGGCACGTCCGCCGGCAACTCAGGCGGGTAAACGACCGAGGCCTGGCCCCCGTGGTCCCGCATCCAGCTCTCATCAGGACCCTGCACCAACTCCTGGAGCTCGCGCTCCTGGGTCGTGTACTCCATGCCCGCGTACTCCTCAGGCGGCTTGGCAGGTTCCTCCACCCGAGCGGTCCGACATGTTCCCGTAGCTCCTCCTCGCCGACCACCTCGCTGTGCTGCCTGGTCCTTCCCTTCTTGCACCTTCGCGGCCTGCTCCTTCTGAGCATCCGCACGGAGCTGCTTGATCTTGCCGAGCCGATCCTCGATCTTTATCTTCGGTCCCGTCTTGAGTCCTCCCCTCTTGATATACTGTGCCTTCACAGTCCAGTGTGCCCTGTCTGCACTTTTGATACCTTCCGCATGGGACCGCTGACACGTGGTGGCCGTCTTAGAACATCCATCGTGGCACGCTGCATCCCAGCATTTGGGCTTTCCCTTGGAGTCGTTCGGCCCGTGTTTGACTGAGTCTGCAACCTCGGGCCCGGTCAGAGCCGAGAGGACCTCTGGCGGGAGTTTAACCTTGCTGGCTCCAGCCTTCAGGGCGCCTCCTCCTGCTCCTCCTCCCCCGCCTCCTGTCAGACCGCCGACCCTTTCTCCACCCCCACCGCCAGCAGGGTGCTGGGGCAGAGCTCCCGCCGGGCGACGCTCCTCGACCTCCTCGACTCCTCCCGCTGCAAGGGGTCGCAGCTGGGCACGGTGCGCGTTCTCCCAGTAGGCGTTGTCCGCAGTCTTGACCAGGCGTTCGAAGATAACCGTCCTGAAGTACCCGTCCGGGTCCTCCACCTCGAAAGTGGTAGGCAGTGTCAGCAACGGTGGTCCTTCTGGTGTCGGCGTCCGTGCGGCGAAGATGAAATCCTCCTTCCTCATCAGCTCCTTATTGCAGTAGCGCTGCACCTCCTTCACCTTCCATCGAAGCTCCTCCCGCCACCGCCCGTTCAGCTCCTCCCACGCGTCCTGGACGAAACGGGCGGTATACTTCCGCGGCTTCGCCTCGTGCTGCCGAATGAGGTAATCTAAGGCTTCGCTCCTCTCGTCCCAGTGCTCGGCCCCATGCGCCAAACATACCGCCCATATGCCGTTGCGGGCCTGCCGTGCCCACTTCAGCATATCCACCGGTTGCTTCGGGCGTGGCTCAATCTTGTACTCCGTCGTGGGTACGTAGTCATCGAACAACTCCTCCGGGCAAGTCACCAAATCGGCCACACTGAGCGCATGAGCAGCCAGTGTCTCGACCGACTTGCCACCCCATGACCCCGACGCAATGCCGAACGCGATCCGGTAGTTGATCAAGGTGGGCCAGCGGTGGTGCTTGAACAACGCCGAGGAATGCTCCGCCATACGCAAGAGCGCCTTGACGAGCGCCCGACCCAAGTCGTCCGGGCAGATGGCCACCCGGAACCTCCCGCATCCACGCGCCGCCAGGACGAGGAGCTCGTGGTCCTTAGTGATCGACTGGAGGGTGCCCATCTTCCCCGCCGCTGCGTCCTCCGCCCGCTTGTTCGTGAGGTCGAGGTTGTACGCGATGTCCGCCATGACCTTGACCATCCCTTCGCTGCCCTTGTCCTCAGAGTCGCCAAGTGCCCCCGCTGACCTCCGAAACTTTTCCGAAGGGCCATAGTCTTCCTCGTCGAAGCTCACCCGCGCTCTTCTCGCCGGGACCCCAAAGGCAGGACCAGCCCGATGTTCGAACAGGTCCATGGGAGGTGGTGCGGGGTCATGTCCAGGTCGACCTGTCGGCGGGCCTCTGCCCAGCTCGGCCCGCACAGTACTGCCCCGCAAGTCCACTCCTTGTCCGCCCAGGTCTGTTGCTCGCCGCTTGGGTTCCCAACCTCGAGTGGACCCCTTCTCCTCCTTGGCGGGCCGGCCTGGCTCGGGCATCCTTCCCAGGCCGGGTGGCGCTTCCACCGCCGACGGACGGGCCATAGGAGGTGTAGGCGGCCGCGCAGGGCCAGGGACCGGCCGTGCCAGCCCCTCACGCCATGCCCCTCCCGCCACCTCCTCCTCATGTGCCTGGCTCAAGCCGCGCCTCTCCCTCGGCACCTCGGCCAACTGCCGCAGGTTCTCCACCTCATCGTCCGTCATGAAGGAGCCGCGGTCCCTTTCCAACGCCTCGAGCGACTCCACGATCGCGTCGCACGCCTCTCCCAGGTCGTCGAAACCCTCGGAGTGTTGATACCTCTCGGCCACGTCCAGCGGGTGGTCCTCTCCGCTGGCCCTCGCCTTCAGGAACTCCAAAGCCAAGGCCGCCTCGCCTCGACGCCGCCAACGCTCTCGGGCAGCCCCGTTCAGCAGGCCTCCCAGCTCTCCTCGTGTTAGCGTATCCACCCACGGTGGCTGCGACGGGCATGCGGGGGAGGTCGAGGGCGGGTGCCTCCGAGCGTGTCCTTCGTCTCGCCCTCCTGCCTCCTCGATCCCCCTCGTCAGGTTGCACAGGGGATGGTCCTCCCTCCCCGTCGCGCCTCGTGCCAACGCCTGGGCCACTGGGCTAGCTGTCTGGCCGTACTCGTCCATTCCGTCGGGTATCTGATTAACCGTCCGCACGATGATGGCAGGCGCTCCAGCAGCGGCAGCCTCGGCCCGCACCCGGTCGTCGATCACTGGCCCCAGGTTGGACGGGACAGTTGCCTGGGCCTCGAGCCCTGGGATACGATACGTAGTCCAACCATCCTCCTCACAAGCCAACTGACACCCGTAGCAATAGTACTTCTTCGCCATCTCCGTACCCCGAGGGCCTCGCACCAATGCCGTTAGCCACGCTCCACTGGCCGACACCAAAGGTAGGAGTGGCCTCCCAGTCATCGGCGTAGGTGACTTCGACCGGTACCGCGTAGGTTGCTCGGATACCATTCCCACCACCACAGGCGCTGGTCCCTCGGCGTCGGCGACGACACGTACGGCCTCCTCGTTTGCCAGGTCGTGCTCCAGACACGTCAGCACCCCACGGTTCAGGACTCGACCCAAGGCGTGACAGCCGAGGTGCGCGCACTTCTTGACTCCCCTCTCGCGCTCGTAGGCATTCGTGTGCTGCCAGCACAAGTTGACCACCTTCTCCACCCCCTTGACGTTCGACTTCTCGCCATCCTCCGTGACCAGGCGGACTGGGGCACCTCGGGCTCGGTCCCGACACTTTTCCTTGCACAGCTGAAATATCGTGTCTCCCTCTTGGTACAGCACCTCATTGGCCATACAGCGCTGGTGCTCCGGCTCCGACTCCGTCTCCGAGTTCGGGTCCTTCAATAGGGCGGCAGGGATATCTGCTCGGCTCCGGCGGCCGCGCTGGCAACCCCTCTGGCCGCATCGCTTGATGGATCCGCAGAGCCTGGCACATCCCTTCAACCCCATAGCGGCACATCCCCGCCCACATGAAGCAGCCGCTGCCCCCACTGCCCGGCCGGCCCAACAGGGCTTTGGCGCAGCCTCCACAAGGGCCTCCAGGTTAGTGTCCGTCTCAGCCGTCACATACCCGTACGCTGGGGCGTGCACCGCGTAGTTGCCCTCGTCCATGCAGGGCATGTCCCTGCACAGGTGCACCACCTTGTCCTGGGACTCCTCCAGCAGGTCGCGTAGCCGCCTTGACGTAGTAGCAGGCACCTCTCGGTATGGCCATGCCACTCCTGCCTTCTTATACTTAATCCCAGTGTTCAGAGGTGGCCTCTCCAGCCTCGCGGCAGTGTCGCCTACCTTGATGATCAGGTGGCGCGGCACCTTGTCAGCCCCCTTGGCGCGTAACTGGGCGTAGAACTCGTTCTCCACAGCGATGGTGGTGGCGGGTCCCCTGAGCTCCGGCACCACTCCCTCATCGGCGGTGGTAACCTGTGGCTTCGAAATTGGACAGCACAATCCCATCGCCCGTCCCAGGCAACGGAGTGGAGCACAGATCAATACATCCACCGCCGAGGCGATGGAATGTAAACCGTATCCCAATCCAATGACGAGCGCCACAATCAGTCCTGCAAACGTGGTCCAGCACAACAAGGGCCACCCGGTGCCGAACGCCGCGTAGCCCACAGTGTTGATCCCGCTCCCGACCAAGCCACCGCCACCCCACATCAAGTCTGCCCACTGTATCTCAGTTGGCGGCAGATCCGTGATCCAACCTCCAAGCCAGCTCACTCCGAACTTGACTGCACCAAAGCTGAACCAGCCTCGGACTTCCTCCTCTGCGTCCCCTGGGCCACCATTGTCCGCTGGGCTCTCCCGCAGTGGAGGATCCCGCCGGCGGCCCGCGAACCAACTCCACTGCTCGCTCCTGCGGCGCCGTATGTCCTCCTCAGCCTTGTCGCCTGCGGCTGGCGGATGTGCCTCCGCGGCTGGCTGGGCTGCTGCCGGCGCCGTCACGGGCTGCTGGCGCCCCTTGCCTCCTGCAGGCGGGGCGGCCGCTGGCCCGGTAGGCCCTCCTCTTCCCTTCCCAGCGGCGGGCGCCGGTCCTGGTGGGTGAGGGGGCTGGCGCTGCGGCACCTCCATGGCCGCCGCCAGGCCGCGGCGCCGCTGGTCCTCCTCCAGCGCCCGCAGCAGAGGCGCGCACGCCCCTCCGTCGGCCGTCACGGCCTCCGCGGGCAGCGTTCCGTCCGCGGCGCGGGCCGCAGGCGGCAAAGCCGGTGTCGCCGGCTGCGCCCGCCATCTGCGCCCAATCTCTGCGGCTGCCACGGCCCCGATGAGCATCGGCAGCAGAGCCATCATGCACTTCACGGCCGCACTGCCTACGACCAGAGTCTGCTGGTCCCAGGCGGGCAGCCTCAAACCTTCCTCCTCACCTCCCCATGGCTCTCGGCCCCTGTGCGGACTCTGGTCCGCAGGGCAGGCCGCGCTTCCCTGCGCGGATCGCCCCTTCAAGGGCCCGAGAAAGAACTTGAGCCCCAGAGGGGCCGCGGAGAGGGGAAAAGGGACAGAGGCAAGAGAGACCCTTCCCCCTCACCAGGCACTTACTCCCTGAAACCCTACGTTTTACGCACGCTCAAACTCTCACTC
>CAUYUJ010018456.1:0-20000 GCA_963575745.1 Prorocentrum cordatum
GGGAAAGGAAAGGGATCCGTACATTTGGCTCAAAATTCTTTTTTGGATGACATAGACTACATTGACTACGAGTTTTACGTCAATCCAGAAGCGGCTCCCGCCGCGGGCTCCTCCACGTACTACGTGATGGCCCGCTACGCTGATGCGACCGTAGCCCTGGAAGAGTACGCGGTGACCCTCTTCGACGAGTTCCACGGCTGGGGCGAAGTCGACGAGGGCGCGTTCAACGCCTGGTTCGGTCTTCCAGCGGGGCCACCCGCCGACGACGAGATCTCCGAAGCTGAGACCGTCCCGGCGACCGAGGAAGAGCTCACCGCCGCGCTGGCACCGCAGGTGATTGGCATGCCGTTGCTGCCAGATCTTCCGCGAGCTGGCTCGGAAGCGGGAGACGCTTATGACGAAATGCGGGGCCATCCCGCGTATTCTGACTCCGAAGAGGCCGAAGAGGACTATAAGGACATGCTCCAAGAGCAGGTCGCAGAAGCAATCCGGCTCCTGAGTGCGCCAGCACATCATCAGATAACCATGAACGACCTGCTGTCGCGCCCAGGGGCCGCACGGCTGCGTCCATACCTGGATTCGGACATGTCGGCACCTCAGATGCTGACAGCACTCCAGGCTCTAGCGGGGTCACCCGCCGAAGTGACGCCAGCCGCAGCAGCGGGGCCACCCGCTTGGTCTATGGATGTATTCATGCAGGGCTGCGACCAGATGGACCTCAACGACCTCACTATGGAGCAGCTGACCGACATCGGGTACTTCCAAAGCCCGCATCAGCACGTATTCATGGTCCAGGACAGCTCTGAGGACTCGGAGGACAGGCGCAATGCAAAGAAGAACAGACGACCATCGCCACCTCGAGATCCAGAGCACCGTCATGAAGATGAAAGGCCCATGGAACGTGGCAGTGCGTCGGCGGGGCCAACCCGCAGGAGGGGCCGTTCAGCTCCACGACGCCCTACGCATGATGCATCTGGCTACCCGTACAGCACGGAGCACTCCAGAGGTGTATCCGCTCAGTACGTGCCGGAGTGGTACATCAATTGGTACCCCGGCTACCCGATGGACGTGATCCGCCACTGGTGGTCCAAGGAGCACTGCAAACGGGACGAATCTGGCATCATAATACGCACCAAAGGTGGCAAGACTAAAACGCCAGAGGCTTGGGACCGAAAGGCTAAGAAACATGAGATCATCAACGATCGCAAGACATACAGGAAACAAGTATGTCAATGCGAGCCTTTCAAAGGTCACATGCGCGGCTGTCCAATGGACCGCCCCTCCAGGAGCCCTCATCACGGTGAGACCCCCTGGAACTGGTCTCATGGAGATGACGCCGGCACCGTCCACGATCCTAACAAGAAGGTCCCTGGAGGAGGAAAGCGCATTACCGAAGCCGATCGCGTCCCTATGACCGAGGAGGTTGCTGACACAGTCAGGGAAAATTGGGAACAGCTTCCTAAAGACCATCGCCTCAAAGAGTGGAACCGCCGATTCCATGAAGAGGCGGGGTCACCCGCAGACTCCAGCGGAGGTGCGGGGCCACCCGCGGGCGCGGCGCCAGCCGCTGGGTCCGCGGACGAAGAGTGGATGGCTGTTGCATCTGCTGCCGGATCCGCCGCCGGTACTGAACAGACCGAACTGAACGAAGAATGGGCGGCGGAAGACGGCTCAGAGAATCCATTTCCTGATGGATGCGCCTGCTGGTGCTACAGCTCCTCGGCGCAGAAGTGGTTTTGCACGAGGGTACTTTACCGCCACGAAAATGGCAAGTACAAGCTGGCCATAAAAGGTAGTGCCAACATCGACCAGATGAGGCAGGTCATCCATGATCATGGCCAGCCAGAAGGCCCTCCTAAAGACCCTCCTGGTCCACCACCAGAGGACGACGAAGACATCGAACCACCTCCAGGACCTGTGGTCGGCTCCTCGCCTCCACCTTCTCCTGAGAAGAGGTCTCCTTCCAAGAGCCCCGAAGGTTCACGGGGGCGTGCGAAGGCCAGAGGGATCGCCAAGAAGGACGACCCTGAGCCGGGAGAGCCTACCGGCCCGTCCGTGACGGAGAGGAGGAAGGCTTTTGCTGGACCATCAGCCCCGATGCCACCGGCTGCCCAAGGCGACGTCAAGGACGAAGATCGCGACCAGCCTAAGGCAGCCTTCCGAGGTGGCTGGACTCCAACTCTGCATCAGCCGCGCCTTGCACCGCGACCAGGCTCGGCACGAATGAAAGCACAACCGAAGCCCGAGGCTGGGTCGAGGTCGGCGCGGGCAGAGGCAGCCGCCAAAGGTAGGGGGGACAAGGGCTCTGCGGGGCCACCCGCTGAAGCGGCGCCAGCTGCAGCAGCGGGGGCACCCGCAGAAGGCACTCCCTCAGAAGAAGAACGCCGCAAAGCCCTCAAAGAAATTGACAACCGACAGAAACTAGCCGACGATGCGCTGGCTGACCAAGGTCACCCGCACCCTGGTGCGGGGTCGTCCGCTGGAGCTGCCTCGGCAGCCGCAGCGGCGCCAGCTGCAGCAGCGGGGCCACCCGCACGTCGGCAACCAGCGTCGTCTGTTCTCAAGAACATCCCTCTGGGAGCCATTGAATATTGGCAAGGCATTGAAGGCAAAGGCCCGAAACGCACCAAAAACCCACGAGTCACTCGAGATGATACAGATCGATACGCGGTCATCGATTGCCCCGATCGTCGTAACTTCGAGTGCCGTAACGAATGGGAACGTGAACAACAAGTCGTGGGCAATATGTTGCGGGACAGGCCGCCATTGCGCGTCGCGCATCACAAGGCAGAGCTCATGAATGTCATGAAGAGGTTCAACACAGATCCGACTCTGCCGCGCGATTGGCAAATGGCCAAGGTGTCAATATGGTTCTCTACAGCCCTACGCCATGGTCCGTATTGGAAAGATGGATTCAGCCGATACTTCGAAAAGATTGACACTTTCGATCCATACGATGGCTGGGTTGTTGTTGACGACTTGCTGGCAAATTGGACTGGTGACAATCAGTGGAAAGGCTACCAGGACATGCGCGATGTGCTTATCAAGGGCAACCCTCACAGCTCATACGTGTATTGGGTGTTGCTGAACTGCTGCGAGATGATCGACAACCATGGCATGCAGAAGGGCAGGCTCCAGATGAAATGCGTCGAGGATAGCATGACGCTACCTCCCAGATTCCGACCAAAGGCACACAGGCCACAATATTTCATCAGCGCCACGAACGGCCATAGCAGCCCAGGCATCCACTGCCCAGAGTCGCTCTATAAGCCCATCACGACATGGATGAAGGAACCAGATGACCCAGTATACTTTATCCACGGGACACAGTGGGAGCATGTTTAGGGCATCCTTGAGAATGGCCTTTCATGCCTCACACAGGACAACCCTAAGGGGCAGGGGGGGCGCCAGTTCGTTCACGGCTGCCCCTACCTCCCGGGTGACCCGAGGATTCAGTCGGGCATCCGTCCTGGCTCTGAGGTGCTCATCTTCTGCAGCATCAGCAAGATGTTGTCCAGCGGCTTCTCTTTATGGAGGTCAGCGAATGACATCGTCATGACACGGGGCCACAATGGCCGCATACCGCCCGATCATATCTTTCAGATTGTGAGCATTGCAAAATATCGGGTCGGTGAAGCCTGGTGCAATCCGCTGGCTTACGACAGATCGCGGAAGCGGGGCCAACCCGCGGACAGGATTTGCTCCGAGGACTACTTGCCACTTAAAATGTGCAACAGAGTTCTGGGTGTGATGGACGAGCACGCCATGTACCTAAAGGGCTGGACTAAGACGGGCGGTCGCCCATTCAACCTGACCATGACCGAGCAAGACGTTGCTCCACGACCGTGCCTCACACAGACAGTCCTCATGATAAACGCCCAGGAAGACGAGGTCATGCCTGAGGCGGGGCCACCCGCAGGAGCGGGGACACCCGCGGCAGACACCTCGGATGGTTCATGGCAGCAAGTGGTCACGCCAGTAGCCGCAGTAGCATCTCCTTGGAGGCCGGGCCAGCAGACATGGGTCCAGGCCCTCAACAGCTACGTGTCACCGTGTCACCAGCCGAAGTTTCTGGACTGACCGATCAGCTATACCGTGCTGACCCGTGGGCAGTGCATGCAGGTATCCAAGACGCACAGCAGAGGAACCTGCGTACTCCTGCGGGGCCACCAGGCGCCCTAGGACCACAGCCACAACGCCCTCCGCAGCAGGCAGGAGGTGCGAGGTTTGTCCCTATGGGCGGCTCCGATGGTGGCTCGCCGTTCCGGACCCCGCCGTCTGAAACGAGCGAGAACAGCTTGTGGCAAAGACTCCAGGCGATTCGCGGAAATCCAGCACTCGCGGCAGCACTCCAAGCAACCACTCCCTTTGGCACTCCGAGGGGTAGTGAAGGAGGAGCGGCTGCGGGGTCACCCGCTGGGCGAACGCCTGCGGAGCCACCCGCTCATATGGGGTCACCCGCTGACGGACAGCAAGGTTCAGACTACGAACGTCGGGCAGCTAACTTAAGAGCACAGGCTACTTTTCTGCAACAACAAGCTGAAAGAGTGCCCAGCCTGTTGCGGAACCGCAACATAGACGTCACAAGCCATGGCGACTTCCGACCTCTTTGGAGTTGGACTTCTGAAGATGCTCCAAACGCTGATCCCACGAATCCATATCGACAGGTGTTTATTCCAGGAATAGCATCACACCCGATATACGGATGGGACAATCACGGTCCAGCAGAGGCGCCGGCCATGGACGCGCCGATGTACCCTGAGTACTGCGCGCAGATAAATGACACTCCTATGATTGCGGGGCCACCTGCGAACGAATACACTCGGAACTTAGCTAATGAGATGTTTCGTTTGCAGTTTACACGAGCGGTCGATGCGCAGTCTATGCCGCACTACGCCTACATGCACACGCCGACGGACCCCGAGACCATAGTTCAGCCAGCTGGTCTCGCGGTGCCAGCCGCTATGGGCAGCATGCCAGACTACATCCGCGACGTGCACACCACGCAGCAAGCGATACTGGCATCCAGGCAGCAGGCTCGTGACAACACTAGGCTGCGCCAACAACGCGCGATCCAGAGAAGGATTGAGCGCGAGGCCCAAGCGGGGACACCCGCGGAAGCGGGGCCACCTGCTGAACGGCCAGACAGACGGCCGCCGCCGACGCCATATCGGGAGGGCGAAACCACGTTCGAGCGCCAAGCTCGGACTCGCCCTGACTTGCCTGCTCCAGTCATCTCAGACTACAACTTCACTCAGTGCCCAATCTGCATGGACATCTACGAGATGGGCACTACAGTGTGGAGACTGGCGTGCGGGCACTTCTTCCACGACATATGCTGGGACCGTGTTGCACAGCAGCATGTCCGCAATCAGCGGCCAGGTGCGCCGAATGAGGCCCCCTGTGCCGTATGCCGTGGACCGGGCATAGTGATAGCACGCTTCCCGTATGCTGGACAGCGCGATGCGGAGTCGGACCAAGCGCGCCAGCAGGAGAGGTACGTTGCAGATGCCCGCGAGATGCGTCGGTTACGCGAAGCAGTGGAGGCACTGGAGGCTCGAGCCGCGCGATCGGCGGAGCCATCCGCGCGTGCCCCAGCTGCACAGGCATACCCATGGCCAGCGCCAGAACAAGGCATTCAGATGCCGGTCTTGCCCACGCTCCGAGCGCAAGAGCCCCCAGCTGCGGGGCCACCCGCTGAAGCGGCTCCCGCCGCTCAAGCGGGGCCACCCGCTAACGGGCCTCCAAACCCAGGTTTCTTGAGGAACATGGAGGCTAACATCAGGCGGAGTGGCAGGAGCGGAGGCGGGATTCGGAGGCCAACTGGATCGACCAGGACCTCTCGAGTGGCAAGCCCGGTCAGCGCCAGAAGCTGGGCAAGCGCTGAGAGCGCAGAGGCAGCCCAGTTCCATTCCACAATCATGATCGACACAGAGGGGCTGACCTACGTGCGTGACGATACTGACACGCTGCCACCAAGAGGCGAATGGATGTCCACGCTATCTGCAAACTATTGGGTCCTCCAGCAGGAACCGATTACTGTGGAGGAGCGCCGCCAGTACGAGCAGATGTGGTGCACCGAGCTGACCATGACTCAATGAGTTCTTGAACAGCGCCTGTTGAGGGGTACACTCGGATCGCAGATCACGTACCACACCAACGACCACACTGGCGTACAGGTCGCTCTTGCAGCGCGCAATGGGACATTCTTTCCTGATGAAGATGGTATGCCCTGTATCTCGTTCATGCTGGACATTGGTTCTAATGTGAACATCATTGGATCCAACACGGCGCGGACCTTCCAGGAGATAATGGCCAGGTTCAACTACCGACCTGCCATCTGCACCTTGAGCAAGACCCTCTACATCAATGGTGTTGGGGAGGGCGCTGCGATATGTCGGAAGATGGGCAACTTCAAGATCGGGGTACAGTACGCCAACGAGGCGAGCCCCCGCATTGAGGAGTATGCCTCCAACATCGCAGAAGGCTCGGGCGCCAATCTCCTGGCTATCTGGGGCCTAGGGGCCATGGAGGCACGTGATACGATCATCGTGTTGAAGCCGGGCTACCAGAAGGTCATCTTCCCCAGCGGCGACTACACCCTGAAGCTGGGAAGAGGCGCCAAGGTCCTGAAGGCGAAGAAGACTCCCTCGGGACATCTCGCGATTCCCTGCGGGCTGTACGATGGGGCCAAGAGCCGCACGGTCACGAACACCTTCACGATCCGCAGCAGTCGAGATGGCTACACCGAGACGGAGAACGAAGAGGACCCCGCCAGTGCGGGTCCACCCGCTGCGGCGGGGCCACCCGCTGACGCGTCAGCGGGGCCGCCCGCGACGGGACAGTTCGCCAATCCGAATAGGCGCGAGGACTTCGTTCGTACATCTACCAACAGCTGGACATCGACCTTCACGACCGATACGTACATCGTCGAGCCGTATATCGACAAGCAGCTCCTGGAGGACACGACCTGTTTGATCGTGAACAGGACGCTGAACAGCTGGTGGGAGGGCCGACAGTGTCCCGAAGGAACTTGGCACCCACCTCCTGAGAACGCGGCGATGATACGGCCACGCATGAAGGCCGCCCTGAAGTCCAAGATCTTCTGGGCAGTCCAGGAGGCGGTGAGCAAATTGACGCCTGAGGAGTTTACCCCTCTGCATCCAGCGGGGCCACCCGCGTCGCCGCCACCGCCACCAAGCTACACGGGCGGAGGTTCGTCGGACTCTGCGGGGCCAACCCGCCTGCTGTCGTCTGAGGACGTCCGCGGGATGACGAACCGCGAGCTGATGGACACTCTCGAAGCCATCACCCAGCGAGGTGAGAGAGCGGAGATCGTGGGTCACGCTACGGATCGGACGGAATACTTTGACATCTCTGAGAACAACCCGCCGAGTCTGTCTGCGAGCGTGGCCGCGCCAGCGACTCCTGCGGAGCCATCCGCGAACAGCGCGCCTCCGAGTCAAGCGGCAACTTGGTCTCACGACAGCCGCTGACGGGGGCAGGCGGGCGCGCCGGCGGCGCTCGCTTGCGAAGAGAAGCCGAATACCGGCCTCCTCGCTACATACGTTGGCCGCGCTGAGGCCCGAGAGGAAAAATATCATTCAAAATGTCTCGTCATCGAAGATATTCGCACAGCTTGCGCTGAACTCCGAACCCGTGGCTATATATGTGACCGGATTACCCATAATGAGGTAATGACTTCAACTGGAACACAGTATTTGGGAAACTTGTTGGCAGGAGACTATAATATGTTGTGGGTGGCCACACCCTCTGATTGGTACGTTCGTACTCCAGGAAAGAGGGCGGGACCCCACTATCAACGTATACAAAATCTCCTGATCAAAGCGCGTGCTCTGAGAATGCAGATTGTCATCCTGGGGCCACCCGGGTATTTCTGGAAACAGGGTCCGATCAAAGATGTTATCGAAGATTTGAAGCTGAGCATCATACGAATGAGGCTTTGTCATTTCGGTATCAAGTTTGATCGCTCCAGTGAATATCGCAGTGGTTCTTATATACAAGTTGCTACATCTTGTCCTCATATACGGCTAAACTTATGGAGATGTACTTGTGGCTCACACAAAGAACATGATTTGGATTGGTATGGCCAAGATCAGCAACGTGCCGAGTTCCGGCATAAAACCTTGGCTATCATCACTGCACGCTTCCTTGATCAACTCAATAAAGCCAACATGATTAGGAATGAGCGGAGTGCGGTACACCTCAGTGTGTGTACGCGCGTTGACAAAAAGGTAAGACACTACGTTCAATGTCCACAAAAGGGCCCTCAATGGGACCATGTTGTTCGTAGAGTCACGACCGACCTGGACACGAATAAGATCGTTCAAGATATCAAAATCCAGGATCAGCCGACTGGGTGCACTTATGTAGCTCCATTACCTGATGGGGTTACAAACATCAGTACTCGGTTGTACTGGGAGCCTCCGGCTCCAGTCCTTCACGGCGACGGTGAGTCGCGAAGGCCACGCCCAAAGCGTGTGACGATCGTCGATGGCGATCGGTCTCCTCCCCCTTCGATTGAGCGTTGCCAAACGCGACCCACCAACTTTTCTGAAATTCCGCCATTTCCTGATCTAACAGCGGATCCTTCCGCAGCGGATCTCTCCGCGGAAACCGCGCTGCCCACTGATGCCAGGATAAAACAGAAAGAAAAGCAGAAAGCTGACAAAGAGGCTGGCATCAAACCGAAGAAAATCCCGAAGAAAGTGGAAGACGGTAACGACGATTGTGGAGAGGACCTCAAAGGGCTTGACTGCTCCACATATTTCAACGACGTTCCTCTTGATGACTCGGACTCGGACAGCGAATCAGAGGACATCTTCATGATGCTACCGGCGGGGCAACCCGCTGACTCGCATGCTGATGTCTTCTCGATGGTCCAGTCACTATGCTACGGCAGAAACAATCAAGTGGACATGCTTGAATTATGTGGGGGCAAGGGGGGTATGTCCATATTAGCCTTCAAGAGGGGGCTCTCGTCGGGCGGGAACCTTGATAAGATATCTATGGTTGACCTTGGAAACTCGGAAGTACAAAGAGCAGTCCTTCACAACCTCAAGACTTGCGTTGTCAAGATCACGAGTTTGCAGCCAAACTGCAGAACTCCTGGACTTCTTTCATGCTTCAATGCACAGGTCAATCATGATACGTGGCTTAAACACCACAAAGAGGACCTGCCTCACATCACGTTCTGCGGAACAGTCGCTCTATTACAAGACGACCTAAGACGTTTCTTTCTCAGGGAACAACCAATGGGCACGTGGGTAGATGAGATCCAACCATGGAAGGAACTGGCACAACGCAAGGTCACTTGCCAAACGATTATTGATCAATGCACGACTGGTCTCAAAGATTCGTTTGGACAATACATTCGCAAGCCAACACAAATGATGGCAAACAAAGAAGAGTTGTTGGCACCTTTCAGAGGCAAGCGTTGTCCAGGTAATCATGTGCACGCCAATGCTTGCAACAAAGAACTGCAAGGGCGGCACAGTATACCTACATAATGCAGTCACTGATCGTTGATGCGGTGCAAATCGCCAAAGATCTGTTTGCTTACGGTCGCGATCCATTCGCGAATCGCGAACGCAGTTACGCGTTCGTAACAAACAGTGCTGGCTACGACTTGGACGACCCAACAATCCAGAGACACTCAAACGGAGAAATCCTGCGACCACCATCTGGCGGTCTCGGGTGCCCTGGCTGTGCAGACAACAACTACAAACAATCACCAAGGCACAGCAGGAATCCGAAGATGTGTCGATGGTATGATGTTGAACCATACTATTGGGACTGTCCAAGCTGTAAGAAGGAATATCAGAAGAGCAATCCTCACCATGCCAAGATATCTGGCCAATGCAGATTCGCCGAAAAATGGAAGCTGCCAGATAACTTTGGTCAGCCGCGCCCAGCGGGGCAAGCCGCTCCTGCGGCGCCAGCCGCGGAAGCGGCTCCAGCCGCAAACGCGGCGCCGGCCGCGAAAGCGCGCATACGCGCGCCTAGGCCGCCACGGCCTGGTGAGGGCGATCCAACCGCAGGCGCCAGCAGCCATGACATCACCAAGGCCAAGGGGGCTTATGGTGACACCACTGGCGCTGGCAGCTCTGACGATCACCGCAGACTGCCGCAAGTGGCAGCGAGGCGCGGACGCATGGAGGGAGGTGATCCTCCACCGCCGCCGCAGCCTCATGCAGAGCCGAGGCCAAGGCCAAGGCTTCCTGATTGGACTCGCTTCGACGTTCAGCTCAGCCTTCAAAACCTGCGCAGCTTTGACCCAGCTGTAGTGCAGCGAGAACTCCGCAAGCTTCACTTGAGATGGTTTCATGCCAAGGAACCAAAGATGCGGATGATTCTAGCTAAGGTTGGTCTGGGTGAAACCCGTTTGAGTCTGATCAAAGGCATTTGCGACTCGTGTAGAGAATGTCGTGCCTGGGAGAAACCAGGCAACACGGTGATGCCTTCTGTGTCACTGCCAGGACGTTTCAACGAGGAAGTCGAATGTGATCTTTTCTTTTACAAACAGGAACACATTGTCTTTCACATCATCGACCGTTGTATTCGCTGGGCAGCTGGCACAGAGATTCCTGATAAGACTATGCACGCTGTTCTCGATGCCTATCACACAACTTGGATGCAACATGGCCCTGCTAAGATCCTATACTCCGATGGGGAAGGAGCGCTGAATAACGATACAGCAAAGGCCATCCTTAAATCCAAGGGAACAGAGCTTCGTATCCGAGCGCGTGGCCAGCACGCCACGACTATCGAAGCTAGGAACGGCATCCTGCGACACCTCATACACGTGATGGGAGAAGAACTGAATAGATTGAACATCCCTCTGAATTTCACTCGTCTCTTACATGAAGCCTTGTTTGCCAGCAACGCATTTACCTTCTACAACGAAGTGTCTCCGTATAATGCGCTGTATGGCAGACAACCAGCTATGCTTCCCGATTTCCCTGTCCTGGATCATGATCAGTCCGCTGAATCATCAGATCACTCAAAGGAAGAGACAATCAGGAGGGTTAGTCTGGAGGCAATCACGCAGGCCACTGCGGTTGCCAAGACGAACAGGGCTCTTCGTACGAAGACTACTGCTACGGGTGAATTTCACTACAAAGAGGGAGATCTCGTGGACTATCATCGCCCGACCACCACGAAAGACGACTGGGGTGGATGGAGTGGTCCATACCCGGTCATCCGCAACGAACCTGACCGAGGCCAGGTCATCGTGAAGGTCGGCAATCGCGAAGTGCGAGTACAGTATCCTGACTCACGACATACGCTGTACATCGAAGCACTGATGGTCCGCGAGATAGGATCGGACAATACGGCCCTTCGGACAGTATTGGCCTTTATTGCCGGTCTGCCAGCGGGGAAACCCGCTATGACTTTCGGATACCTACCAGCGAAACAGGGCCGACTGCAGATGACTGCTGCGAGCCGGCTTTCGCCTAAGGTGCACTTGGCTCTTCAATATCTCATTCGCAACTATTTTCGCATTGAAAACGTGGTTGCTGTACGACTTGCTAAGAGCCTGACTAAGTTGCCTGCTGCACCATATGCAGACAGCTGTACACTAGTGCACTATGATAACGATGTGACCCCTGGCTTTCATTATTATGAAGCTGATGGCACTGCCTTGAACATCTACGACATCACAGGGTCTACACATTCACGCATCATCCAGTGTCTTAAATCCAAGAAGCCGCTTGCTGGATTCGACCGAGACCTCACTAAGTTTGAGGAACTCGCTGATGGTTCACCACCAAGCGAGCCACCTCCAGCAGCTGCTCCTGAGCAGCCTCCTGCGGCGAATGATGGTCGGCTCCCGACCATCATAGAGGAAACAGAAGAGGATCTGGATGTCTTTGTCTTGGAGTCATGGTATGCTGAACTGATGGATGACAGAACACTCCTTGAAGCTGACACAGAAGAAGTCATGCACACAGTTCCGACATACATGACAGACTCACAGTGCGTGTTGGTCTCTACGACCTGTGAAGATGTGCAAGGCCACTTGCCGGTGCGGGGTCACCCGCCAGGATACGACATGGACACCTCTTACTACGTCCCTCTGTGCTCCACTGATCCGGACAGCCACTATGATCTGGACTCCGACGAGCACGGGAAGTACATCGAGCTTTGCTTCACAGCAGACATGTCCAAAGTCGTCCTGTCCGAGCAGCAACGCCGATTGTTGGATGACAGCAGCGTCACAACTATGCGAGTATATGTTAGTGCTGCCTCCAAACGTGCCGTGGTCGTCAAAGAAGACGACCTACTCACGAAGGCCGACATTCAAGCGAATCCGGTCAAAGTTTCCAAAGCCCTTTACACAGAATTGAAGACTTGGCTTGACAACAAATGCTTCCAGATGACTGACTTGAGCAAAGCGTCGAACATCATGACTTCACGCTATGTATACAAATGGAAGTTTGTCAAGAACGAGAAGGGCGAAATGGAACGGACGATCAGGTTACGCTTGGTACTTCGTGGCTTCATGGACATTGAAGCCTTCGATGTCGAAACCTTCTCTGGCACGGCAAGGAGGTCAAACCAGAGATTGCTCGCAAGTTCTGCTGCATGCAACAAAGCTTGGATCATCGCTTCCCTGGACATCAACATGGCTTTCTTGAAGGGACTGACCTATGGCGAGCTCGCCGCGGCAACTGGCGAGAAAGAGCGTGTGGTGTGCTTCACACTACCTCCTGGGTCAGCAGCTGTCCTTCGCACATTGCCAGGCTTTGAGTCATATGACGAATCAAAGCATTGTCTTCGGTGCCTCAAGCCGGGGACTGGCACGAAGGATGCTCCCAGGGCATTCTCGCTGAAGCTCAGGTCCATCACCAGGAGCTTCATACGATGAAGAGTTCGAGATGAGTTCAAACCTCTTGACAGCCAAACACGTTGATGACATCAATATGACTGGGAAGGAAGATTCCATTGACAAGTACGTCAAATGTGTTGAAGATACGTTTGGAAAGTGCAAACTGAACAAGCACACATACACAAATTGTGCCGTTCGGTACAACAAGACCGATGATGGGAGCGTCACTCTTGATCAGGACGAATACATCAAACAACTTCGTCCTATCACACATCCAGAGCTCACAGGCGCTGATCCTGAGAGCAAAGCGACAAAGACGATTTCTGATATGTTCGTCAGTCTTCGTGGCGCTCTAGCCTATGCGTTGATCACGCAGGTATGGCTGATGGTCTATGTTGTTTCACTGCAACGTATCCAGGAACCGACAAACATCCAGGTACGACGACTGAACGCGGTTACCAGGAAATTGCAGGCAGGTCCGAAGAAGATCGTGTATCAAGCTATGACTCCAACAGGAGAGGTCGACCTGCATAGCGATTCTGGCTATCGTCGTCTCAACGGAGATGAAGACGACGAAGTCAAAGGCTACGGTATCCGCGGGGCTAACCTGCTGAGGCGTGGCCACACGCAAGCGGGGAAACCCGTCGTGCACCTGGTGGACGCATACTGCAAGTCTCATCGACTGCAGGTGCGTTCGAGCTACTCTGCGGAAACACTGGCAGCAGCCCACAACTTGGAAGACTGCTACCCGACCATTGTAACGCTCCACGAGCTACACTCGGGACCATTGACCCCCACACAGTTGAAGAACATATTGGAACTGGGTGGTCTATGTATCAAAGTCACTCTGACTATTGATGCCGAGTCTGTCTTCAAGTCTTTGTCTAGCAAAGATCTGAAGAAGCCCACAGAATGCACTCTGCTTGGGCACATCAGCTGGATCCGCCAGATGATGGAGCGCGGAATCGTTGAAAGCGTCCAATGGTGTGACACGCGGGATATGACTGCCGATGGTCATACCAAAGGTAGTATTGACCGCGCGTTGCTCCTACAGGTAATGGCCGGTCAGCAATCCTTCAAGCACGAGCTGAAGAAACATACTCCGTATAGGGCGGGCAGGTCGTCTCAGGACGGCCCTGCCTCCCGAGCTAGCGGGGAAACCCGCGCGCAGGTGCGCTTTAGTAGCGAGGAAACTCGCCGGTAGCGAGGCTACTCGCGCGCCCTTGCCTTGTAGGCAGCCGCTGTTGCCTAGCACTGTTTTTTCCGCGTAATGTAGAAATTCGGTGCTTGCTCGTCTCCTCCCCCTCCAACTTTAAACGGAGAGGGTTAAAGGCGAGATGTAAATCGAGCATGCACCGCTGCCGTGCCTGGCTCAAGCCGGGCCCGGCCGAACATGTGATTGTGCCTCACCGAGGCGCACTACTCGCATCTGAGATCGGACAAGACTTTTCTATTGAAGATGCCCCTTCTATCCTTTACTCCAGATCCCATGCTTCATCTTGCTCTCTTGCTCATGCGGTATGAGCCAAAGCCTGGGATATGGGAGCGCCTAAGGCGGAACATATATCTTGGCTTACCAGTGCGTTTTCGACTCTGCTGGCGTCTCTCTTGCGGCGGCGGACGGCGTGCTCGCCGGCGTCGCCGCGGTCTGCGGCTCGGTGCTCTCCATGCGGCCGTCGCTGCGAGCTGGATCCCGAGAGCGTTTGGGGCCCTGCTGGGCCAGCAGCGTTCGGTGGCACGTGCATCTCCGCTGGGGCCTTCAGGCAGAGCTCAACCACCGCCGCCCGACATCGCGTCAGACATCGCTGGTAAGCTGCCAGGCTACGTACCTGTCGTCGTCGTGGCGATCTCGAGAGGGTTCGGGGCGATCTCTATCGCGAGCAGTCGCCTTGCCAGGATAGTTGTCATCAGAACGGCTCTCGACGTCGTTCCTGGCGTCCAACCCGACGGCCTACCCGACGCCGTGCCCGACGCCGCATCCGACGCCGTAGCCGACGGCCTTCCCAGCGCCTTTTCCAGGGGAGGAGGAGGACGAGGAGGGACGCAAGGTTGGGGAATTGTGAAGGGTGAAGGGAGCGGGAGACAGCAAGGAAGGGATGGCGAGAAAGAGGGGACGATGGATGACGTGGGTCTTGGCGATTCAGATCCCGATGTGATGATGATGCTGCTGATGATGATGATGGTGGTCGTGGTGGTGGTTTTCATGGTGATGATGGTGATGATGGTGGTAATGATGGTGATGAAGCTGATGATGCTGCTGCTGCTGATGCTGATGCTGATGCTGATGCTGTTGTAGATGATGACAATGACGATGACGATGCTGATGCTGATGCTGATACCGCTGCTTGTGATGATGATGTTCATGATGCTGATGATATTGAACATCGCGGGTTCGAGTTGCTGCGGGATGAAGAACGCAAGATGTCACATGAGAAGGACATACACGAATGTGAGGTGGATTCCAATGATGGAGGGGTCTCGGCTAATCAGGATGATCGGATGGGTTAAGAGGAGGGTCATGGTATGCAGGATCAGGGCTGGGACCACGCAGGATGGAGGGGGGGGGGTAGCACGGGAAGGGGAAGGAAATGTTTCAGGAGAGGAAAAAGCACACAGACACAGTTAATCGTCGACTCCCAGGAAAATATGGGAAAATATGGGAAGTGGGGGGGAAGACGAAAATCCAGAAAATATGGATAACATGGGGAATCCTGGGATTTGTGTGTATTTATTTGTGTGTCCTTGGGCCCCTTGACCATCGTGGGGGGAAGAACAGGCCTGACCTTCCCTCCCCACCATTTCCCTTTCATTCCAGCCCTCTCCACCATCCCCCATCCCTTTCCGCCCTTCCCCTTCCGCCATTTCCTTCCCATTCGCACCCTTCCATTTCCATCCCTCTTCCCGCCCTTCCCCTTCCCGCCATTTCCTTCCGCTTCCCCTCCCCTCTCTCTCCTTCCCCTTCGAAGGAGAGGGAGGGCCCAGAGCTCCCATGCCGTGTACTTTGGCAACGTGCGCTCCCAGAGATATGGACCCCCGTTCACAGGACTAGTTCTTCATCCCGAACAGGGTTTTTTACGGCCCCAGGGCCCAGCGAGGTCCCCTGGAGGCGAAAGCATGCCCAAGCATTTTTGTTTGGTTTTGCGTGCGTGTGTGTATACACATATATATATATATATATATATATATATATATATTTGTTCTTGTTACCTAACAGCGAAGACTGATAGGCTTCTAGTAGTGTCAAAAAAGAGCATCTTGACTCCCCAGGGGGGTCTGGGCGGGTGCCGGGGAGAAGCCGCGGAAGTCGTTTTAAGCAAACAGTTACACACTTCGTGGTCTTCGAGATCCCAGAACTCCATTCCCAGGCCACATTCTGAATGCCCGGAGCCAACTGTAGGCCACTTCGTGGTCTTCGAAGTCCCAGAACTCCATTCCCGGGCCACATTTTGAGTGCCCGGAGCCAACTGTAGGCCACTTCGTGCTCTTTTAGTTCCCAGAACTCCATTCCCGGGCCACATTTTGAATGCCCGGAGCCAACTGTAGGCCACTTCGTGGTCTTCGAGTTCCCAGAACTTAATTCCCGGGCCACATTTTGAATGCTGAGGCAGGCTGATGCTGAGGCTGAGGCAGGCTGAGGCTGAGGCAGGCTGAGGCTGAGGCCGAGGCTGAAGGCAGACTGAGGCTGAGGCTGAAGCAGGCTGAGGCTGAGGCTGAGGCAGGCTGAGGCTGAGGCTGAGGCAGGCTGATGCTGAGGCAGGCTGAGGCTGAGGCTGAGGCTGATGCAGGCTGAGGCTGAGGCAGGCTGAGGCTGAGGCCGAGGCTGAAGGCAGACTGAGGCTGAGGCTGAAGCAGGCTGAGGCTGAGGCTGAGGCAGGCTGAGGCTGAGGCTGAGGCAGGCTTAGCTGATGCTGAAGCAGGCTGAGGCTGAGGCAGGTGAGGCTGAGGCTGAGGCTGATGCAGGCGAGGCTGAGCAGGCTGAGGCTGAGGCCGAGGATGAAGCAGACTGAGGCTGAGGCTGAAGCAGGCTGAGGCTGAGGCTGAGGCTGAGGCTGATGAGGCTGAGGCTCTGATGCAGGCAGAGGTGAGTCAGGCTGAGGCGGCTGAGGCTGAGGCTGAGGCTGAGGCAGGCTGAGGCTGAGGCCGAGGCTGAAGGCAGACTGAGGCTGAGGCTGAAGCAGGCTGAGGCTGAGGCTGAGGCAGGCTGAGCAGGCTGAGGCTGAGGCTGAGGCAGGCTGATGCTGAGGCAGGCTGAGGCTGAGGCTGAGGCTGAGGCTGAGGCAGACTGAGGCCGAGGCCGAAGCTGAAGCAGACTGAGGAGCTGAAGCAGGCTGAGGCCGAGGAGGCAGGCTGAGGCTGAGGCAGCAGGCTGAGGCTGAGGGAGGCCGAGGTGAGCTGAGGCTGATGAGGCTGAGGCTGAGGCAGGCGGAGGCTGAGGCCGAGGCTGAATGCAGACTGAGGCTGAGGTTGAAGGCAGGCTGAGGCTGAGCTGAGCAGGCTGAGGCTGAGGCTGAGGCAGGCTGCTGATTCTGAGGCAAGGCTGAGGCTGAGGCTGAGGCTGAAGGGCTGCTCGGCAGGCTGAGGCTGAGGCCGAGGTCTGAGGCAGACTGAGGCTGAGGCTGAAGCAGGCTGAGGCTGAGGCTGAGGCAGGCTGAGAGGCTGAGGCTGAGGCAGGCTGAGGCTGAGGCTGATGGCAGGCTGAGGCTGAGGCAGGCGAGGCTGAGGCCGAGGCTGAAGGCAGACTGAGGCTGAGGCTGAAGCAGGCTGAGGCTGAGGCTGAGGCAGGCTGAGGCTGAGGCTGAGGCTGAGGCTGAGGCTGAGGCAGGCTGAGGCTGAGGCTGATGCAGGCTGAGGCTGAGGCAGGCTGAGGCTGAGGCCGAGGCCGACGGCAGACTGAGGCTGAGGCTGAAGCAGGCTGAGGCTGAGGCTGAGGCAGGCTGAGGCTGAGGCTGAGGCAGGCTGATGCTGAGGCAGGCTGAGGCTGAGGCTGAGGCAGGCTGAGCTGAGGCAGGCTGAGGCTGAGGCTGAGGCTGAGGCCGAGGCTGAGGCAGGCTGAGAGGCTGAAGGCAGACTGATGCTGAGGCTGAAGCAGGCTGAGGCTGAGGCTGAGGCAGGCTGAGGCTGAGGCTGAGGCTGAGGCTGAGGCTGAGGCAGGCTGAGGCTGAGGCTGTGACTGCGACTGCCGTTGCCACTGTGACTGTCATCGCGAATGCGACTACGACTGCGAGAACACCAGAATTCTACAACTGGATTCTCATCTGAATCTGAAGGGGAATGCTTCCAGATATGCTCCTACACATCGCTGTTAGGTTGCTTTGCCGGGATAATTTTGTTTCGTGTTTTTCCGACGAGAGGAGGTCTATTGGGGGGGGGGGAGGGCGGAGGTGGGGGGAAGACAGCCCCCCCGCCGAGCGTGCGAGCAGAGTCCGGCGGGGTCGACGAGGCGCCGCTGCTGCCTCCCCGGCCGGGGCCGCCCGCAGCCCCAGGCGCGGCGCAGCCTCCAGGACAGCGCCCCTCTCGCTTCCTCGGCCTCGTGCTGCTGCTGCTGCTGCTCTTCGCCTGCTGCTTCGCTTCCGGGGCCTTCAGCGTACTCTGGGCTTCTCAATGCTCGTTGGGGGGGTGCCCCCCCGACCGGGGTCAACCTCGCCTCGTCGTCGCGCCGCGACGAGGGTCGGAGCGCCTTCGGCGCGCCTCGGCTACCCGCGACGGGGGTCGACGTGGGGCTGTCGGCGGGGGTGACGCCCCCTCGACGCTTATTAAGAAACTCGGAGTAGATGGACGATCATGGGGACGGCGGTTTTTCGTTGTTTTCGTTCTCCGCGTGCCCTCGCCGGGGTCCGGGACCGTCGAAGAACGATTCAGGATGAACGGCCTGCCTCGGGGAAAGGGCTTGGACTTCAAACTTCAGAGGACCTCGTATTGAGAAAAGCAAGACATCGGATGTATAGTGGCGCCTCTCATCTGCTGCTCTGGCTGTTTCCGCCTCGTGCTGCTGCTGCTGCCTTTCGCCTCCTACCGTTTCTCCTTGCCTCCTCTTCGCCTCGTGCCGGCCGGGTACTCTCCCACTGTTCTCACCTGCCGCCCATTTCTTTTCGATGAACCTCAGGATGTCAATTAGCCCAATGTGTGTGTGTGTGTGTGTGTGTGTGTTCGTGTATGTATACGTGTGTGTGTGTAGTCTGGCGGAGCTCTTAACCGGAAGAGGCTCGCTCTCGACCCGCAGACCAAAAAGTGTGTAGTCCGGCGTTTCTGTCCGCGTTTACCTTCTGCCTCAGCCCCAGCTGGGCACCTGACTCGTCGCCATGGCTCGCTGCCCCGCAGCTGCCCCCGGCCCCCCTCCGCTGGCTGTCGGCTTGCCGCCGCTGGCTCCCCCCCGGCGCCCCCCCTGCTATGCGCTTGGCCCTGCTGTGAGCGGGCCCGGCTTCTCCCTCGCCCGCCGCCGCCGTCGGGCGCCTCCTCCTCCTCCTCCTCCTCCTCCTCCTCCTCTTGCATGGTGGCCTAATTCGCGTTCCGTGCACCACACCACGCGTCTGTCGCCAGCGCAGTGACTCTGCCTAACCGCCGACGCAAAGAGTGTGTGTGTGTGTGTATGTGTGTTCGTACCCCCTTTGGCTCAGACCAGTTTGGCTCAAGGGGAGCCGCAGCGGCTGGCGCCGCGGGGCCGGCGGCCCTTTGACCGCCGACTTGCCTGTGCTGGGGCAATGACAGAGTTTCCCCCCGTGCGGCCCGCCCCCCCGTGCCCATGGAATCCTGGTCTGTCGTGCGCCGCCGCCAGCGGCGTGCGGCTGCCAGCAGGTCCGCTGCCGCGGCTGCCAGCGTTGCGCCGCCTGGCCTCGCGGCCAGCCGCCGAGGCGCTCCGCTGGCGTCCGCGCTGCCGTCGGATGCAATCGCCACGGCCGCCCCGTCCGGCGCGGGTGGACGCGGCGGCCTAAGCTGGCGCTGATTGCCTCGGGGCCGCCGTCGCGCCTGGCGACGCTGTCCTTGCGGGCGCCGCGACTGCCGCCCCGGGTGCCGCGGCCCGTTCTACTGAAGCGGCCGACGGCGCTGCGGCCTCGGCGCCCGCCGGCGCCGCCTTGGCGGCTGCAGTCGCTGCCGTCGCCGTGGCCGCCGCGGCCCTCCCTGGGGCCGCTCTGTCTGCCGCGGCCGCTGC
>CAUYUJ010018456.1:25000-40000 GCA_963575745.1 Prorocentrum cordatum
CCCTCCCCGTCTCCTCGGTCTCTCCCCCTCCTCGCCTGCTCCTTCCCTCCCGCTCGCCCTCTCCCTTCCCCTGGCCTCCGCTCCCCCTTCGCCTCCCCTTCCTCCTGCTGGCGTCCCAGGGCCTGTGCTCCGGCCGCCACGTTCGCTGTTTGTGAACCGATCGGCCAGGGGTCGGGTGGTGGTGGTGTAGGAGAGTGGCGAGGAGGACGCTTGAGAGGTTGATGAAAAGAGAGAAGGGGCAGGAGGATGAGGAGTTGGATTGGAAAGGGACTACGGAGGACCGTTGCGTCGAGCAATGGGCAACGTAGTGGCGTCCCTCGCATCGCCTGCTTGGGAGTAGCGTGAGGAGTAGAAAGGTAATTAACTTGAGGGAAATGAGGGTGAGCAGCAGAAGGAGGGGGAGGAGGCGGAGGAGGAGGAGGAGGAGGAGGAGGAGGAGGGGAGGAGGATGATTAGAAGGTGGAGCCTAACCGCCTGTGGCCTGTATAGCAGAAGCCCCGACCTTGAGCGTGCCAGATGTGTGCTCAGAGTCACAGCGCTGGCTGCTTCACCACAGGATGCCGCTTACATAGTCAGCCTTAAGCCGGCGAGCTTTGGCTGGGAGGAAGAGGAGGATGAGGAGGAGGCCCGATCATATTATCGTCCTGTCGTCGTCATCCCGCTCCCCCCTCTTCCATCGTGAGGCCGGGCCCGCGGGGGATGTGACTTGTTCTAACATCGGTGGCGACAGCATGGTCTCGCGTTAGAGTCATTCCGCATAGTAAGGACGAGCAACTTTCCAAGGTTACCCTTGCATCCCTCCCCTTCGGCCCATCCTTGGCCGCTTTCGCTGGTCGCGCCCCGCCTGTAAAGTGTCGACATGGCCTTCCAAGGCCCTTGAATCCTTATCGTGCGTCCCTCTTGTACGGGTTGACTGTAACCGCTAACGACGGGGCTTCCATGGCCTCCAGCTGGTGTCTGCCTTCCTCCCCCTCTCCTCCCCCACTCCCTCCTCGACCCGCCTCGTTGCTGCAGCTCCTCCTGCGCGTCCTCGCCCTTTGTCCTCGTCGCCACCTTGGCGTTCCCGTTCCTCCCGTCTGCGCTCCCGCCGAGCCTGCTCCGGCTTCTGCACATGCCCTCTCGCCTTCGCCCTCCTCGCCGTCGTCGGCCTCCTCCCCAGTGGAGGGGGGGGGGACAGGGCCGTCGTCGTCCTCGTCGCCGTCGTCGTCGTCGTCCTCCACTGGAGCTCGGCCCGTCCCAGAGCCCGCGGGGACGGGGACGATGGCGGCGAGGTTCTCCTCCCCGGGCAGAGGGCCCTCGCGCCCGTGCGTGCCGATTGCCAGGGCCGAGATGGCGACATGCGAGTGGAGAAGGAGTCAGGGGGGGCAACGTCGGGGGGGAGAGGCTCACGGGGGAATGCATCGCCCCCCCCCCAATCGCCCGTTCATCGCAGACGGGCTCGGTAGCCCACCTCCGCCCAGGAACGTGCGGCTTCGCCATCGGGGCCCATGGCCCATGCATCGGCGATGTATGGGCGATTCCAGGTCGATGTTCCCCCCCACCCCCACCCCCTCCTGAGTCGATCTTCCTCTAATGCTCCCCCCTTGAAGGCCTGGCAATGGGCATCAACACGTGCCTCCGCCGGTGGAACATTATCCTAGATTTTGGTGCTGGTGGTACTCTTGCGGCCACCCAGGAAGCCCGAGTATTACCACCTTCAGCGTAGACGCGCCAACGGTAATGCAGGTAACGGCGATGCAGGTCTCGGTTTTGTGGGAACGCGCGGCTCGTGCTCTCCTACACTTCGATGTGTCGTTTTCGTTCGATACATCCGCAGATCGGAAATTTAGGAAAGCGTGGTTCGTGATTTCCTGCAGTTCGGTTTCCAACATCACCGTAACGAAAAACCGCCGTTAGCGTGGCCTTGGCATCACCGAGGTCGGGATCATCTTCCCTTGGTGGAGGAACACCACTGCTATTAATGTTGGTGCCAATCCGCCCGTGAGGTCTGACGACACGAACCATTGCAACATCGTAGCGCACTCACCTAGAGCCCTGCGGCAGTCTTCGGGCCAGATCAGTCCAGAACGCCTTCTCACCAAGTCTCACCCGATCAAGTATATCACGATGCGTGTTCATCTTGTTGTCAATCAACGCACCAAGGATCACTACCTCCTGCACACACTCCAGGGTCACCGTCTCCTCCCGCCGCCGTCATTCAGGCCTCGCAAAAAGATAGCGAACACTCATGCCACATTCATCTGTGAACGCCTCCCCCTCCCCCCAATGTTCAAAGTTGGCGGTGGGTCTGATGAGTTGCACCTCGACCGTAGTCTCCCCCACGCGTGCCAACTTTGAGCTTGGGGGGCAGGGGGGTGTTCACTTATTGTTTCCCTCTACCGTTTCCCTCCTGACCGTCATCGTCACGGGGAGCGGGTAGACAGAACGACATCAACATAGGAGTTCTCCCAACCACAAGCGAACCAAAACGAATCAATTGCTCTGTGATGGCCCCAGGGCCCCAAACCCAGAGAACACGCCCGTTGTGAAAAACAGACCCCCCTGCCAGGATCTCAGGTCTGCTCCAAGTCCCCCCCCCGTGCGCGGTCCGCAGCAGGCCGATCTGCGGGAGACCTTCCAGCGGTGGGGGGCCCTCCAGTCCGTGCAGGCCCCGCTCGCTCCTCGGGGGGCGGGCCCGCGCCGTGCTGCCGCAGACGCTGCTGCTACCTCGTCCTCCTCCTCCTCCTCTTTCCTCCTCCTCTTTCCTCCTCTTCTTTTGTCCTCCACTTTTTTCTTCCTTTTTTTCTCCCCCTCCTCCTCCTCCTCCTCCTCCTCCTCCTCCTCCTCCTCGTCCTCCCCCTCGTCCTCTCCTTTTTTCCTCCTCGTCGTCCTCCTCCTCCCCCTCCCTCGTCCCCTCGCCCCCCTCGTCCAGCGGTTCCCCCGCTGCCACGCGTCGTCGTCTGTCTCGGCTGGCGTGCCGTCGCACACGAGCCCAATGAGGTGCACCGTTTGGGTTGGTGGTTGGTCTGATTCGACCTAGCCGCCCACTGGGAACCCTGACCCCCCGCCTCCGCCTTCGACTCCAATAATCCTTATCTAACCATTCTCTGGGGCCACATGCGGCTTCTCAGAATGCGCCAGGGTTTCCGAGAAGCCCCGCCGCCTGCTCAGAATGTCAGCCCCGCCTGTGCCTGTGCCAAGATGCGGTAATTCTACCCCTAGCCGACAGGTTCTGCTTGTAGATGGCTGGGCCCCCCCCACATCCAAAGGCTGGCTGTTAAATCTTCCGGGGCCTAGCCCTGACAGTGCCGAAGGAGAGGGAGATGACCCCCAGAACGAAGAAAGAGGCCATGCCGAGCTGTTCTCGATGCCGAGAGACAGCGGGCAGGAAGAGAGGGTCCCAGACTTCCCACAGCAGTTCACATGAGGAACTACAGTGGAAACCCATGCCAAGAAACATCCTGCTTGCCCCCACGGTGCCCTGGCTTTCTTGAGTTTCGATGGTTTCGCTGTGGAAAGCGTGACGTTCCCACTCCAAACATGAATGGACGTCCTGGGGTCACAAGGTTGGGTTTCTTGTGGAAGGTTTCTTGTGGTCGGGCCCCTACTGTATGCGCGCTCCGACGCCGTCAGCTGGAAAGGGAGGGGATGCGGCAGGGGGAGTGGGCGCATTTGAGACGCGAAGAAAGAGGCGGGTAGCGCTGGAAGGGCGGCACAGGCCAGGGGCGACTGCTTCCGAACGCCTGCGCGAGAGCTCTTGAATGGGCGGGACCACCCCCTCTATGGGGAGGGCGGGGGAGGAGGGCAGCGAGGAGGAAGATCGGAAGGCGGTCGAGGACGATGCGGACGCGGAATGGCAATGCGCGAAATTCGCCACGCTGGATCGGGCGCAAGAGGCCAGCGCGAGAACCTTGAAGTGCACCTTCTCCTTCTCCTCGTCTTTGCACACGCGACACAATTTTTGAGATTCTGTGAGCTGCGCTACAGGCCACGAGTTTCCTCCCTCCTCCCCTCCTTCCCTTTCCCTGGCGCCTCCCTCCTCTCTCGTTCCCACCCGCCCCTCTGCCTGCGTCTGGGGTTCGAATGTCGGCCACGCTCGCAGGACACCGCCAGAGTCATTTTCGGTAGCGCGGTTCACCATTCCAGCTCTGTGACGAGTGCGTTGGCCGGGACGGATGCAAAGGATGAAGACGAAGGAAGATGTAGGGAGGAGGGAGGGAGGGACGGGAGGCGGGAATGAGGAGGAAAACGTGGGGACGAGGGTTAGGGAAGAGGAGAGGGGCATGATGAGTAGAAGGAGTAGGAAAAGGAGGAGGAGGAGAAGGAGGAGGATCAGTAGCAGGACCACGAGCAGGAGAATGTGGATGAAGAGTGGGATGAGATGGTTGTGGTGCAGGATGTGGAAGATCGGGGACGATGGTGAAGATGGGGAGGATGGGAATCTGGGGGAGGCTGAGGAGGAGGAGGCGGAGGGGGCGGAGGAGGAGGAGGAGGAGCAGGAGGAGGAGGAGGAGCACGAGGAGGACGAGGAGGACGATAAGGAGGAGGAGGGCGGGGAGGAGGAGGAGGAGGAGGAGGAGGAGGAGGAGGAGCAGGAGGAGGAGGAGGAGGAGGAGAAGATACGAGCAGGAGTCAGGCTTGCCAGGTCGAACAAGTCAGCGGGCCCAGCGCATGCGAATCAGCATCGGCACCGATGGAATTTGGGGCTGGCGTGCACTCCCGCCTGACAACATGTGAGGCGTTCGCTCGCGGACGTCGTCCAGCCTCCGACGACCCCGTCGCAGGAAGAACACCCGAACACAACCTGCGGAAGAGTCCGAGTCCTGAGGTGAATGCGTACAACATTTTTTCAGTCCGCGCTCGGCCATTGTCCGCCCTCTTTTGGGGGTGCAGGCGGTCGCCGCGCCAGCCGGGGACGCAGCTTCTGGTGAGAGTGCTGGTCCACGGGTGCTGGGGGGGGGGGGCAGCGTCTTCTCCGCCCCTTTGCACGGCCCCGCTTCCGATGCCTTGGCGAAACAAGCAGATGCGCCCCGCCGAAGGCGGGAGCGTAACGTGCAGTAAAATCTTCGCGTCGCTTGGGTGAGACCGGCATTGCGCTTCTCGGGCGTGGCCCCGCTTCCGACGCGTTGGCAACCGAACACTATCGTTCACCACGCCGACTTGTGAGCGCAAGCTTCTCAGGGATAATCGGCGCAGCGCTCAGGCGAGAGCGTCGATTTGCTCTCTCGCGCGATGCTCGCCGCGTCCCGTTCCTGCCGCGCATGTTGCAGGGTTGACGGCAAAACGTTCTTGTTGCAAGGGGCGTGTCGCCCTCATGCGTTCGACGGGTGGAACCAGGGGTCCGTTCGGAGGGACCATCGGAGCGCAGTTCTAATTTACGGATGAGGAGCGTAAGAGGTGACTGTGGAAGCAGAAGAGGCGGAGAAGGAGGAGGGCACCCTGCGGAGTTTATGCCCCCCCCGCGAAGTCCAGGATCGACCGAACAATGCGTCCCTAAAGCAGAATGGCGGAAGAGGAGGAGTACCAGTGTAGACCCAAGACTGACAAACTATGTTGGAATAAACCCTCCCCCAAGCTCCCTCTGCATAGGCCCCATACAAGGGTTCATTTCCTTTGAGGGGAGTGTCCATTTGGGAGAGCCGTATGAAGGCGTGCCAAAACACCATTCTCGGGACTTCAACGCCTCGAATCAATTTGATTGTTGCGTCTTGACGATCCTGACTCGTGCCAGAACACCATCCCTGGGACTTCAACGCCGCGAATAAACGTAATTGCTGCGATCCTGACAATCCTGATTCGTTTTAAAACATAGTTTTTGGTACGTTAACCATGAGAGCCAATGAAACCCTTTCAATGCTTAAATACACATGTGCGCGGCGCTAAGGCGACAGCCACATTTTGAAAAGGAGCCGCCCTCGATTCGTGAAACTCTTGCACGCTTTTAAAGCGAGTGTGCGCGGCTCTGAGGCGAGAGCCTCATTTTGAAAACCACCCGCCCTCAATCCGTGAAACTCTTGCAAGTTTTGTTCAAAACGAATGTGCGCGGCGCCAAGGCGAGAGCCACATTTTGAAAACCACTCGCCCTCCATCCGTGAAGCTGCTGCAAATTTTTAAGACGCATGTGCGCGGCGCTCAGGCGAGAGCCACATTTTGAAGACCACCCGGCCTCCATCCGTGAAACTCTTGCATTTTTCAAAACGAATGTGCGCGGCGCTCAGGCGAGAGCCACATTTTGAAAACCACCCGCCCTCCATCCGTGAAACTGTTGTCAATGCCTAAGCTTAAGGGTCACAGATACGGAGGAAGTCTCAGGCGAAACGCCCGGCCCGCCTTTTCGAACCAGCCTCGGGGTGCGACAGGGAGGAGTCATTTTTAAGGAAAAGGAGTGGGGCAGGAGCAGGAGGAGGATGAGGAGGAGGAGGAGGAGTACCAGGAGCAGGAGGAGGAGGAGGAGCTCCATCTTCGGTACAATACCTGTTGTGAAACTGTTATCAATCTTTGAGCTTCAGGGTCACAAGTGGAGGGCCACCAGTTCGACCGGCCCGCCCTCTCGACCAGCCTCGGGGTGCGACAGGGAGGAGCTGTTTATAGGAGAGGGAACGGAGAAAACGCTGAGAGGAAGGCGTCTGGAGGAGGAGGACCGGGAGGAGATGGAGGAGGGGCGCGCCCGAGGTGAATCGCGAAGGCGCACGAGAGGTTGGTGTTGTGACCTTCGCAGAGGCCCGCACCCCATTGCCTGCCAGCACACCCTGTCTTGTGTGGCCGAAGCTGGGCTGCCCAGATCTTCTCCTCGTCCTCGTCCTCCCCCTCCTCCTCCTCCCCCTTATCGTCCTCATCGTTCTTACGACAGATTTCGTAATGACAGGGAGGGGGTCACAACCCTGCCAGACGGGTAATTTTAGAGCCCCCACAACAAGCCATGAAATGGTGGCCTTTTGCCCAGACCCTTGTGAACTCTCCAAGGCATCTCAAGTCAGATTCCCTCCCAAATCAGACTAGCCCCCTTTTATGGTGAAATCCGAAGTATCCTGCTGCTGTTATTTTTCATCCTTTCTCACCTCTTCCTCCTCTGGCCTCCTCCCCGCTCTCTCTCCTGCTCCTGCCTTCCTGCCGCTGTTATTCCTTCCTTCCTCCCCCCCTCTCCCCTCGTCTTTTTTGTCCTCGTGCGCATCTCTGCCTCTTGCCCCCCCTGGTTCTTCCTCTCGCTCCCCCTCTCCCTCGTCTTCTCGACTCTCTTCCTCTCCGTTTTTTCTCTTTTCATCTCGTCCTATCTCCTTTCTACTCATCTTCCTGCTCGTTCTCCTCCCAGTCCCCATCCTGATAATCCTCTGCCACTTGTCATCTTTTCTGTTCCTCTCCTCTCCGTCTCCCTCGTTGTGCTCCTGCCTCCTCCTGCTTCTGCTGTTATTACGCCCTCCATTGTCCCTCCTGCCACCGCTCCCCCACCACTCTCCCTCCTGCTTGTCACTCGTAATTCGTCCCCCTTCTTCCCCTGATGGCGTCCGGGTGATGGCCGCGCACCCTCCGCGTATTGTTTTTTTACACAGGATGCCCGGGAAATCCCGGGAAACGACTCTCGCTGAGGCGCCGGCGTCATTTTCTTCCCCTGATGGCGTCCGGGTGATGGCTGCGCACCCTCCGCGTATTGTTTTTTTACACAGGATGCCGGGGAAATCCCGGGAAACGACTCTCGCTGAGGCGCCGGCGTCATTTTTTCCCAACATGCTGCTCTCGTTGAGGCTCTGGCCTCATTTCTGCTCCCGAATCCTTCCCCTGATGGCGTCCGGGTGATGGCCGCGCACCCTCCGCGTACTGTTTTTTTACACACAGGATGCCCGGGAAATCCCGGGAAACCACTCTCGCTGAGGCGCCGGCGTCATTTTTCCCAAAATGCTGCTCTCGTTGAGGCGCCGGCCTCATTTCTGCTCCTGAATCGTTCCGAATCGTGCTCCCGCTGCAGCGTGGGCCTCATTTTCGGATCGGTGTTTGGCCTCCGTCGTTCAGGATGGCGTTCTCGCCCCAGCGCGGGCCTTTTTCTCGCGCGCCCATCCGCCCGCCACCACCGCGCCGCACCGCCACCACCACCACCACCACCACCACCACCACCACCACCACCACCACCACCACCACCACCACCACCACCACCAGCACCAGTACCACCACCACCAGCACCACCACCACCACCACCACACCACCACCACCACACACCACCACCACCACCCACCACCACCACCACCACCACCACCACTACCACCACACCACCACCACCACCACCACCACCACCACCACCACCACCACCACCACCACCACCACCACCACCACACCACCACCACCACCACCACACACCACAACCACACACACACACGCACGCACGCACGCACGCGCACCACCACCCACTACGCACGCGCGCGCGGAACCACAGGTCCGCTACGACACGCGTCCGCGGATATAAAAAATCAGCGCCTTGGTAAGGGATGGGTGGGTGGGGTAGGACGTCAGATATGACGCGAGCGCACCTAGCTTGATTCTCCCCTTCCCCCCCCTCCTTCCCTCTCCTCCTCTCCATCCTCCTGCTCATTTTCCTTCGCCTCCTCGTCCTCCCCTCCTATCTTTTTCCTTCTGCTTCCCCCCATCGTTCTCGCCCCCTCCCTCCTCGTCCCCCCCTGCCTTCTCGTGGGTTACCCTACTCCCATTTGTCCTCTGTGCACCCGGATATTTACTTCTTTCCACCTGGTCTTCCTCAATCGGAACGAACATCCTCTAGTCCATAACGTCAGCTGATATTAATGATGACGATGTTGATTCGGATGTTGATGCCGCTGCTGCTGCTGATGATGATGATGACGATGCTGATTCTGATACTGCTGACGATGTTGTTGATGATGCTGATGATGCTGCTGCTGATGATGATGATGAGGATGAGGAGGACGAGGAGGACCAGTCTAAACCCACTACTCATCAACGATGTTGGAATCAACCCTCCCTCCATGCTCCCTCTTCATAGGCCCCATACAAGGGTTCATTTCCGCTGAGGGAACTACCTCGTTGGTGAAGGCCCTGAATCATGTACGTGCACTATTATCGGGACTCCAACGCCACGGATCAACCTGAATGTCGCGTCTTTGTAATCCTGAAGCGTGCCAGAACACCATTCCTGGGACTTCAACACCGCGAGTCAACGTAACGGCGGTGCCCTTACACCCCTGAGTGTTTCCAAAGCACCATGTCTGGTATGTTGAAGCTCTGGTATTTGTAAAACGCATGTGCGGCGCTCAGGCGGGAGCCGCAATCTGAAAACGAACCGCCCTCCATCCGTGAAGCTCTTCTACACTTTCAAAACGAAAGCGCAGCGCTCAAGCGAGAGCCACATTTTGAAAACCACCCGCCCTCAGTCCGTGAGACTCTTGCTGCAAATTTGTAAGACGAATGTGCGCGGCGCTCAGACGAGAGCCACATATTGAAAACCACCCGCCCTCAGTCCGAGAAACTCTAGCTGCATTTGTTTTAAGACGAATGTGCGCGGAGCTTAGGCGAGAGCCATATTTTGAAGACCACCCGCCCTCCATTTGTGAATTGTTGCCAATATTTAAGCTTCAGGGTCACATATACGGAGGAAGTCTCAGGCGAAACGCCCAGCCCGCCCTTTCGACCAGCCTCGGGGTGCGATGGGGAGGAGTTATTGTAGTGGCCTTCGGCCTGTGCCGCCGATCCGGGGCGCTCCGACTGATGTGATCCTTCTTCGCCCTCGTCCCTCCTCTCTTTTTCCCTCCCCTCCTCTCACTCAGCATTTATCCAGTGGCCGTCGGCCTATCCCGCCATCGTGCGTGGGTGGTGGGTCAGAGGCCTCATGGATGCTGGTTGGGATCTCGTGGTTGGCTGGGACTTCTGGGGGCCTCTTGGGCGCCTCTTGGGGCTTCTTGGGGGCCTCTTGGGCCTCTTGGGGCCACTGGAGGGCCTCTTGGGGGTCTCTTGGGAGCCTCTTGGGGCTTCTTTGGGGCCTCTTCTGCGCCCCTAGGGGCCTCTTGGAGGCCTCCTCGGAGCCTCTTGGTGCGGGAGGGGTGGTACTCGAGTTCGGAACCCCCTCGGAGGCCACGATCCTTGTGAGGGGTGTCAAAAAACGCATCCGCCGGAAACTCGCACCCCCCCCCCACCCCCCCTTCCCCGGCAGAGCCACCCCAGCACCCCCCCCAGAGGCTGAGGCTCAGCCTCGAGGCTGTAGCTGAGACTCCTTGAAACTCACACGCCGGATCGGCGGATTTATAAGGAAGAGGAGTGGGGCAGGAGCAGGAGGAGGAGGAGGAGGAGGAGGAGGAGGAGGACGAGGAGGAGGAGGAGGAGGACCAGGAGCAGGAGGAGGAGGAGGAGGAGGAGGATCTCCAGCTTCGGTCCAATACCCTCGGCGAGCGTCGTCTCGAGTCCATGCATTCTGCGGGTGGCGCATTAGTGGTTATCAATCCAAGTTCCGCGTTTGACTTCAAGCTTTGTTGCCTACATATCGGCTTGCATCGGTCAGGCCATCGATGCATCCGATGCGCAGCGTCAACTGCATGGACAGATATGCAATTTCGAAGGAGCTCCTCTCGTTTTCTGCTGTTGAGGCTTTGTCCTGCCATCAGTTCAGTCTTTCGCAAGCCAGCCGCGACGCTGTGATCGCTAACTCTTTGATTGTCAAGAGGGCATGGGGATGGAGAGGAAGAGGGGGCAGCGGCAGAAGCAGGATGATGATGATCAGGAGGGTGATGGCGTCAGCTTTTCGCAGAAGGCTTTGCAGTGGTGGCATTTGTCTTGCCTTCTAGGGCAAGGCGTACTCTCTACTTGTCTGGCCCGCGTGTAATCTTGAGTGGGAAGTCTCCTCATACGATTTCACTTTTCTTCAATTTCACTGTTCTTCCCTTCACGTTCCGTCTCCCACTTCTCCTGCCGCTTGCCCTTGCCTTTCGGCTTCACCTCTCCCCTTCCCAGGAGTAGTCGGGGGAGAAGTAGCAGGAGGATAGGAGGACGATGATGATGATGAGGCCCAGGCGGGCGGAGGGAGAAGAGGGGAGGAGAAGGAGGCAGACTAGCCCGATGCAGCAGCATTGCCATCGTTTCTGGGTGCAACTAGCAGCGGAAGCCGTGCAACATTTTGTGAAAAGGTGGTCTCCGCCGTCCACCGACCGAGCGTGCCCCAGTGCCCAAATCATCAGCCTTCGACGGGCGGTCGCCCACCTCGCCCTCCTCGGCCTTCTCCTCCTCCTCCTCCTCCTCCTCCTCCTGCCGCAACGCCGAATAAGAAGACCCCCACAAGCGGAGGCCGCGCGCATGACAAGCGAGTCACTCGGGGTACAGTCAAGGATGGCTGCGGGCGACCTGGCGGCCGGAAGAACACGGGCGGCCTTTCTTCCGGACGGGACGGGCAGCGTGCGAGGCATGGCCAGCACGCACCTGCCCTGCCCCTCCTGATGACGGGGTGGGTCTGCCAGTGCAGCCGAGCGGGGAGGCTGCTCGTCGATCGAGCGGAGCTTCGAGAAGCCCGCAGGGAGCTTGAGGAGGGGTGGTGCCATTTCCCGAGGTACGTCTCTGCGCGCTTGCGTGGCTGTGCTTGTTCAAACGGTTGGTGTGTTGGCTTGTCAGTTGACAGGCTGGCAATTTGGTTGGCTTTCTAGATGTATGGTTTGCACCTGGTTTGTGGCTGGTTGCGCGTTGACTGGTTGCGCGTATGTGTCGTACTTTACTAGCGACTAGCGATAGTGGCCTCGTGAGCGCCCCTGTGTTGTAATTTGCGATGTGTGGCTTCAGGAGCGCGCAGGGATTGTGGCATCGGGAGCGCGCGTGTGTGCGTGTGCGTGTGTGCGTGCGTGCGTGCGTGCGTGCGTGTGTGTTTGTGTGTTTGTGTGTGTGTGTGTGTGTGTGTGCGTGTGTGCGTGTGCGCGTGTGCGTGTGCGTGCGTGTGTGTGTGCGTGTGCGTGCGTGTGCGTGTGCGCCGCGCGCGTGTGTGTGTGTGTGTGTGTGTGTGTGTGTGTGTGTGTGGTGTGTGTGTGTGTGTGTGTGTGTGTGTGTGAGTGTGTGCGTTTGTGCGTGTGCGTGTGTGCGTGTGCGTGTGCGTGTGTGGTCGTGTGCGTGTGTGTTTGTGTGTGTGTGTGTGTGTGCGTGTTGGTGTGTGTGTGGTGTGTGTGTGTGTGTGTGTGTGTGGTGTGTGTTGCGTGCGTGTGTGTGTGTGCGTGTGTGCGTGTGTGCGTGTGTGCATGTGTGCGTGTGCGTGTGCGTGTGTGCGTGTGCGTGTGTGTTGTGCGTGTGTGTGTGTGTGTGTGTGTGCTGTGTTTGTGTGTGTGTGGTGTGTGTGTGTGTGTGTGTGTGTGTGTATGTGTGTGTGTGTGTGTGTGTGTGTGTGTGTGTGTTGTGTGTGTGTGTGTGTGTGTGTGCGTGTGTGTGTGTGCGTGTGTGTGTGTGTGTGTGTGTGTGTGTGTGTGTGTGTGTGTGTGTGTGTGTGTGTGTGTGTGTGTGTGTGTGTGTGTGTGTGTGTGTGTGTGTGTGTGTGTGTGTGTGTGTGTGTGTGTGTGTGTGTGTGTGTGTGTGTGTGTGTGTGTGTGTGTGTGTGTGTGTGTGTGTGTGTGTGTGTGTGTGTCTGTGTGTGTGTGTGTGCGTGTGTGCGTGTGTGTTTGTGTGTTTGTGCGTGAGGTCGTGTGTGAGTGTCGCCCCTTCCCCCGCCGCCTTGGGTCCCCTGCAGCCTGCAGGCGTCGGGTTCCCGATTGGTGCTCGCCACATCCCGCCATCGCCCGCTCAACACTGCTTCCGCCCGCGCCCCGCGACGGCATCAGCGACTCGGAGGGCGCCCCCGCGGCTGCGAAGCCACGCGCCCTCGCTTCTGAGCTCCCTCGCCCGAGGAGGCCATTCGCCAGGGCCTCGCCATGCTTGATCGGGGGCCCCCACTATTCGAGCATGGGATCGACTGCAGATTTGATTTACTGCAAATTTGTAACTTGCGTCGAACCTACGAAGTACATGTTTAAAGTTCGTAGACCTACGACCACTCTACGTATTCGTTCGTAGTTTCGACTAGAATTTTAGTTTTGGGCTAAGTCAATTCTGTAGTCGATTTCCGACTCGAACGATGGTCGAGGTCAGCAAGCTGTGGCGCGATTGCCACCACCTGCACGAGCCCACTCTGGGGGCGGCCGACACGGTGGCCCCCAAACCTCCTGCACCGCCGCGCAGCTCGCGTGCACGGGCGTGTCCACGCCGTGGTGCGCGGGGGCAAGGGGGACCAGAAACGCCTCGCCCCTCGGCTTCTGACGTTCCAGCCTACTTTAGCCATGATCACCATACTGCATTTCGAAAGAGAGTATCGAGTCTGGAGGGTTTTCACGTGTCGGGCCCTGGAAGGCGATGCTCGTTCGGCACTTCGCCAGCGTGTCGGGCAGACACTCTTTTGATACTTCTCTGTGTGCTCGAAATTAGTTCTGGGATGTGGTCCTTGAGCACGATGGGAACAGCATAACTCTCGGGATCCTCCGCGAGCCGCGCGCCCCGCCCGCACACGTGGGCTGCCCTTGCAGGCCGCCGCGCTGGTCGAGCGGGAGGGCTCCCCTCCCTCGGCCACGGGTGCCCCGGCTGCCCGAGGGACACCTGCCGCGGGCGCTCCCCCGGCCCTCCCCCCCCGGAGGGCCCACGCCGCATCTCAGCTGTCGTGCACCTGATCCCGCCCGAGGAGGCTTCCAACCTTGGGGTGGGACGCGGGGACCCCTCATGCGCACTCCCTGCTGCCCCTCCTCCGGGTGCTGCCCACGTCGCTGCCCCCAGCCCTCAACACCTGGGAGGGGCGGCGATGCCTGGGCTGGCTGATGTTGCGTTCGGTAGCAAAACATGGGAGCCTTGTGTACCCTCGTAATTCTGTCTTTAAGGCGCACTGGTGTCGTGTAGCGTCTGGCAATCGATGAGATCGCGCCGATTAAACCTCGATCAACGTCGATCAGCGTAGATTCAGCGTCGATTAGCGTCGATTTGCAAGAGCCAGCAAGGTGGTATGGGAGACTCCCACGAGTTGCCACATAATGGTGCGGACGTGGTCCACCCTCCGCGCTTGCCACCCCCTTGGTGCAGCCCCAAGGCCCTTGCCACCGCGGTGTCGTGGGGCCCCCGCGCCGCACCAACCCACGAACACGCCATCGCTCGGACGTCCGTTTCCCGTGCACGGGTCGTTGTCGTGCATGTGCTTTTCTGCTCGATGATCTTGGATGCTCCTCGACGGTCCCCGCCGGGAACAAACAAATGCCCTCACTCCGGTTCACAGCTCAGGGCCTCTGCGCCTCTGCTCCGCGGCCCCTCTCCCTGCCCCGGGGCAACGATGGGAGGGGTAGGCAAAGGGGGGGATGCATCGACCCCCAATCGCCCATGGATCGCCGATAGGGATCCGACAGCCCCGATCTGCCCAGGAAGGTGCGGACTCACCATCGAGGGCCTATCGCCGATGTAGCGGCGATGTATCCCCCCTTGTACCAGTCCCCCCCTATCGTTGCCCCGCGGGCCCCTCCCTCCTTGCTTGCGGCCCCGCTGGCGCCGCACGCCTTCCGCCGTGGCTCGCCCCCTCGCCCTCGCCCGCGCGCCCGTTGCTGCGCCGTGCTTCGCTGCGTGCGCCGCCGCCTCCTCCTCCGCCTCCTCCTCCGCCTCCTCCTCCTCCTCCTCCGCCTCCTCCTCCTCGCCTCCGCCTCCTCCGCGTCCTCCTCCGCCTCCTCCGCCTCCTCCGCCTCCTCCTCCTCCTCCGCCTCCTCCTCCGCCTCCTCCTCCGCCTCCTCCTCCTCGTCTGCCTCCTCCGCCTTCTCCGCCTCCTCCTCCGCCGCCTCCTCCTCCGCCTCCTCCTCCGCCTCCTCCTCCGCCTCCTCCTCCTCCGCCTCCTCCTCTCCTCTCTCCTCCTCCTCCTCCTCCTCCTCTTCTTCCTCCTCCGCCTTCTCCTCCGCCTCCTCCTCCGTCTCCTCCTCCGCCTCCTCCTCCTCCGCCTCTTCTTCCTCCTCCTCCTCCTCGCCGCCTCCGTCGCCGCCTCGTCCT
>CAUYUJ010018456.1:50000-65000 GCA_963575745.1 Prorocentrum cordatum
GGTGCCGACGGAGGCAGCGGTGCGGGGGCCGCCCCCAGTGCGGCTGAGTCTGACGGCGCCTCTGACGGTGCCCCCACGGCAACGGCCAAGGCGCCTGCTGAGCCCTCGGCGATACCCCCGTCGGCGGTGGTGCCAGTGACGAAGGCGGCCCTGGCAGCGGCGGCCGCCTACTCCAACTTCACCGCGGAGCAGCGCCGCGGGTTGGACGCGATCACCCTCGCGCCCCACAACCTCCAGCTGCGGGGGCAGTCTGTGAGCGGCCACGGCGGGCGAGGCGCGCGCAGCGACGCCGACGGCTGCCGCCTCATGGACGATGAGACCGCCAGTGAGGCTCCGAGTGCAGCGACCACGGGCGCCCTCAGCGGGCACGGCGGCAAACGCAACCGCCGTCGCAGCAACAAGGCTGCCTACGGCAAAGCCCCCCCACCGAGCGGCGGCGCGGCCGCCGAGCTCGGGGGCGCTGAGATGATGACGGACGTGGACTACCTCGCGGCGGGCTACGTGCACTGCATGGGTGCGTACTGGCTCCCGCCGCGCGCCTGGGCTGGTGTCGTGAGTGCGCAGCGCTGGATGACTGGAAGGTCATGGTGGTGGAGTACGTGGACGAGCTCAACCGTGGCGAAATGCGCCGCTACACCGAAGCTTCTGAGCGTGACCCGCAGTGCCCCAAGCTGCGGAAGGGTGATCAAGGCCGATACAAGCTGTACACGTGCTCGCACTGCGTGGCGGCGGCGCAGGGCATCCCCGAGCACGAGGCTGTGGCGCGCGCAGCGCGCCAGAACAAGGGTGCTGGCTCCATCGACCACGCCGCCAAGCGCGTGGCGAAGTTCCGCGCGAGCTTCGACCGCATCAAGGAGGGCATGGACGTGCTCGTGGGTTACGCGCTCTCCGACGACGGCTTGCTACCCTGCGGAGGGCGACGGAAGGCGTCGGGGTGGGCATCGCTCCCGAGAGCGTGGGCGCCCCTCCGGCCGCGGAGACGGTGGCGCAGGAGGTCGGCGCCCGATGGCGGTGGAGGTGGTGCCGGGGCCGCCCCGCGCGCCACCTCCACCCCTCGAGGATGGACCTGGCGCCGCAGACCCTCCCCGTGGTGATGATAGCGACCCCCTGCTCGACGACGACGTTGAGGGCCAGGAGCACCAGCTGGTCGACGCCAAGATTGTGGAGGAGGTCGCGGATGTCGAGCCCCTGCTGCGGCTCGGCCTCGCCAAGAAATCGCTGAGGCGTATGGCGCGGGCCTGCGGTGTCCTCAAATTTGAGACCATGCGCGCCCACGCGCTGGGAGGCATGGGGCCCATCCTGGAGAAGCAAGAGGACATGATGAAGGGCGCGGCGGCGCAGGACGGGGTTCAGAAGTGGCTCGACGCGCTGGATGCGGAGGCAGAGGTTGATGTGGTGAGGCTGAAGAAGGGCCTCCTGGAGGCCTCGGAGGTCGTGGACGCGCACCTGGGACACAAGCGTGCGTGGAAGGAGGGGTGCCAGGGCAACGCCATGGCGCAGGAGGCCTGCCGGCGGGTGGGCGACTGCACGGGCCAGCTCTACCGTGGCAAGGGCATTGCGTTCAACATGTACTACAAGTGCTCGGCCAACAAGACCTGGGACAATCCCAAGGGATGCTGCTCGGTGATCCGTTCGGACCGCTGGACGCAACTGCTCGCCTGCGCGCAGGAGGCGGCGGGGGGCTCTGGCCAGCGCTGGTGCTGCCATTGTGGCGCGCGCTACGCGACTTCCTACGGCGTCTGTATCGAGATGATAGAGGAAGAGCTGAGCCCGCCCCGCGCGTACTACGTGCACGCGGACTTCCCTCAGGAGGACATCCGCGACTTGAAGGCCCTGCTGCGTTACGACAAGCTCAAGAGGGAGGGGGTAGCGGTGCTCAGCGCTGTGGACCTCCAAGGGCGAGCCGCTGGCGTTGGGCACCGTCTTTAAGCGCTGCGCTCCGCTGCAGCCGCAGTGGGAGGGCCACTAAGTGCTAATGGACGGGCTATCCTGGGACGACCTGCCTGAGTTCCAGTGATCCGACTTGTGCTCGCAGGTTGCCTGGGGGCTGAACGATCCAGCCTGGGCGGGCTACAGCAAGAACCAGCGGAAGAAGGCCAAGAGGGAGCGCCTGGCGACCGCGTGCGCGGAACAGGAGGCCTATGAGCGCCGCCACAACCTCCGGGAGGGCAGCCTCACGGGCGGCGGGGGTGGTACCGGGGTCGCCCCGCGTGCCGCTCCCGTCCGCGCCGCCAGTGCCCCCCCCGCTGGCTCGGCCCGCGGCAGCCAGGACCCGCCACCACCGCCTGCTGGAGCCCCGCAGGCGGCCATCATGGCCCCGCCGCCGCCGCCGCTGACGGCGCCGCCTGCGGCGCCGCCGCCGCCGGCTGGCCCTCTCCCGCAGCAGATCCCCAATGTCGCCGCCCTGAACGTGGCCCTCGGTGGGGATCTCGAGCGCCAGATCTTTGGGCCCCCAGGGCAGGCTGGCGGTAGTGGTGACCTCGGGGGAGAGGTGCAGGCGCTGCCGTCGCAGGTCTTCGCAGCCATTGCGCAAGGGACAGGCCAGTCCGCCTGAACGCTGAGACTCTGCAGGCCCCAGCATCGTTTACTTCTGAGCCCTCGGGGGGGCCACGTGAGTTCCTGTGTTAAGATCCCGAGCCTGCCACTCTCAATGATGCTGCGCCTGTATGCTCGCTTGCGCTCTAGCTTTAGCAACGCCGCCGTGCCAGCTTGCGCGGGTGCGCCCGCAGTGGCGCCCCCCCTCGCGCCGCGGGCCCTGTTGCTTAGTTCTGCGCTCTTCGCGCGGTCAACTGTGCGCCTAGCCATTTTGGCTTGCCATCCTGGCTTCTTCTCGCGCCTACTTGCGCTCGTTGGCGTCGCTGGAGGTACTGGGGTCGCCCCGTGTGCTGCTGTGCCGCCGCTGTGCGCCTAGCCATTTTGGCTTGCCATCCTGGCCTCTTCTCGCGCCTACTTGCGCTCGTTGGCCTCGATGGCGGTACTGGGGTCGCCCCGTGTGCTGCTGTGCCGCCGCTGTCGCTTTACTCTGGGCCGTAGGGACCAGCTGCCCTCGGATAAGCGCCCGCCGCTGCATGCGCGTCAGATCCGCCATTTCACCCAGAAGAGGTGCTCGCTACATACTGGGAATGAGGCAGCCACAAGGACGCTCATCCCATGGCGGTTGAGCCGTGGTGATGTGGTGCACGAGTCCGAGTAGTAGTAGTAGTAGTAGTAGTCGTAGTAGTAGTAGTAGTAGTAGTAGTAGTAGTAGTAGTAGTAGTAGTAGTAGTAGTAGTAGTAGTAGTAGTCGTAGTAGTAGTAGTAGTAGTAGTAGTAGTAGTAGTAGTAGTAGTAGTAGTCGTAGTAGTAGTAGTAGTAGTAGTAGTAGTAGTAGTAGTAGTAGTAGTAGTAGTAGTAGTAGTAGTAGTAGTAGTAGTAGTAGTAGTAGTAGTAGTAGTAGTAGTAGTAGTAGTAGTAGTAGTAGTAGTAGTAGTAGTAGTAGTAGTAGTAGTCGTAGTAGTAGTAGTAGTAGTAGTAGTAGTAGTAGTCGTAGTAGTAGTAGTAGTAGTAGTAGTAGTAGTAGTATAGTAGTGTAGTAGTAGTAGTAGTAGTAGTAGTACAGTAGTAGTAGTAGTAGTAGTAGTAGTAGTAGTAGTAGTAGTAGTAGTAAGTAGTAGTAGTAGTAGTAGTAGTAGTAGTAGTAGTAGTAGTAGTAGTAGTAGTAGTAGTAGTAGTAAGTAGTAGTAGTAGTAGTAGTAGTAGTAGTAGTAGTAAGTGTAGTTAGTTAGTAGTCGTAGTAGTAGTAGTAGTAGTAGTAGTAGTAGTAGTAGTAGTAGTAGTAGTAGTAGTAGTAGTAGTAGTAGTAGTAGTAGTAGTAGTAGTAGTAGTAGTAGTAGTAGTAGTAGTAGTAGTGTAGTAGTAGTAGTAGTAGTAGTAGTCAGTAGTAGTCGTAGTAGTAGTAGTCGTAGTAGTCGTAGTAGTCGTAGTAGTCGTCGTAGTCGTCGTAGTAGTAGTAGTAGTAGTAGTAGTAGGAGCAGGAGCAGGAGCAGGAGCAGGAGCAGGAGCAGGAGCAGGAGCAGCAGCAGCAGCAGCAACAGCAGCAGCAGCGGCAGCAGCAGCGGCAGCAGCAGCAGCAGCAGCAGCAGCAGAGCTGGAAGACGCCTTCACGCGCGAATCAGGTACACAGCTCGGGCCGTTCCTGCTGCAGCCCATCAGTTTGGGCGTGCGTGGTCAGGTTCTCCTCGGCGGGATTGGACTTGCTGTGGTGACATTTTCGGGCTTCAAGGTGCGGGATTTGTCTCGTACTTTGCTCGGGTCGTTGCCGAGTGTGGCACATACTTCCTCGTGCGTTGGAGAGCGTGTTTCCTCCTGCGTTGCCCAGGCCGATTTGCTCGCTCATGCAAGCTCCGTGCGGTGCATGGCGGCGCTAACGGCTGTCAACATCTTGTCTGGTGTTCGCATGTTGTCCAGGCCTTCAATACGCACCACCAGCGATGCTGGCTTGTTGGAGTTGTATCAGAGGGTCGGAGAGGGGAGGGGTCGCCGGGGTCAGTACAAACCTGTGGTTATGGCACCGATGGTTCCGGAACCACAGAAGGCCCTTCCTTTCCATGGCAACCCGCATCGACTCGACACCGTTCGGGAGTGCTTGCTCAAGCCAGACGGGCCCTACGGTAGCGGGTACGTCCCTGCTGGATACGGTGGCGCCCCCCCCCCCCGGTTCCTCATGTACGTCTGGGCGCTTGATGCTCATGGCACTCCGACCAACGTCTCGATGGCTTTTGCCCTTAGGAACGAGGGTGGTGGCACCTCTGGCTGTGTGTGTGTGTCGTCTCGCCATCAGCTCGTGGTTTGCAAGTCCTGGGGCATCGTTGGCTTTAGTCGTGTTGATGCGCGTTATAGCAAGGATATTACGTGGCAGAGGTTGCCCGCCCTACCGAACCCCCCCAAGTCCGCCCAAAAGGCAAAAACCATGCAGCGGGGCGTGGACTATGACTTGGACGACATATGGGAGTGCGCCCTGCCTGTGTCGCACAACCTGCTCGAGTACATCAGCTTTTCCGTTGGTGACATACTGTGCGGGGGAGACCTCTCGCTAGTCACTCTCGACTCCGCACCTGTTGTGGTGAGGTGCGCCCCGTGGAGTACTTTGTGTGATGGGAGCGACCGGCCTGTCCATGTGTGCGGCGTTTCTGCCGGTGGCTCTTTTGTGCGGGGCACAGACGGCGCGGTGCTGCCACGCGCCACTGCTCCGTTCAGCGCGCCGACATATTTGGCCAGCGCCAGGTTGGCACGATGGAGTTGGAGTCAGTCACGGGCGTTTCCTTGGACTCCGCCAACTCAGATCGGGTCGGGCGAAAGGGGGGGATTGGGAAAGGGGGGGTTGCGAAATTTGCTGCATGCATCTGGTTTCGGCCTCACCGAGGGGCCCATTCCTCGATGCATAGCCGCCTCCGGCGCCGGGAGGCGCCGGGACAATCAGCTACGTGAGCTGATTCTCAACCCCCCCCTTTGCTATCCCCCCCTTTCGCCCGACCCGATCAGAGAAGGGCCTCTCAGGGGCTCTTTTGATCAGTCGGAACGCCAGTGGAGTGTTCCGAGTGCATGGCATGCGCATTGGCAGCCCTGGCGCTAAGTTTTCCGACGACGCCCCAACATGGGCGTCGTACAATGACAGCGTCACTGTGGACTCCAAATGCCAGCTAGGATTGCGGTTTGGTGTCGCACCCCGGAGATCGTACCACTTGGTCACCCCTGGAGACATGCAAGAGAGCCCCCCTCCTCGTTGCAGGCAGTCTAAGCTCGCGTGGCGGGCCATGGCCTCTGACGCCAGGGCGCGGCTCAAGCTCCTACAGGCCGACAGGCGGGCTCGTTGCGAACAGCGTCGATTCAGGGCCGGCCAGTCCGATGATTCATCATCGGATGAGGGCTGGCTTGACGCTGAAGTCGCCGCCGACTTCGACGAGGCGGTCCAGTGCGGCCAGGCCGGCATTAATTACAATGACGGGTTTGTGCTCACCTATGGCAGGAGGGAGCGGCGGCGGGAAAAGGCTCTCATGTCGCAGTGGAGGTCCATCACGGGATCCAACTGGGCCGACATGGAAGACGCTCAAGAGGCTCTCTTGCTTCGCATTCCTCGTCCCAGCGCCCCTCCGAGGGCTGGCTTTCAATCGACGGTAGCGCCGGAGGATTCAGTTTCCGCTGCTGCGGCTGGTCCCCCTCCAGAAGCTGGTGCCGAAGGGTTGCCGGAGAATGGTGTTGGTGTAGCCCGTGATTCAGTTTCCGCTGCGGTAGTGCGGACTCGGGGTGCCCGGGGGCGCAGACGTCCAGTTCCGGGCTCTCCAAAGCGCGGTCCACGACCGACCGGGGAGCATACTGGTCGCCGTCGATGTCACGAACGCCTTCGGCACGGTCTCCCGCCAGGCAGTCCTCGACGCTTTGGGGGCGGTCCTCCCAGAATGCGGCAGCCTGCTCGCCCGGCTCTACGCGAAGCCCGCCGTGGGTCTCTGGCCCGACGGCGAGGGGGACCTGCGCGAATTCAGCGCCGGGGCCGGGGTGCCACAGGGCTGCCCCTTGAGCCCCGCAGCCTACGCAGCGGCCCTGCACCGGGCGACGCTTCTTCACTTCACGGGCTCCCCGCGCTGGCTGGTCACGGCGTGCCTCGACGACGTCGTGGCAGTGGTACCGGCCGCAGAAGCCCAGCAGCTCCTCCAGGATTTATCTGGAAGGATGAACGCCTGGGGGCTCACTCTGAACGAGACCAAGACGAAGGTGTGGCCCCCGCCGGGCCACGCTCAGTGTCCCCCAGCACTGCGGCCCTACGTGGTGGACGAGCTCCGCGTACTCGGGTGCGGCCTGACTCGCCGCCAGGACGACGACTGGGAAGAGCTGGCGGCAGGCTCTGGAGGCGGCGCCCGGGCAATGAGCAAGGTCGCGGAAGCCCTGCGAGTTGTTGGCCAGACCCTGCAAGACGCCTTGGCCGCTGGCCTCGGGCTCCAAGAGGCCGGGGCCATGCTCCGCTGGACGGCGCGGGGCTTACCAAATCACCCCCTACGCGCGCAGCTCGTGGACCTGCAAGCGGTGCAGAACTTCGACCACGCCCTTAGGGGCATTTGGGGCTGGCTGCTTGACGAGCCCTTAACAGACAGGGAGTGGGCCCAGGCGTGCCTGCCGCTGCGCGTCGGTGGCCTCGCAGCGGGCGCGGCCGAGCCCCGGCGGGAAGCTGCGCGCGTTGCTGCGTGGTGCGCCGCGGCCCCAAAGGTCGCGCTCGCCCTCGGCATGGGCAGCGCCGAGGAGCTTCTCGCGAGGCAGGCCGCGGGCGCGGGGGACTTCGCCAGCGCGGTGGCCGCGTGCAGCGCCAAGGTGGGCAATGCGGCCCACTACTTGCAGGTCTCGCTGGCGCAGGGGGAAAGGGGCAGGCAGAAGGACCTGATGCGGCCCATCATGGTCGTCCTTCAGGGAAACGCGACGGCGGGGCTCGACAACCGCGCGCTCGGCCGCATCCACTCCTGCGGAGGCCCGGGCGCTGGGGCATTCACGTTGCTGCCCACGGCGCCGGAGCGCAGGATGGCGGGCGACCTCTACCGGCTGTCCTTGCGGAGGCGCCTTCAAATGGAGGGCGCGCGGTTGCTGAAGGTCATGCATTGCAGACGCACTGTCGGAACAAGTCCCGTCACGGGGCAGTTTGCGGAGCGATGCTTGAGCCCGATCAGCGCCGCGCCATCGCGTGCGAGACGGGGCCCGCCCGCGCTGGGCGGCGCGACAGTGTCCGCGACCTGTTGGCGCGCTGGCTGGCCGAGCGGGTTGCAGGCCCCGTGCGCACCGAGCAGACGGTGCCGCAGTGGCTCCGCCGGCGCCGGGACCCAGCAACGGGCCAGGAGCGCGTGGAGTTGGCGGTGCTGGACGTCAAATGGTGCGAAAAGGGCACGTGGCACGTGGTGGGCGTGGTGGTCGCGAGCCCTGACTCCACCGACCTGCGCGAGGAGCGGGCCAGGGCGGCCCGCGCAGGCTTAGCGGCCGAGGGCGCGGCGCGCGGCAATCAGCTGCGGTGCCCGCCAAGGCCCGCCGCGCCCCCGCTGACGCCCTTTGCGGTGGAGACAGGAGGCCGCTTGGGCGAGGCTGCCAGGCAGCTGGTCTTGGACAGGCTGGGCCGCCGAGACGGCGAAGCCGGCGCCAGCGCAGATGCTGCGGCGTTCTGGCAGGAACTCTCGGCCGCCCTGCAAACAGGGGTGGCCGAGCAGATCCTGGCCGCCCACCGGCCCGCGGCCGTCGGTGGTGGGCGCTGAGCAGGGCGGCGGGGGACGACAGCGAGAGAGCGCCGAGGAGGAGGAGGAGAACGACGACGACGACATCTATAAGGAGAAGGAATGGAGGAGGAGGCGCGCCCGCGCAGCGGCGCCACCGCCATGAGCAGCACCACAGCGACCGCCACCACGAGGACCACTACTAGTACCACCAGGTACAGCAGCAACCGCGCCGCCGCGGAGGAGCACCGATTGCCGACACCACGACAGCCACCGACGACACCGAGCCCTAGCGGCAACGACAGCCCGCCAGTGAGCCACGACCGCCGACGCTGACGCCCGACCCCTGTCTCCCCCCGTGTCCCCCGGGCCCTTGCCCGCCCTCCCTTTCTCTCTCTGGGCCGTCGCCCCCCCCTTTCCTCTTCCCCTCTTCCTTTTGGCGGCCGGAATATCCGACCCGCGGGTGGCCGAAACGTGCCCGGTCAGAGCCTGCGAATTCAATTAACATTCAAATCAATGGAGGGGCCCCGCGCTAAGGCGGGGGCCTCGCATTGTGCATAGTTCATGATGATATGTGCGGGGCTTTCGGCCGACACGCCTCGCCCCTTCGCTTCTTGCCCGCCCGTTCTTCCCTTGCTCGCTTCGTGCCCTCTCACTCTTTCTTCGCTTCAGTGAGGAGCAGCAGCAGCAGCAGCAGGACTTAACAGTTTGATTTCCACCCTGAATGTTCCTGCTAGTCATGTAGTCACTGTACATCTTGATGTTCAGTATAGCGTTCAAGCACTAGCGATGGGCCTCGTGCGTGCTAGCTGTACTGTCATCCTCCATATGATACTTCTAGTATGCAGGCTCGGACATGTGTGTGGTGTGTTCATCGCCCAGTTTTCTCTGCCATGCAGTTTGATTGTGCTCTTGCATTTCGTTGACTTGATTTGACTGGCCCGCAGACGCGGCTCAGGGAGAGGGAGAGCGTAACCTCAGAGTCCAGAGCATGGACTGCCGTCTCAACTCGGGGACCCTGACGGAGATAGGTGCTGAAGGCGTGGGGAGGGGAAGGAAGGGAGAGCCTGGCCTTTGCAGATCCTTGTCTCTCCTCCTTCGGCCCCTCGTTGTTATCGTCATCTCATCGGTCATCCTTCTACTAGCAGTTCACCTACAGATTCCTTATTGTTGGCGTGGGTGCATAAAACAACGGTCTGTTGCCTGTACGAGCAACGATGGATCCAGCGGAAGCGAGAGCACGGTAAATCCTCCCCCACCTACCAGCGCAGCACTGGCTGCAGCACCTCCAAGGGACTCCAGCTCCAGACATCCTCAGCAACATTGGTGGTGCCTGTGATGTCCCTCGGAGTGCAGTGTCACGCCAACGTGCTCGAGCCATCAGTGCCCGTCCTGGAGCCTGGGCATATCGATGCTTTCAAGACTCAGCAACGGCTGAGCTGATCAAATCGGTTCGTTGCGTTCTCGGCCTCTGGCTCCTCAGAGGCAGTTCCAACCTCCCCCTTTGGTGCCTATGCTGCAACCTTGGCGTGTACCAGGCCCTGTACTATATCCACCAGCATCTTGAGCGTAAACAGCAATTACGACTCATGCTCAGAGCTGCGAAACCAGCTCTACAGTGCACGATGTCACACAAGATGTGCAGTGCGCCATTCTGGAGAGATTACATATTGCAGATGCATTCCACGACGTGGAATGAGGACAGTACCCAAGAGACAAGCATGTTAGACAGTATTTTTTCTACGGAAAATAATATTTGGTACCCTGGCAAGGCCAAAACAGCTCGGAGTAAAAATAGGATCAACTGGAATGGTGCCGTCAGCCGCTTGCGTGAGCACTGGTGTGCAGCCTTTAAAGGCATGGGCGGCCGAGAGCACCGGCCCATATATAAAAGCTGGAAAGGTTCTGCTCTCTGGAGCCTTGTTTCAGTTCCCCTTGCCCACGGACCCGCACAACACATCCTTCGCTATGAAGCACTTTGCATTGAGATTCTCCAGCCCCCGACACAGCGTAGCCCAGGAGCCCATCATCATCATTATCAATGTCGCGAACGTGTGCCGCGACTATTCCCAAGGTTCAGGGCACAGCTGTCAAAGGAGAGAGGGTGTGAGCTTAATATTCTTCGAGGAAGTAGGACAGACCCATACCTTAGGAACAGATTTGATACCCAACGGATATCCTTCGATGTGTTGGTTGCATGGTGTCGCGAGAAACTCCTCATTCCCCGCGTGCGCGTGCATGCACTTATGTACCAGAGAGGTTTTGAACCCTGGCTTGCAATCTACCTTGCCCAACCTGCCAACAGATTGCAGTATTGGGCCATGTGGAGGCGTGCCCATCTGGTCGAGTACACAATTACATTTTGGTCTTGGGCAGGTCGACTCCCGAAGCGAATGTGTATGCTTGTGCGTAGTAAGCTTGAAAGGGCCCTTTCCTCAGGCAACCTCCTCCCCGCGCGCGCATGCGCAATTCGCGTCCCATGTAATGACCCCCAAGCGTTGCGAAACATCAGAGGTCTCTTCCGTGCATACTTACACCATGTCTGTAAGTTCCAGCCTCATCTCTTTGAGTTCTTGTGAGCCAACGCACGTGTTTGCGGTGCCAAAGTTCCATCGCATATCGACGCCATCACCGATCAGTTTGCTGCTGCTGCTAACTTTTCGTTCGCCAGTTACCAGCATATTAAGACTGACCCCCAATATATGTATCGGTTGGCCCCAGATGTGTTTCGCAGTGACATGTATTGGAATGTTCCCACCCCTTTCTCCCCCTCATTTGTCTGGCAGCATGTATCTGAAGCCGCCAATAAGCTTCATAGGACATGCCAATTTGAGGGTCACACTATTCGGCACAATTTGTTGCGAGCCCGCTTTGGAGCCATGTTTGCCCGATCCCTATCGCAGGAGACGCACCGCGCCCCTATGCAGCAGCTGGGGGAACAGATGCGGCAGGGGCTCCCAGAATGCGTATGGATCGGACTTGACAAAGACCCACGCAGACGCGTGGGCATGCCGTGGTTTAGATATGTTGTCCAGCTTGGAGACACGTTTGCTTCAGACATAGCCCATTATGAGTACTTACCCCAGTATACTGCAAAAACGGTTGCCAACTTACAACGACAAAGAGATCAGCTGATCGCGCCCCGAAAATGGAGGAGTCGCCACAGAGCTGAGCCACAGCGCATCCCTAAGGCATACCTCACGGTTAAAGGTAAGTGCTTGTCAGCTGGTGGTGAACTCGTTTGTGCCAAGCCTCATGCCCATGTTAGGGGGATCGTGTCGAATATACATGCCACACAGCGTCATTTCTTACGCAGGTGTTCACGTGCGATTCGGTTGGCCAAGCGTCTCTCAGGTGACCCGAGCTGGACTCTCTGGAACCCCTCTGAATTTCCCAAGGTCCTGCGAGGAAGGGTCTCTCGACTTTCCCGAGTTGCCCAGTATGCGCACGTCTGCAAGAGCTGTGGATGCAATACACCCTCCCTGGCCTTCTGTAAAGCAGATGCATCACAATTTTTTAAGGATGCAAGTGTGCCCCGTGGGGCGGCTTGCATACTCGAGTTGCTTGGCCGCCTCACAAAAAAACATCAGTACTTCGGAGTTCTCGTGCAGAGAGGGAGAAAAGGCTCATGGACACCTTGTGCGACAGGGTGATCCCATCAAGCCCAATTATGACCTTGTCACTTTCAATGATATCCGATCAGCCCTGACATTTGCGAAACTTGACACAGACTTCCTGGTCGGAGATGCAGTGTTTCGGAGAAAAAAAAGGGCTGGGCCATGGGCGGAGCCCTCAGCGAGCCAGCGACGCTCGCAGACCTCGGCTCCAGTCTCATGCGCCTCTATCAGAATGACAGGTTTGCGCAGCAAATTGGCCTTGCTTTCCCAGGACTGTCAGCAGGGGACACAATCCAAGGAATCCGGTATTTTGATGACAGTTTATTTTTCTCACGGCTATCAGGTAGTTCTTGCATATTCACAGCGTTACACCGTGTTTTTTCTTAGAGATGTTGGGTTCACATGTGAGGCATTCTCCCTCCCTCTCACGTTCTTGCAAGCTTTCATTCACCAGCCCTCCCGTGATGTTGAGTTTCGATGTGATGCGTTCTCAGGTAATGAGGATTTTGCCCGAGGGCTACAGCCAAGCCCTAAATATGCAAAGTTTCCCGTGTTCTTTTCGGCAGTTGATTGTCTTCCCCAGCGTTTCCTCGACACCAGAGTTTGGGAACGCCATATTAGCTATGACTCCATGGGGGAAGGGGGCCCTGCTCGTGCCCAGGTTGCCCTCGTCGACCTCCTTTCCGAGCTACTGCTCCTGGAGTGGCCCGCTGAGATGGTCGGGGAAAGCGCGCGCAGGCTTCCGCGCAGGCACGCGTCGTTGTTCCTTCGCGCCGCGGGAGCTCTGGGGAGAGTGCTGGCAAGATGTGGCCATGAGTTCGACGAGGGCCGAGCCTCAGGAGAGCTTGGGGCTGTGGGGGCCCAGGCACTTCTGTCCACGTCCTTCCGCGCGCTCTTGGCTCAAGCCTCCAGTCAACTTTCCAGCGCTTGTGCAGCGTCCTAGCGCTTCTCGCCCTCGCATGCGCGTCCTAGCGCTTCTCCAGTTGCTCTGCGCCAGTTGGGCCATAGGCTGGTCTCCCGGCGGCCGCGGCAGCAGCGGTTCCAGAGGCCCTGGACCCAGCGGAGGCAAGCCATACCAGCACCAGCAGAAGTACCGGCAGAGCAGGGACTACCAGCCGCACCAGCAGCAGCACCACCAGCGTGGGCCCCCAGCATGGACCCACTCGGCGCTGGAGGAGAACCGTGACCTCCAGAACCTATTCACAGCCCGTGAGGAGAAGCGAGAGCGCAAGGCCATGGCCAAGTGGATGCGCTCCTCGATTGCCAAAGGTGTTCGGAACTGTGTTTCAGATCTTTTCGGGTTCAAGCCTGATTCCAAGACGGTGAAGAAGACAATTGGGCAGGATAAGAAGTTGAAAAAACGTGGCTTTGGGTTCCTTACAATTGGAAAACAACGTGTACTGCGACAGGTTGACAGCAGCACCTCGCCGAGCAGCGCATCGACAAGCAGCAGCGCGAAAAGTGATGACAAAACAAAGCAGAAACTCAATGTGAATTTCTTAGAAAGAATGTTGCAAAATAAGAAGCAGACTGCGAAGCATAATCCAGCTACAGCTATGCTTGGGGTGTTCAGCGAATGGTTGGCGATTCAAAGGCCGATGATTTTGAATGCGTTTCGGACTCAGATGATGATGGCTCGTCGAAGCTCAGAACAATCTTGATGCAGGCGAAGTCAGTGAACAAGAACCAAGATGCGGACCTCATGAAACAACTCTTGGAGAGGATCCAGCCCAACAAACCGAAGCAGCCCGACCCGACGGCCGACCTCCTCGCCAACCTGCAGGCAGTGCGTGACACTGGTATGAGCTCAGGACCCGCTCCGAGCAGACCGACCCCGCAGGAGGATAATGCAGCTTTACTTCGTGGGCTCCTCGTTCAGATGCAACACGCGCCCGTGACCCCGTCTAAGAGACCAGACGTACCATTTTCAGCCCCCGAGCCAGCAGAAGAAATCGAGGAGGATGAAGTTACACTGAATGCGTGTATCGAGGTTGCGAGGAAAATCTTACCCGACACGGACACGGATGATTGGCCAAAGGATGGTGATGCGTTCATTTCTCGGATTGCGTCGGCAGCAGGAATCTTGAGGGCCAACAGCCTCTCGGAGACCACGGGCACCAACAAGACGGCGAAGGTGATGCAGCTCGTGGACCACGTGATCCGTGGGAAGAGCATTCAGATGCCGCCCACTCAGTGAGCATGCCCAGGAAGAACCCTTTCTTGCGTTGGTGCCGCCGCAGACTGCGTCGCATGCGCCGACTCTTTTGGATTTCGTGGGCCACTATTGGCATAGTGTGTGACCTTTGTGCCATGGCCTTGCATTCTCAGGTTGTTTTTTCGTATGAAGTGTGTGAGTGGATCAGCCTTCTCACGATGCATATTTCCATATGCTTTGCTGCTGCCTATTCCTGTTGGGAGGGCGCAGCAGCAGCAGCAGGACTTAACAGTTTGATTTCCACCCTGAATGTTCCTGCTAGTCATGTAGTCACTGTGCATTTTGATGTTCAGTATAGCGTTCCAGCACTAGCCACATGCCTCGTGCGTGCTAGCTGTGCTGTCATCCTCCGTATGATACTTCTAGTATGCAGGCTAGGACATATGTGTGGTGTGTTCATCGCCCAGTTTCCTCTGCCATGCAGTTTGATTGTGCTCTTGCATTTCATTGACTTGATTTGACTGGCCCGCATACGCGGCTCAGGGAGAGGGAGAGCGTAACCTCAGAGTCCAGAGCATGGACTGCCGTCTCAACTCGGAGACCCTGACGGAGATAGGTGCTGAAAGCGTGGGGAGGGGAAGGAAGGGAGAGCCTGGCCTTTGCAGATCCTTGTCTCTCCTCCTTCGGCCCCTCGTTGTTATCGTCATCTCATCGGTCATCCTTGTACCAGCAGCGGCAGCAGCAGTAGTAGTAGTAGTGGTAGTAGTAGTAGTAGTGGTAGTAGTGGTAGTAGTAGTAGTAGTAGTAGTAGTAGTAGTAGTAGTAGTAGTAGTAGTAGTAGTGGCAGCAGTAGTAGTAGTAGTAGTAGTAGTAGTAGTAGTAGTACTAGTAGTAGTAGTAGTAGTAGTAGTAGCAGTAGCAGTAGTAAGAGTAGTAGTCGTATTCGGGAGAGTGAGTCAAGTAGTAGTAGTAGTAGTAGTATTAGTAGTATAAGTAGTATAAGTAGTAT
>CAUYUJ010018456.1:67500-105000 GCA_963575745.1 Prorocentrum cordatum
GCTCTGGGGAGCCTGTGGGCGAGGGGACTACTGCTGCCCTCAAACCGCGGGTGGCAGCCACCCTTCCTTTTCTCGTGCCCTTACCGTTACGCACACTCTTCCTTGCCCTGAAGGGAGGTCCCGGAATGGCGGCGGCCGCTGGCGGCGCTGCGGACGCGGGTGCAGGGGCTCGAGTGGCTGGGAGTAACGACGCGGCGGCCCGAGGTGAAGGCGGTGCGCGGGCAGCCGCAGCGGGTAGCGGAGGTGCCGGGGCCGCCCCGTGCGCCTCCGCTGCCGCACTCGCATCGGCCGATGCAAGCGTTCCAGAAGTCCCAGTGGACGGCGGCACCGACGTCCACATGCGGGACAGCGAAGGGCAGCCTGCGCAGCGACGGCGCCGCATGACGGGAGGACGTATCACTCGCTGGTGCGTTAGCGCCCAGGCGACCCGCGGCAAGCAAGCCCATTGCACCCGCTGCGTGGGAGGCTTTGAGGCGGGCGAGTGGCGTGTGGCAGGCGTCGTGACGCGCCCCGTGGGCTCCCAGGCGCACGCGGGCAAGAAGTGGTTCCACATGACCTGCGTGGACGGCCCCTTGCCACCAGCGACGGCGATGGAGGGCTACACGCAGCTCCCCGGGGGCGACAGGGAACGCCTCACAGCTGCTCTGGAGGCCCGAGGCGGCCCCATCTTGCCCCTGCTGGGGACGGTCGAAGGCCAGGTGCCCACTCCTCCCTCCCGGGGAGACGGCGCGGCAAGGGGTGCTGGGGTCGCCCCGAGGCTCCCTGCCGCCGCCGCGCCAGGGGCGTATGGTCCAGGCTCCCGTGGGGCTCCCCCGGTGGCAGCCGAGGCGGAGGCGCCGTCTCCCGCGGACATCCTACAGCCGCCCCTTGACGCCCCCGCGGCCGCGGACGACGACGGGGGGCTCGAAGCAGGCGTCTACGATGACTACCTGGACGACCAGGTGGCTGACGAAGATGCGTACCATGAGATTCGGTTTGTCAACCTGGATTGGTGGGACACCATCGGGTGGGACCGCATCCTGCTACAGGGCGCGCCCACCACGGCCATGATCCCTGACAGCATGGCCGCCGCCGTTAGCCACGTGAAGGTGCGGCTGTGCCTAGCGATCGAGCAGGCCCGCCAGGGCAGCGATGATCAGGCGTCGCGCACGCTGACGCGGCTGTGGAAGGTGTTCTTATTGTTGGATGGGCTGCTGTTCAGCGAGAATGCGACCCCGACCCCGACGACGCGACGAGAGCGTCTCCAGGAGCGTCTGCAGTGGATCCAGGACGGCCAATGGGATGTCGCCTGGCTCTCCATGGAGGACCAGACGCGCACCTCGGTCACCGCGAAGGGCCGCGAAGACCACGTCGCGGCCCGCGTTCGCCGTGTCACCGAGCTCGCGCGAGCGGGCGAAATGTCTCGGGCGGCAGCGGCAGTGTGGCCCCAGGGTGGTATGGCGGATGCAGCGGCGGTGCTTAGGAAGTTCAGCACCACCCAGCAGCCTGCGGCGCCCCGCCCAGGCGAATGGGGCCCTCCCCCTGGCACTGGGGCCGCCCCGCATGGGCCAGGCCCCCCCCCCCCCCCCGCGGCGGGGGCCGACGTGGCGATGCCGCCAGCCGCGCCCCCTCACGAGGTCCACGGCGCGGCAGAGCTACACCGCCGCGTGGCCAACCACCTCAAGCGCCAGTTTGGTCGCTTCCCCCGCCGTGGCGGTGCGGGACGTGGAGGCGGACGCTACGAGCACTGGGCCCCGCTCAAGCACGACGAAGACGGAGCGGAGGCGGTAGCCAACACGCTGGCGCGCCTGGCCGTCGGCGACCTGCATCCCGAAGCTCTAGCCGCCCTGACCGCGGCGCGCCTCGCAGGCATCCCCAAGGCTACCCCTGGGGACGTGCGAGTCCTGGGCTGTGGGAATGTCACCCGCCGCATGGTGGGCCGCAGCGCGGCCAAGGTCCATCACATGGACATGCGGGCGGCGGTGGGGGACCAGCAGTTCGGCCTGGCTAAGGACGCATGCGGTGCCCTCCACCGACGCCTTTGCACGATGGCCAATTCGAGCCCTGGCAAATGGGTGGTGGCGGTGGACCTCGGGGATGCGTTCAGCAACGTCCCCCGTGACCTCGTCAAGGAGGCCGTGCGCTCCAAGGTGGCCGCCCTGGCGCCGCTGGCGGAGGCCTGGCTCCCTGCTCGCACGCGCCACGTGGCGGGTGGTGGGTCCCAACCTGCCCAGCTGGTCGACCAGATCCGCGGCCTTGACCAGGGATGCCCGATGGGCCCTGGCTTCTGCGCGGTCGGCACTGCGGATGACCTCAGCATCGGTCGCATGGCCGTGCGCGCGGTGGACATCGAGGGGGGCTGCCTGGCGTTCTTGGACGACGCGTACTTCGTGGGCACCGCGGCTGCTGTGTTCCGCGGCTTGGATGCCTGGCGAGCCCGCATCGAAGCCCATGGGATGAAGCTGAAGATGTCCAAGACCCAGATCTGGCCCCCGGACCCTCGCGCTGTCCTGCCGCCGGAGTTCGCGGAGTACGACCAGTACCGTGTCCCGAAGCTCAAGGCGGTGGGGTCTACTCTGGCCTACACAAACCACGACGTGGGCACTGACTGGAGGGGCGTCCCGCTCACGGACTTTGCCGCCCGGGAGGACCTCGACGCGGGCGGCCTCGCGCCGGCTGGCGGTGCTGGGGTCGCCCCGGGTGCCGCCATGCCACTCCCCTGCGGCGAGGCCTTCCTCCAGAAGCAGGACCGCTGCTTCCGGGAACTCTTGATGCTCCGCGCGCACGGGCTGTCTGCCTTTGACGCCTTCCAGTTGATGCGGATCTGGTCGAGGGGCGCCTGCGTCCACATCCAGTGCGCGCTTCCGCTCGCGGCGGCGTGGGGCCGCCGGGTGGATGACGGAGTGGTCGCCTTCATCAACGCCCTTCTGGGGGTCACGGCGGCCCCCCGAGAGCAGATCTTCATGAAGGTCAGCGACGGAGGTTTGGGCTGTGGCAGCGCCGAACAGCGCGGCCCCGCTGCCCTCCTGGCGCCCTGGGATGCTGGGATCCACGCGGCTGCCCGGGAGCTCCGCGAGACGACAACGATTGGCTTCTTTCGGCGGAGGCCGGGCCTTGGCCGCGCCCTCTCGGCGGCGGACGAGGAGCAGGGACGGTTGGCAGGAGGCCGTCGCCCCCAGGGCGATCGCTGGCAGGGCCTCTTGGAAGGGCGGAGGGGCAAGGACCAGAAGACGTACACCCATCATGTACGGGACCACGCCACCAAGACGTTCTTGGCCGCGCTGCCGGCGACGGCGGCGGCGGCGGTGCATATTGCCTCGGGCAGCTCAGCCTCAGCGGGCGCCCGGTTGGATAACTTCGAGGGGGTTTCGCCCCTTGCCGACCACGCGTTCAGCATTGCGGCCAAGAGGCGCATGCACTTGCCGCTGCTGCAGTCCGAGTGCACGCGCCAGAACCGGCCGGCGGCGCCCGCTCGCGCGGCGGCGCAGGCCGGCCCGGCGTGTGGCCGCACTGTGGACGTCCGCTGCGTCCCCCGGGGAGGTGGCCCGGTGCGCCGCCGCAACGCCATTCGAGATGCCGTGGCGCTCTGGTTGCGCGGGGTGGGCCATCACGCCCTAGTGGAGCAGGTCATCCCAGAGTGGCACACGGAAGAACAGGGCGCGGCCACACTGGACGTCGTCTACCATCGAGGCCTCCACGGCCGGGTGTGTCTCGACATCAGCTTGGTGGGCGAGGTGGCCGTGGCCCAGACGGGGCGGCCGCGTCAGGCATCCCTGCAGCGCAGAGAAAATGTGAAGCACCGTAGATATCCATTTTCTGGCTTGGTGCCTTTTGTTCTCGATGTCGATGGCCGCTGGGGCGCAGAGGCGGAGACGCGGCTGCGCCGTGCCGTAGGGGAATTTGCCCGGGGCCGAACGGCCCGCAGCGCGCTCGTCCCTGCGCGCGGCAGTGGCCGACGCCCTGCAGGGCCAAATCGCTGAGCAGGTCGCCCTGGCGACGGAAGACGTAGTCGGGCTGGGCGCCGGGGTCGCCACGAGTGCCCGGTCTTGACTAGATGTGGCTCCCTCCTACACGTGTGTGCTCCCTGCCCCTTCCCCCCCTGCTGGCCTGCCTGCTGCCCGCCTTCCCCTCCTCCCCGGTGCCCCCTGTGATGCGTTTGGTGTATGATTTTTTTGCATCTTGGCAAAAGTGCTCGCTCCCGCCTCGGCGCCGGTAGCAGTTTTGGAACGCTGGGGGGCCCGATGCTATATTTTTCCAATCCGAGCGCCCTCTCCAAAAACACCGGGTGTCGCTGCAGACCGGTGTTTTTAATCTGTCAGGCCGGCTGCGCTCGATGGCCTCGCGGGCGGTACTGGGGTCGCTCCGTGTGCTGCTGTGCCGCCGCTGCGCGCCTAGCCATTTTGGCTTGCCATCCTGGCCTCTTCTCGCGCCTACTTGCGCCCGTTGGCCCCTATGGCGGTACTGGGGTCGCCCCGTGTGCTGCTGCGCCGCCGCTGTCGCTTTATTCTGGGCCGTAGGGGCCAGCTGCCCTCGGGCAGGCGCCCGCCGCTGCATGCGCGTCAGACCCGCCATTTCACCCAGAAGAGGTGCTCGCTACATACTGGAAATGAGGCAGCCACAAGGACGCTCATCCCAAGGCGGTTGAGCCGTGGTGATGTGGTGCACGAGACCGAGTAGCAGTAGTAGTAGTAGTAGTAGTAGTAGTGGTAGTAGTAGTAGTAATAGTAGTAGTAGTAGTAGTCGTAGTAGTAGTAGTAGTAGTAGTAGTAGTAGTAGTAGTAGTAGTAGTAGTAGTAGCAGTGGTGGTAGTAGTAGTAGTAGTAGTAGTAGTAGTAGTAGTAGTAGTAGTAGTACCGCCCCCCCCTTTGATTTGACCCCGATACCCCCTTCCTGGGGGACTTCCCCCCCCTCTGCCCCTCCCTCCCTGAGGAGTCCAATCGTTCGCTTCATGGGGGGAGGCCGCGGCCCCATGAAGCGAATCCCGCATGCTCGGGGGGCGAAAGTCCAAAAACACAGGAAAAAACCAAAAACAACAAAAAAAAACAAAAAAACACCAATCCTGGCGAACTTTTCGCCCTCCCCACCCCCTCCGAGGAATTCCTCAGGATTGTTTTTTTTTTTTTTTTTTTTCCTCGTGTTTTTTTTTTGTTTTTCGGCCTTCCACCCTTCCCCCTGGGGAGCGGGCGGCCCCAGGAGCCCCCAAGAGGACCATGGGAGGCACCAGAGAGCCCCCAGAGAGGCATGATGAGAGGGGGGATTCTGTAGCAGTTTTTGGCACTACCAAAGCACCAGGAAGCACCAGCCAACCACACCAAAGGGCGCCCTTTAGACAGCGATGGTGGCCACCCAGAAGCAGGTGACGCGCCAGAAACGTCAATGGGCCGAGGCCCTTGCACAGGGAAAGCCTTTCACGCCCAAGGGTGCCTGGCTGTTCGACCCCGCCGTCGAGGAGGCCAAGATGAAGGAGAGCCAGCAGAAAACAGGGGGACACGCCACTGGGCGCAGCGCGACGAAGGAGAAGGGGAAGGAAAAGGAGAAGAAGACGGGGGTCCAGGAGAAGGAGAATAACACGGTGAACCAGAAGAACAAGGGGGACCAGGAGAAGGAGAAGAAGACGGGGAACCAGAAGAAGACGGGGGACCAGATGGAGAAGAAGAGGGAGGCGCCGCCTTCTGGGGACAGGGACACGGAGAAGGCGGCGAAGAAGGAGAAACTGACGGAGGGGAAGGGAGACGAGGCGGCGAGCTACGCGGCCAAGAAGGAGGAGAGCAACAAACGCAAGGGTGGCACGCCGCACTCTTGGGCGAAGTGGGGCTGGCGGGCCCCGTGCCGCGACTACAACAGGGGCTGGTGCTACTACGGCGACCGGTGCCGCTTTTACCGCGGCGGCGCGTGCACCCACGACGAGAAGGAGGAGGAGACGAAGAACAAGGGTGAGCACGGGGAGGGCAAGGACAAGGGGGACAAGGAGAAGGAGGAGGAGACGAAGCACAAGGAGGAGAAGGAGGAGAAGACGAAGGACGAGGAGGAGACGAAGGACAAGGGGGAGCAGGAGAGCGGCTACCACGTCCAGCTAGACGGGGGCGCGCTCCAGGAGACGGAGGATGAGCGCGCCTTCGACGAGCGCATCCGCCGCGAGGTGTTCCTGGCGGAGTGGCAGCGCGCCACCGCGAGATCGGGAAAAAGCGCAGTGGTGTCGTCGGCGACGGGGGGGGTTCGCTTCTCCCCGCCGACGCCAGAGGAGGTGCTGGAAGAGAAGAAAAAGTTCAGTGACCTGCAGAAGGCCTTCTTTGTCCAGCAGCGAGGCCTCACAGCGAAGGCGGCGGAGATCGCCGCCAAGCACTCCGTCGCTGTCCAGGACCTAGAGAAGGACTGGGAAGCGAGCCAAAATAGGCGGAGGAGGAGGAGGAAGGGGGAGGAGGAGGAGGAGGAGGAGGAGGGGGAGGAGGAGGAGGAAGAGGAGGTGGAGGGGAGTATGAGGAGCAGGATGGGGGGGGAGCCTGGAGAGGAAAATGATGAAAATCTTGTGCGCAAGAGGGGTGGCGGTGTGGGGGAGGGGGGGGGGGGGGGGGGGGGGGAAAAAAAGGGGGGTGGGAAAAAAAACAAGTGGCGGGGGACCTTGTTGACCCCCCTCCCTCCCCGCGGGGCCACGCACGGGATTCCGAGGGAGGTCGCGAAGACCGAGCGCGCTGCGTCCTGGGGGGCACAGACGTTCAGTAGCATTCACGAGAAAGCGATGTTGCGGACCTGTCTATGAGGCAGGGGCGCGCCTAGTTGTCGACCCGTTGCATTTTCCATGCCCCGCGCGCCCTGGGGATAAACCATATTTTCCAGAATGGTTCAATGACATCAAAACGACAGAAACGCCCGAGAAGAAAGTGACCCTTGCTGGGTTCTCTCGTGGGTCTATCTTCTGGGTCTTTCTTCTGGGTCCCCTTCTGGGTTCCCTCCTGTCGAACAGGTAACTTTCTCTGCAAGCAGAATAATGCGTTTGATGGGTAAGAAACGCCACAGGGAATAACGACGACGAGCGCGACCAAGTCCAAGCCATTTTTTTTTGGCTTGACCTCTTGTTTTTGTCTTGTCTGTGCGTTCGTCCTATCTGCGGGGCTCAAGATGTCGAACAGGTAACTTTCTCTGCGAGCAAAATGCTGCGTTTGATGGGTAAGAAACGCCACAGGGAATAACGACAACACGCGCGATCAAGTCCAAGCCTATTTTTTTTGGCTTGACCTCTTGTTTTAGTCTTGGGTATGCATTCGTCCTATCTGCGGGGCTCAAGATGTCGAACAGGTAACTTTCTCTGCAAGCAAAATAATGCGTTTGATGAGTAAGAAACACCACAGGGAACAAAGACGACGAGCGCGACCAAGTCCAAGCCATTTTTTTTGGCTTGACCTCTTGTTTTAGTCTTGTCTGTGCGTTCGTCCTATCTGCGGGGCTCAAGATGTCGAACAGGTAACTTTCTCTGCAAGCAAAATAATGCGTTTGATGAGTGAGAAACGCCACAGGGAACAAAGACGACGAGCGCGACCAAGTCCAAGCCATTTTTTTTGGCTTGACCTCTTGTTTTAGTCTTGTCTGTGCGTTCGTCCTATCTGTACCGGTGTTTTTTGTTTTGTCAACAGAGAGACACAGCAAGGGATCCCAAGAGAGGGACCCAGGAGGGGACCCAGCAGGGGACCCAGCAAAGGGACCCAGCAGGGGACACAGGAGGGGGCCCAGGAGAGGGACCCAGGAGGGGACCCAGCAGGGGACCCAGCAAAGGGACCCAGGAGGGGACCCAGCAGGGGGCCCAGCAAAGGGACCCAGCAGGGGACCCAGGAGGGGGCCCAGGAGAGGGACCCAGGAGGGGACCCAGCAGGGGACCCAGCAAAGGGGCCCAGGAGGGGACCCAGCAGGGGACCCAGCAAAGGGACCCAGCAGGGGACCCAGGAGGGAACCCAGGAGAGGGACCCAGGAGGGGACCCAGCAGGGGACCCAGCAAAGGGACCCAGGAGGGGACCCAGGAGGGAACCCAGGAAGGGGCCCAAGAAGGAACCCAGGAGGGCACCCAGGAGGGAAACACAACACCAAACAACACAGTCGCACTGCTACGCCCAGAGAAGCGAACGACACCAGCAACGGCGCAACGTAAGTGTTGACGTCGCGACAGTAAACACGAATCTGCCATAGCAAAACATTCTCACTGCGTGTTTCCAGAGGACATCCTAGCTGTCGGCAACGGAAATTGGAGGGTAGTTCACCAGAAGGAGTGATCCCGCGGCCGCGGTCGATGCTCTCCAGGGCGGTGCCAGGGCGCGCCGCGACACGGCAGGTGGCCTGCTCTCTTATTATAAAGGGCCTGCTTTCGCTCAGCATGTGGCGACCACATACCCGCCTCGCATGAGCCCCGCGAAAACGAACGCCGCCTCCTTCGCAGCGACGTCGGGAAGGGGGCGTATCGGGGTCGAATCAAAGGGAAAAACTCTTTTTCCCGGCAAACTCGACTTTTTCCCGGCAAACTGGACTGTTTCCCGGCGATCCGTTTCAGAAGCATTTAAAGCTTTTGAAAAGCTTTACAGAGTTCCCTCCGACGACGGACCCTGGAACCTCCGACGCGGCCGCCTTGGGGCCTCCTTAGGCCCCCTTGGGGCCTCCTGAGGCCATCTTGGGGCCTCCTGAGGCGCCTCTTGGGGCCTCCTGAGGCCATCTTGGGGCCTCCTTAGGCCCCCTTGGGGCCTCCTGAGGCCATCTTGGGGCCTCCTGAGGAGCCGCTTGGGGCCCCCTGAGGCCTTCTTGGGGCCTCCTGAGGAGCCGCTTGGGGCCCCCTGAGGCTGTCTTGCGGTCTCCTGAGGAGCCGCTTGGGGGTCTCCTGAGGCTGTCTTGCGGTCTCCAGAGGAGCCGCTTGGGGCCTCCTGAGGCTGTCTTGCGGTCTCCTGAGGAGCCGCTTGGGGCCTCCTGAGGAGCCGCTTGGGGCCTCCTGCGGCTGTCTTGCGGTCTCCTGAGGAGCCTCTTGGGGTCTCCTGAGGAGCCTCTTGGGGCCTCCTGAGGAGGTATCAGGGTATATGGGGTTATCAGGGTAAGGGGTTACAAGGGTTAGAGGGGTCACAGGGGTTTGGGGGATTAGAGGGGGGGTCAAAGGGGTTAGAGTGGTTAGAGGGGTTACAGTGGTTAGAGTGGCCTTGCGCCATCGCTGCGTGTTTCAGAATGGAGCGGTGGGGAACCGAAAGCGCGAGAATCTCAAATTCTGGACCACTCGAGGCATGTCGGCAGTATGCCTCAAGTGGTACCGAAGAAGTACGTCTTGAGGCATGTCCGTTGTATGCCTCAAGCAGTACCGATCAGGTATCACTTGAGGCATGTCGGCAATATGCCTCAAGTGGTACCCAATGTATGTGTGTCGGGATCTCGTGTTACGCCTTTCGGGGGTCTTTGGGAGGCAGTTTTGAAGCCTCTTGGGGGCCGTTTTAGGGCCTCTGGGAGTTTTTTGGGGGCCTCATGGGGGCTTCTTGGGGGCTGCTTGGGGCTTCTTGGGGGCCTCTTGGGGGCCTCTTGGGGGCCTCTGGGGGCCTCTTGGGGCACTCTTGGGCCCCCCTGGGGCTCCTGGGGGCGGAAAGTTTGATTTTTTTTGAATTTTTTGTCGCCCTCTTGGACCCCTCTTGGTGCCGTCTTGGAGCCCTCTTGGGCCGTCTTGGAGCCCTCTTGGGCCGTCTTGGGGCCGTCTTGGGCCGTCTTGGGGCCGTCTTGGGGTTCTCTTGGGCCCTCTTGGGGCCGTCTTGGGGGCCTCTTGGGCCGTCTCAGAGCGTCGGGAAGCCGAAAAGGCGAGAAAGCAAAAAACATCGAAAAACACAATGGGAAATCAACAATGTTAGCCTCTTGGGGCCCTCTTGGGAGGCCTCTTGGGGGCCTCTTGGGCCGTCTTGGAGGCCTCTTGGCCCGTCTTGGGGCCATCTTGGGCGTCTTGGAGCGCTCTTTGGGCGCCTCGGGCCCCTCTTGGGCCGTCTTGGATGCCTCTTGGGGCCCTCTTGGCACGTCTTGGGGCCTTCGTGGGCCCGAAAAAGTCACGCGGCCAGCTGCGACAAGGCCCAAGGCAGCTGCGACAAGGCCCAAGGGAACCGCGACAAGGCCCGGGAGATTTTGCAATTTGGGCTCTGGTGCCCTTAATGATTCCTCAGGAGCGAGGACTCAGGCTCAGGGGACGAGGCAGAGGACCTCAGGAAACGCCCACTCCGTGCCCAGAGGCACGGTGGCGGATAACCAGTAGTACGTCTACCTGGACGGTTTTTGACATCGCTTACGAATACTTCTGCTTTTACTACCACTAATCTTTCCACTACTACAACTACTATTCGTAATCTCACTATCCTTAATACAATCACTCCTAGTAGTACTAATCCACTAACCCTACTACTACTACTGCTACTACTACTACTACTACTACAACTACTACTACTACTACTACTACTACTACTACTACTACTACTACTACTACTACTACTACTACTACTACTACTACTACTACTACTACTACTACTACTACTACTACTACTACTACTACTACTACTACTACTACTACTACTACTACTACTACTACTACTACTACTACTACTACTACTACTACTACTACTACTACTACTACTACTACTACTACTACTACTACTACTACTACTACTACTACTACTACTACTACTACTACTACTACTACTACTACTACTACTACTACTACTACACTGCGAGGAGTAGTGCTACGGCGAAGGCCGCACGACACAAGTCAACCACTGGACTCTTTCCCGGCTAGGATCTGCGCAGCGGGAGTTGGAGACCCTTAAGGTGATAGTGGGATTTTCGGAAATCCATGCTTCAAGCTTCCATACAAAAACTAAGCAAACTGGACTCTTTCCCGGCGGAGCGCCGGGGAAAAGTCCAGTTTGCCGGGAAAAAGCCCAGTTTGCCGGGAAAAAGTGGACAACCCCCAGCCCATGGAGGCCGGGCCGGCACCGGCAGGGGCGCCAGGAGAGCGGGGTCGTGCTTCGCGTCGCTCGCTGCCCTGAGATTAGGTCGGGCACGTCCCCCCACAGGAGGAATACCCAGAGGTAGTCAAACAAGCAGTCTGGGGGCGATGTTTCGACCATGTGGTGAGTTTTGTTGGGGGGGGGGCATGTGGGGGGTGTTGCTTATCTGTCGTCAAAAATCCGACTGCAGGGGGACATGCCCGACCTAACCCTGAGATCCGGGCGTTGCAATTTGTTTACGACGGGGCGTTTCCGCCCAGTGCCGGGCCTCGGGGCCATCACGCGTCGACCCGGCGGGAGGAGTGCCGCAGAGAGGCGGGTCCTGGGGCTCCGTCGGGGCTCCTCGCGGTGCTGCGCCTGTTCCTTGGCATCGCTCGGACGTGTGCACTGTTCCTTCGGCGAGGACAATCTGGGATCTAGGAGCATCCTGGATCATCTGGCGAAGAAGCCACGCACGAGACTGAAAGAAGCACAGGGACGTGGACGTGCGAGCGATGGCCAGGCTCGCACGGAGTCGGAGTTCCGGGTGGGCCCAGAAGGGCCGCGCCGAGGGGGGTCCGCGGGGAGGCCCGCGGCGCGGGCGGGGCATCTCGGGGGCGGGAGGAGGAGGAGGAGGAGGAGGAGGAGCGAAGAGGAGAACGCCGAACAAAGTGTGGCATGAGCATAAAAACTCGGAGGTCCGCGCGGATTTCTCGGATCGGCGCTGGACCCCCCCCCCCCCCCTGGCACGCGGAGCGCGCCAGGGGCGGCGCCGGAGGCGCCGCCGGGGGGGCCCCAGCGCCGATCCGAGGAATCCGCGCGGACCTCCGAGTTGTTATGTTCACGTCACTTCTTGTTCCCCTAATTACGGCGCGTAGACTGGCGGCGCCCCTTTCCTCACAGAACCGGCACGGTCCGCAGGCAAAAGAGGCGGCGTCGGCCTCATCTGTCAGGGGTGCCATCCCCGATCCGTGGATCTGGCGCTCGCGGGCCAGATCCACGGAGCCCCAACCCATGTCGGCGCGTGCCCGAGCGTAGACGTTCGAAGGCCCGCGCGAGTTTCTTGGATCTGCGCGCGGCCCCCTGGCGGCGCCTGCGTCGCCGCCACACTGGCGCGCCCCGCACGGACCTCCGACGGCCTCTGTTTATGCTTGTGCTTGTTTGTCTGGAGGAGGCGTGGATCAGAGCTTGAATCTCCTACCCCGCTTTCGCTTCCAGGCAAAACCAGGTCATACCACGCGCCTCCTCGTCAAGCGGCATGACCAGTACAGGCCGTAGTTTGGCATCGCTTGGTATCTCTTGGAAGCGAGGGTGGTCAAAAGCGGGGTAGGTTTGTTTGCCCCCTAGTGGAGGGAGGAGGAGGCGAAGAGGACGAGGACCACCGAGGACGGGGCGCGGGACGAGGCGGGAGAGGTCGAGGAGAGTGTTCGCCAGCGGGGGGCGATGAAGGAGGGAGGGACGAGAGGGCACAGGCCAGCTGTGTGCGATCTGACATCCTGTCCCTCTCTCCCATCCCTGATTTGTTCTGCCAGTGTCCGCGGGCGCGTGTCATAGCCGACCTGGAATTGAACAACAAATCATCGTGAGATGCTCAATCGGAAAAGGAAGTTGCGTACATAGAGGAGGAGGAGGAGGAGCAGGAAGAGGAGAAGGAGGAGATGGCGGGTGAGCAGGAAAATGAGCAGGAAGAAAAAGAGGAGGATGTGAAAATAGGAGGACGAGGACGAAGAGCACCAGCAGAAACTGGAGTGGAAGGAGCGGCAGGAGTAGGAGGACCAGCGGAAGGCGGAGGAGGGGAAATGAGGGAGGCGATAACGATGAAAAAGGATTCGGATCCAGAAAAGTGGCCCGCGCTCGGACGAGAGCGCCGTTCTGAACGACTGGAGCAACGCGCCGATCCGAAGATGAGGCCCACGTTGCAGCTGGAGCACCATTTGGAAGCACCGAAAGCAATCAAATGATACGAAACCAAAGCACGAAACAATCCGCTTTTGCCCGATCCTGTGTGCAAAAAAACGCACGCAGAGAGAGAACCGGCTGTCTTCCGAAGGGACCGGGAGAGGAGAGTAGTGTTCATCACGTCTCATTGTGGGGGTGGCAGGAGGAGGAGGAGGAGGAGGAGGAGGAGGAGGCGGAGGGGAGGAGGAGGAGGAGGAGGAGGAGGAGGAGGAGGAGGGGGAGGAGGAGGCGAGCGTCGAGGCCGGGAGAGACAGCCCGGACGCCACGAGAACGAGGAGGGCCCTGGGCAGAGGGTTGGGCCCGTCCGGGTGCGGCTCCCCCACCCCCCACCCCTGTGCAGGGCTCGTTTCGATGCCTCCGATGCGGCTCGATGTCGATGGCTGCCGATCCCCATCCCATTCAAGCTCGAATTCCGCTCTGGGCTCCGATCTCTTATCGGAGGCATCTTGGCCTGCCGCTTTCTGCCGATCCGACTTCTCCCGACTCGGCTGCCGATATCCGCCGATCCCATCCATCTTGATCGCCGATCCGACTTATCGGTTCGATTCTGGGGCCTCCACCCTCACCTTCTACCCATCCCATGCCTTTTTCCCCAACCATCCTGTGGTGCTGGATCCTCGTCTTGAAGAGACGGTCCCCGCGTCTCCTCCTCCAGTGCCCCCCCCCCGTCGGGGCACCGCATGCGTCCGCCACACCCAGCACAGCGCTTCGTGGCCCCATAGGTCAGGAGCGAAAGAAGGACGTACACGTACATGAATCCGCACTGGTTTCGAGAGTACGCGATGCGCAAATAGTCGTACAATGCGGCCAGTCTCGCAGATCGAGGGGCCGTGTTCATGTACATAGCTGGGCGCGTACGTCCTTTGTGGGCTCCCTAATAGGGAGCTCCACGTGTGCGGCACTGCCCCACGTGGGGCCGCGAGCACGCCGGTCTCGCGTCGGAGGGGTCCCTGGCCCCGTCGGCGGAGGCAGGCCGCAGGCACGCGGCACTGGGGCGGGCGGAGGGCCCAGGCGGGCAGGAGCCAGTCCTGGAGCAGGCCGCCTCCCCCCGGTCCTCCTCGCCCTCCCTCCTGCCTCCTCCCTCCTCTCTCTCCTCCCTCCTCCCTCTCCTCCTCCTCCGCGTCCTCCTCCTCCTCCTGATCCTCCTCCTCACGTTCCTCCTCCTCCTCCTCCTCCTCCTCCTTCCATTTCATTCCTTTACTCTTCCTCTTCCTTCTCCGCCTCCTCCTCCCTCCTCCTCCCCCTCCTCCTCCAGGCAGAATGTACAAAGGGAGCAGAAGAGAGCCGGGAGCGCACAGAACATAAGCGCGTCAAGTCAGAAAGCGGCCTGCCGGCGGGTGCGCCACAGCGATCGTGAATTCCCCGATGCCCCGCGGGGACGCATCGGATTTCTGGAGCTCCGTGTGAAACTTGAGATCGACGGGAATTGGCCCCTTACATTTCTTGCAGCAGGATTGCTGATCGCATGCACCCAGCGAGGACTCAGAGTTCCATCAGCGTCAGCGTGAGCGTTGAGGAGGCGGAAGACCAGAGCAAGCTCACGATGCATACATGATGGTGCAGCGAACGTTCCCGCCCCAAGTCAACTTATAAGCCCTACAGGCATACAGTCGGGGTTCTGAATAAGGAACCCTTCTCGTTGGGGAGGGGCTCCGTGTTCCTTCATTGTTTCACAGTTTGCCCCAGGTTATCCTTGGATTTTCGATGGAAAGTCGAAGTTGAACTTCTGGAGAAAAAGGGGCCTCGTTCCTTATTTAGGGTTCTTAAGGTCAACGCCCAGACGGTACCCTGTCACTGCTGGAAACACGCTCTTGAAAGGCGAGCACCCCATCCCAGCGCAACTATGAGAACGATATGCCAACCTCAATGCGTCTCACCACAAGAGTGCAAAGAACACATAACGTTAGAGGATATTTCCAGCGAAAGCCCCGTTCTGAAACGGAGCCGCGCTCCTCAAGACTGAATTCGGCACGGTGCCAAGCTCAGGTGCTGTAGCACAGTCCTTGGACCACTGCTCGCGTCACAGGTCGAGTCCAGAGCTCAGGTGGTGAGCTTCTGGTCCTAGTGCGTGAGGAAGACGCAAAAGAGAGAGATCTTCGCTTGGAGCAGGAGCCGTCCCCCATTCGTGCGACTGGTGCATCCGTCGGCACCCCGGTCAGCAGAGCGGAGTAAGTCTCACGCGAGAGCCCCGATTCAGAAAAGGGATCGCCCTTCCGCGCAACTACTGATAGCGTGTACGACGGGTGAGAGCGAAGTTGAGGCCAGAGGCATAGCTTGAAGTGGGCCCGCCCGCGGTCCGTGCACCTGTTGGAAACGTCTGAGGATAATGTTTGCAGTGGTAAGGCTAGTGGATGGAAGCGCTGAAGACGAATGTGCTCGGCGCTAAGACGGCAGCCACAGTGAGAAAGTAAATCGTCATCCCATGTCGCTGTTGGAAATTATGAGGACGAATGGTTGCAGCGCTGTGGCTAGCGTCACAGTTTGACAACCATCTCTTTCCATCCGTGTAATGGACGGAATCCCCGAGCTTCAGGACTGTAAGCGGTGAGTAAGTATACGGCGAAATTCCTGGCTTGCCAGCATGTGTGGTTCTGCGACGGCGAATGTTTATGCGGAAGTGGGAGCGAGACGTGGCAGGAAAAAGATAAGGAGAGGGAGAGAGAAAATTATTAGGATAATCAGGGAGACGAGTAGGAGGATATAGAGGAGGAGGAGGAGGAGGAGGAGGAGGAGGAGGAGGAAGAGGAGGAGGAGGAGGAGGAGGAGGACGAGGAGAAGGAAATGAGGGGGGAAGAAGAGGAGGGGGAGGAGGAACAGGGCTTGTTGTAGCCCGTGTCAGGGACAACGAGAAGCCGCCCCCCACGCAGACACAGACGGGTGCAGGCACGGGGAGGAGCGTGAGGAGCAAAAGCAGGGGGAGGCAGCGGTGGAGAGGGAGGATTCGGAGGAGAAGAATGCCATCCCTTCCCCCCTCCCCCCTCCAAGCAAGGTGCTCTGCCTTGCCATGCTGTGCTGTTGCCGGCCAGCGTCCCTCCTGCCAGGGCGTGAGCGGGCTTCCCCGTCTTCCCCTTCTCACGCTGTGCTGCTCGCCTCCGTGCCTCGAGTCGCCCCATGTGCACTGCACCGCTTGCTGCCGGGCGTCTGACTGTCTTCGACGACGTGGCACCTCGTCGGGGGCGGCACAGAGGGGGGGGAGGACTAGGGGGGGGGGGGGTATCAAGGCGGGGGCCATGCTATCTCCCCGGATTTCCTGGCGCCTCTTCTTGTCTCATCACGTCCCTGGTCTCCTCGCCGGGCCGCGCACGTGCCGCCGGTCATGATTTGCACCCCCCCCCTCTTGGACACCCCCCTCTTGGCCGCTCCCGACCCTGCGGACGCAGTGTGTCCCTCCCCCCCCTCTCCAAGGCGGCCGCCTTGCCGGGCGAGGTCGCCGCCCCCTGAGCGCTCGCGCGCGGCAGCGCGCGTGCGCCGGCGCGTTGCCTCGCCCACTGGCGGGCCACCCGCTCCGCGCACGCCCCGCCTCCGCGGCCCTCGCCGCCGGATGGGCAGGCGCTCGGCACACGCCTCGGGCGGAGGAGGGAGGACACGCAGGGGGGGAGAGCGAGGGAGGGGCGGGGGAGGAGGGCCCGAGGAGGAGCCTCCAGTCCTCCTCCTCCTCCTCCTCCTCCTCCTCCTCCTCCTGCTCTTTCTCCTCCTCCTCCTCCTCCTCCTCCTCCTCCTCCTCCTCCTCCTCCTCCTCCTCATCATCATCATCATCATCATCATCATCATCATCATCATCATGATCCTCCCTCCCTCCCCCTCCCTCCCTCCTCCCGCCTCCCGCCTCCCTCCTCCCTCCTCCTCCTCCCTCCTCCTCCTCCTCCTCTCCTCCTCCTCCTCGTCCTCGTCCTCCTCCGCCTCCTCCGCCTCCTCTTCCGCCTCCTTCGCCTCCTCCTCCTCCTCATCATCATCATCATCCTCCTCCTTTTCCTCCTCCTGTCCCCCCTCGCCTGCTCTCCCCACTCCAACTGTGCTGATTGTAGAGTTTGTGTGTAGATACGTACTTAGCCACTTTGGCTTAGGGGCCTCCGTTTGGAGGCGACGTGGAAAGTGATTGAGTTGTCTCCTTCCCGCCCCTCCTGAGAAGAAGGATCGCGTGCACCTGTCCTCCTGCAGAGCCAACATATGGTAGGCGGAGCGGAGGCTGAGGCAGGACAGACTGTTCAGAGTTCGCAGGAGGAAAGGAGAACACAGACCGTTGTAGCCGAGATGGAACGAGAGCTCATGACATGCGAAGCGGGCACCGATCCGTGGCTTCAAGGAGATCCTTGGAGTTCAGGTGCCTCACAGGAAGAGAATCAGGACTGGAGCTGTGACTGGAACAATCACTGGGGCTGGTCAGGCCCAGATCGTGGGTGGCAGAACGGTTCATGGGTTGATTCGCGCTGGACCTCTTGGGTTGCAGCTGAATCTTCGAATCGTAGTCGAGATATTGGACCGCCGCCACGGGCCAACCTGGTATCATGGGCTGAACGGACGGGATACACGGAGAACCAGAGGGCGCCGAAGGTCGTGGAAGGGAGGGCTCCCTGTCGAGTTGCAGCAGAAGTTTAAGGCAGTGAGGTCGTCGTTGGCAGCTACTGACGGCCTGACCAAGCTGCTCGATCACATGGCCGTGCTCAATGGCGAGCGGCCAGGCGACAGGGCCCGGAGGGCTCAGAACCTGGCACTCTTCGATCACATGATCAGACGCTGGGAGACGCTGACAGATTTCGTTCTACGCAAGGACAGTCAATTAGCAGAGGCAGAGCCGTGCGGTTTGATCCTCCCAGATGAGATCAAAGCACGCTACTTGGAGGAAGGTGCCTCTCTTTCGCTTCAGAGCAAGATCAACCTTCGCACGATCACCCTGGGCCAGAGAGACTTCCAGTCAATACGCTTGGCCCTCTGGCAGTTAGACGTCACCGAGCAGCGGCCCCCCCCGGACGCAGCATGGACTTCGAAGTTTTGTGTCGTGGACCTCGACCAGAGCGAGCCGTCGCCACCTCTTCAGAGTTACTACGACGACGACTTGGGTGACGAGGTGGAGCTTCCCGAAGAGGAGGCCGAGGCTTTTCTGTTGTCCTTGGGCTCCCAGGACCTGGACGAGAACAAAGTTTTGGACGCGCTGGCTGCCCTTGCGGAGGAACGCTTCGGGAAGGAAGGACGTAGGACGTGGAAGGGGTCTCGCAGCTTGAAGGCCGCCAAGCGGGTGGACCAGGATTCCTTCGACCGGATGCGCGCTGCTCGCCCTGGACGTCGACGACTGATGACGGGAGACCTGGAGACCAGGTCGCGATGTGCCAACTGTGGCGGGCGCGGGCACTGGGCTGACACACGCCAGAAGCTTTGCCGCTCGAGGGCCGATCGGGGGGCCGCCGAGGCCAAGGCTAAGCCGTCTGCCAAGCAGCCCACGATTGCGAGCGGCCTTGGACTCACGGTCTTCGAGAACGCGCCCGACGCCGACAGGGGCTTCTCTGGTGCAGCTGACATCGCGCCCCCGACCCCCGCCGACCGCGCCTCTCGAGTGAGTTTGCTAAGACCGAGCGGGACCGCCTGCCCAGTCGACTTTTGCTCGGGGACCGCCTGCGCCGCGGGGGCCATGTCATTCCTGAGCCTGGGGGGCGCGGCTTCGCGCGCCGTCGCGGGCGCGGCTGCGGCCCAGGCTCTGATCGGCAAGCCGGATCTCGCCCACCTTGGGTCAGCCCCCTTGGAGCTGGGCCATCGGGCGAAGGTGGACTGGACACCGGCGCAGGGGATTACGGCATCCGGCATTGGTGGCAGGACGACGCCGATAGGACGAGCGCGGGTGCCTGTGACCATCGCAGGCCGCGGGATTGCGGAGCCCCTGGCGCTGCCTCACGTCTGTTCCCCCCTGCTTCCGACCAGGCCCCTCGCGATGCTGGTGTCGAGCATCGACTTGGGGACGAACGTTCTATCGATAGACGAGAAGGGCACGCGCGCCCATCGCCCCACGACGGCGCATGCCGCGGGACACATGTCCGCCAGCCTCGTCGGCCGTCCGCCCGAGCAGTTCAGCATCTCCGAGGAGCCCCAGCAGAAGTTCAACGCGCACGATTTCGCGCTAAAGCAGGGACCTGCTTGCCCGGCCCGCCGAGAGGAAGAATCGGCGGGGAATAGGAATGAGGACTTATGCGGCACATTTGAAGGTAGTCAGGCTCCCTCTCCTTCTCCGGGTCAGTCTTGGAGACAGCGCCCTAGCTCTAGTCAGGAGCTCCGCTCGGCTCACGCGACAGGCAATTGCGAGCAGAGACCGACCCTCGACGCACGAGCAGGAGGCCAACCCATGGTGAAGATGGCGAAGCGCGAGGCCACTGTGTCCAAGAAGGGCTGAGCTTCGCCGGCAAGAGCGCGTCGCAGGGCGGCTATCTTCGCGGCCAACAGCGGCGAGGAGGACACGGCGTCGGACACTTGGGAGGACATTCTGACGAGCCCCGAGGAGATCGAGCGCCTAGACGAGCCGATGGTCGCGGAGGAGATGACCGAGGACGAGAAGAGCTTGTACAACCAGGGCCCGATTCCCCCGGGCAGCTTCCTGCAGCGCCGGAGAGGCCCCGCTCTGAAGACCATGTGGTTCCACCGCCAGTGCACCGGCGCGTCGGGGCCCCTCGCTGTCTGAAGGCGCAGGGAGAGATGAACAAGGAGGATTGCGTCCACCCGCCTTGGGCTCGCGCGACCCACGGGAACCAGCGCGCTGCTCGGACGGATCGCCTGCAGCGCGACTCGCGCCTGACCTTCCGCAAGGCGACGGAGGAGGAGAAGGCCGAAGCGCCCGCTCGCCGAGCCGCCAGGAAGGAGACCACCGAGAACAACAAGCGCTTCAAGCAGAGGCAGCGGGAGTGGATGGAGTTCGCGGACACCTACGGCTCCACCGACCCGCGGGCGCCCGCCCCCCCGCCGAAGCCGCTGCCTTGGGCTTCGAGGCCGCATCCGGCCAAGTTGAGCTCGGCCCCTGAATTGAACCAGGGCTTCATCCTCACGGAGGGCGGGCGCGCGCCGGCGAAGCCCCCGCCACCGCTGCTGGCGCCCAGCATCGCGGAGCCGGTTCCCATCCGCGCCGCGCCGAGCCGGGGGCGACGACGTCCGAGACGCAGGAGACCCTCTCAAGCGCCACGTCCGCAGTCGAGAACCAGAAGGTGGACAGCGAGCAGCGGCTCGAACAGATGACGAGCACGGTGGGCCAGCCGCTGGAGCTCATGAGGACGATCGCCGGCGCGCTGGCGGTTCGGGGCGCCAGCGCCAGCTCGAGCTCGGGAGCTTCTGGAGTCTGAGCGCCCCCCCCTGCCGCGGGATCGAGTCGGCCTCGCGGCGCGGCTTGAACCTGTCAGGGGCGAAGGCAATGGGTGCTTTCGCCAGGGATCTCGACGCGTTTTGCAACAGGGCTCGAGGGGCCCCCGGGTTCCGAAGCAATTCCAGGAGGATCTTGGGGCCGCGGAGCGAGGAAGACAGGGGGGCTCTCGAGGTCTCGGACGTCGCCGCCCGGAAAGGACGGACAAGGCAGGGCCTAGGCCAGACTGAAGAAGTCACCCGCCGCCCTCGCCTTTCACGCTCGCGGAGGACAGGCGCCGAGCACCTTAGTTCCTTGCGGGGCTCGCTGGCTCAAAGTTACAAATGAGGAAGGACTAGCGCTTTTGTCGGGGCTCCAGGGAACCATCGGGGGCTCCGAGGTTGTTCGGCTCACTGAAACCAACGGCGCGAGGACGACGCTCTGGCGCGAAGACCCACCCACGGCCACGGCAGAAGCTCTCGAGGGAGAGAATGAGGAGGAGGGGGCAGATGAGAAGCTCGAGGAAAGGAGGAGGAGAGAGGAGGAGGGCGAGAAGAAGAAAGCCGGGGGGGGCGCAGGAGAAGACGCCCGAGAAAAGCAGGACCCTGATCTTCGAGGAGGACCGCGTCGCGGCTGCAGCCCTAGCCGGCGACCTCCACCTCTCTCCCAAGATTTGCGGAGTTCGGAGGTCCGCCCAGGGCCCAGTCGCTCGGGCCCTAGACGGCCGCGGCGCCAGGAAGGGCAGGGACGTCAGACGGCGCGATCTCAAGGGACTCGAAGCACGCAGGGGGGGTGCCTTAGCTCCGCGAATCTTCTCCCTTCCCAGGGCGACCGCCGAGCTGCGCCGTCGGGGGCATCAGACGCCCGGGGCCTTCGATGCCCCAGCGGGGGCGGATCTGGCTTCGCCGGGAGGGGGGGCGAAGCTGCAGAATATGGAATATTCTCAATGAGGGGCGGCACCCATTCGTGATCACGTCTCCCGCGCGCCGTGCTTTCTAACGAGCCAGAGTTCCCAACCGGGGACGGATGGGCCCCGAGCGTCAGCGGGGGGAGGAGGATCGAGGCCTGAGATCTACGTTTTTTGTGATCCCGGGTCGCCGAATTCCAGTCCCAGAGCAGGCGATGCTTTGCCCTTGAGCACCCGTGCTCCGCCAGATCGCGGGAGCTTGAGACCTCGCGCGTCGCGTCGTCTTTGCCCCGGGTCCACCGACTGGCGTTTGATAAGCGCGAGTTCGGCCTGGGCGTTAACGCTTGTCGGGCGACTTGATAACCCATCCCGGAAACGTACCGCGTTGCTCAGTAACTCCCCGGATTTCCTCCAGTTCTGCGATCATCAGCGCTCAGGGAACCACCGCCGCGCCCCCCTTGTCGGCGCCGCCAGGACACGACGAGCTGAAGTCCTATCCTGAGGCACTGGTCGCTGCTCTCTGCAGCGGCGCGGAGGCCGGGGCAGGGGCCCACCTTCATCCTGGCGCGGGGGGGGGCCCGAGAGTGGCGAGTCCGAGGGGCCCCTGGGGCCCCGCCCTGTCGAGCCGGCGGAAGAAGCGGCGGCAGCCGACGGAGGTCCGAGGTGGAGGGGGAAGAAGAGGGGGAAGGGAGAGAGGATCAACCTCGGGCGTCGGCTCCGAGGCCCGCGGGAGCGGCTTCTCTCGAGCCCGATTTGATGCGAGGGGTGGGTCGCCCCCACGTCAACTTAGGTCAGTCTCGACGGGGGGATTTTTTGCGCGCGCTGCGGATTGCCGGTGCCAGGCTCAACGTCTTGCATTTCGTGAAGGACGAGTTCAAGTGCGATCAGCGTGCTACCCGCTCGAGACCAGGATGGAAACGGAAAGCCCATTTACCTCACGCGCATGCATTTAAAAAAGCCGTGGCGATAGACTTGTTCTATCTGAAGAGTGACAGAGAATCGGTTCTAGCGCTAAACGTCGTTGATCATGGCACCAGTTTCCAGCGGCGACGCACTCTGGTCAGCAACGACGCCTCCAAGGGCGCACGGGCCTCTTTCGCGCGGACTTGGACCCGCCTTTTGGTCTGCCGGAGAGTTCGGCGCGCGACGGAGGCGCTGAGTTTCAGCCTGCGTCCGATTGAGGCGCCGAGCACCTAGGCATAGATTTCTTCGCGCCATTCCAGCTAACCCCCCTCACCAGAACGGCAACTGCGAACGACACGGGGGGATAGTCAAGGAAGCCCTCTCTAAGGAGCGTCGGTTGCAGCGCTAGTTCCCTGGAAGAGGTTGGCCTTCTCTCGACCGAGGTGGTTGCGGCCAAGAATCGAGGGTTCCACAGGGGCGGATTCTCACTTTCCCAGTTGGTTTTCAGTGAAAACCAGGTTTCCCCGCAGCCTGCTCTCAGATGAGGGTCTTGATCTAGTTGGCTCGGAGGATGTTCAACGGGGCGCGGCCGATCGCGACTCTGCTGCCGCCATTTTCGCGCGGCAACATCGAGTGAGGGAGGGGGCTTGGGCAGCTCTTGCTGCTCTGGACGCGCGCTCTCGCATCGCCGAGGCGGGGCGCGTTCGTCGCAACGTGGATCGATCGTTCTCCCCGGGTTACTGGGTCTATGTGCACCGACGCGCCACGTCCTCGAACAGGCCCCACTCGTTGCAGAGGGGTCGGCGGGCCGGGCCCGGGCTCGTCGTTTACCAATCTTACGGCCCAGGGGGCGCCACTTGGATTGCGACGAGAGCTCAACTGCTCAAGTGCTCGGCGGAACAGGCCCGCCCCGCCGCCAGTTCCGAAACCTTGGGAGCCCAGCTTCTGGAGAGCTCGACGTTCGATCGCCTTCGGGAAAACATTCGCCGCCCCGCCAAGAGGATAGGAGCCGTCGACGCGGCCGCCGAGGGGCCGCCGCCTCCGGAGGCCCGGAATGCCCCCGAGGCCGCCGCCCAAGAGCCGCCGTCCGCGTTGTGCCTGGCGCGCCGGGAGATGCGGTCGTTCCCCGGGAGCCCGAGAGCGCGGCTGCTACTGCCGCCCCGTTGGCCCTTTCCTTGTCGCGCCCGATCTCGGAGGTGTCCTCCGAGGGCGGCCCCGACGCCGCGCCCTCCGATCGTCGGGGCGGAGTTGCGGAGAAGAGGTGTTGACTTAGACCTATCGAAGAGGCCCCCATCGGAGGCCGGCGGAGTTGCTCGAGCAGCGCAAGTGTTTGAAGCCACCGCGAGCGGGCTTCCTGCCTGGCCTGCCCCCGGCCAGTCGGCCGGTCGGGCCGGGCCCTCCCCCCACGCCTCGGGCCAGGAGATCGCTAGCGACGGCCCTCAACCCCCGATCGAGTCGTCGCCCTTCCCACGCAGTCGATCCCCCCCGAGAGCAAAGGAGGAGCCCGATCCCGACGATGACGACCTTGACCTGTTCACTAAGGAACTCGAGGCGCCGGACTGGGACGAGGGGGAGGAAGAGCAAGACAGAAGACTGATTGAGGAGATGCAAACCTGGAGCTCGGCGGCTGGAGGCCCCGACCTTGTTTCGTACCTTATCTCGGATGTTGGGATTGCGGCTCTCGGTTCCTCTTTTGCAGCTGAGGCCGCGAAGAGTAATTTGGCGCCTAGGGCGCCAGGCCGATCCAATGCTCGCGGCGCTGAGGCACGCTGGAAAGACCTCTCCTCGGAGGAGCGCCGGGACTTCGAGGGGCCCGATACGCAGGAATGGGACTCCGCGCACCGAGGAGTCATGGGCCGTTAGGAGGCGGCATCCTGATCGCGCCCTGTCCTCCCGCACGGTGAGACGGTGGAAGCTGGTGGAAGGTGTCGGAGAGCAGCCGGTGGCCAAGTCAAAATGGCGCGCGCACGGTTATCAGGACCCGGACGGCGAGACCCCGAGGGTCTACGCTCCGACCCCTCAGACGGAGAGCGTTCTGGCCGTTTTGCAGATCATTGCCTCGACGAGCTGGGGGCTCCGCATTGCCGATGCTAAGAACGCGTTCTGTCAGAGCGAGAGACTTCAGCGCCCCAGCGGCGCGATTTTCGTAGCAGCCTGTCAGGGGCTTCCAGTGGGTTCTGACTGCCTCGTCGAGCTCGTTGCCCCCTTATACGGATTCAATGAAGCCCTTCTTCTCTGGCATAGGACGCTGACTGATTACCTCACCTCCCTCGGCTTGGTCAAGAGTCTCCTGGAGCCCTGCCTCTGTCTCAAGAGACCACCTGGGAGCCCTTGAGGGGTTGTTTCTGATCGAAGTTGACGACTTGATCGTCGCCGGGGCCGAGACGTTTCTCCTGGGGCTCCGAAAGCAGGCCACGACCAGATTTAAGTTCGGTAAATGGCAAGAGCGATAAGCAGATTACGGAAGTCGGCATTTTAGGCCATTTGAGGATCGCATCACACTGGATCAAGAAGAATACATACGTGAGCAACTCTTCACCGTCCACTTTGATAAGTCTCGCCGAGCCGAGCCGGAGGCTGAGCTCGATGCCGTGTAGATTGCCTCCCATCGATCAGTCATCGCGCAGCTGCAATGGGTCGCGAGAGACTCCAGACCGGATGTGGCTGGCGCCGCCTCCATCCTTGCCTCGGCATGCCACGTCCCTCGGTCGCGGACGAAATGATGTTGATCAAGGAGTTTCGCTATCTTGAGGCCATTTCTTTATTGTTTGGGGCATGACGGGCGTCATGGCCCCCGTTCCCCCCCCCCTATGACGTAACGCTCCCCCCCCCCAGTGCGCTCCGGGCACTGCCGCCGTGCGCATTGGGATCCGCGTAGGTGTCCGCGTAGGAATCCGCATAGGTGTCTGGTCCGCAGGCGTCGTCGTCAGCGTCGTCGTCGTCGTCGTCGTCGTCGTCGGTCGTCGTCGTCGTCCGTTGTCGTCGCTCTTGGTTCGTCGCTCGTCGCTCGCCGTCGTCGTGCGCGCGGACGCGGCTGTAGCCTGTTTTCAAGTCCGGGCCGATGACGGCAATCATCTGGGGGGGAGGGGGTCGATGACGTCGCGTTTCGCGCCGGCGGCGTTTGGGAATGATTAGGAATGACGGAGGACGGGTAGCACGAACATGGAGATGGCGATATGCACCACAACGCCTGCGTACATCACAGTGCCTGCGAGCACCACAGCGCTTGTGTACACCACACTGCCGATGTACACCACAGCAGCCGCGTGCAACACAGCGTCAGTTTGTGCCGCCGGGCCTGCGGGCACAGCAGTTCCTGTGTACACCACAGCGCCTCCGTACACCACATCAGCCGTGCGCAACACAGCACCAGTGTACATCACAATGCCTGCGTGCATTGCAATGCCTGTGTACGCCACGGCGCCTGTGTGCACCACATCAGCCGTGTGCAACACAGCACCATTGTTGTGTATAGAATTTCAGAAGGAATCCTTGTGACAAAATGGAGCGCGTGTGGATTCCAGAGAAAACAATGGAAAACAAATCCTCATGGACAAAGGAGCGCCGCTGGAATCTACGAGTCCCCCCGAGTCCGCCCGCATCACCCTAACTCCCACTTGCGTCCAGGAGGCTCCAGCTAAACTGGCCGTCCGAGAACCAAATGGACCGATTCAATCGACCATTGTGCGGTGCACGCTGAGATGCGCACGTGCGTTGTAACGCCAAGCCGCACGGCACGGAGTAAGAAGGAGGAAAAGAAGGACGAGGACGAGGAGGAGGTGGAGGTGGAGGTGGAGGAGGAGGGAGGAGGGAAAAACGTCGCATTCGATTATCAGAACTTTCCTGGCGTGGCGTTTAGTTGTCCGCATCAGATCCTACGTATCCTACGTGACGTACATGTTCCTTCTACGGGTCCTATACACGCAAGCACTGTGGTGTACACCAGCGCTGCGTTGCACGCGGATGCTGCGGTGTAGACAGGCGCTGTGGCGTGCACATGCGCTGCGGTGCACGCAAGCACTGTGGTGTACACAGGCGTTGTGTTGCACATGGCTGCTGCGGTGTATGTACACCGGCGTCGTAGTGCTCCCAAGTATTGTGGTATACACGGGCGGTGCGTTGCACACGGCTGTTGCGGTGTACGCAGGCGTTGTGGTGCACACGCGCGGTGTGGTGCACGCGAGCGTTGTGGTGTGCACAGGCGCAATGGGCAGACCGCCACTTACATGCTGCTCGCGTCGTCGTCGTCACTCGGCGCTTGTCGCTCGTCGCGTGGTGCGCGCGGGCGCGGCTGTGGTGCCGGAGCCACACGGCGGGGGGGGGGCGTCACGTCATACCCCCCCCGCCCTCCCCCCCCCCCCCATGACGCCCGTCATCGCCGAACATAAAGAAACGCCTTCCAACTTAAAGCGTCAGCTGCACAGGAGATCACGATCTGGTGGTTGCACCCCCAATCGCTGTCTTTCGTCACCGCGTCCGATGCCGAGGGCCTGGGGAGCGCTAAGCGTGGAGGGGCGCAGGGTGCTCGGCTGGCCATAGTTTCCGATGCCTCGATCCGAGGCAACCGCCGTGCCGGAGCCGGCCTTCTCTCGCGGAGATCCCAGAGATTCAAGCGCGCGGTGGCATCCACCGTGGCCGCCAAGACTTGATCTCTCAGCAGCGCGGTCGCGGAAGCACAGCGGCTCCAGGTGCTTTGGCGCGATGCCGTGTATGGCGACGCCCCTCGGCCCGATTGGCATTCGGTGTCGTCTCCGTTTGCTGTCCTGCCCCCAAAGGATTTTCCCTTGGGAGGGCGGGCGACTGCCCTCTCGATCGTCGATGCAAAGAGCGTATTCGACACACCTGAGTCGCAATAGCGCGGGGTCTCGAGCGGACCGGCGCAACGCAGTAGAGCTGGCCGTGGCAAGGGGCAGCACGGCGACGATTGGATCCCAGGTCAGATGGCTACTTCACGGCAGGATGCCTGCGGACCCTCTAACGCATGCTGATCCAGGCAAGGGTAACCTTGCGCTTCATGATCTATTGTGCAGGGGAGCCTTGTGTCTCGTGGACGAAGGAGGTCACCTGAACGAGCGAGCTCTTAACATACCCTTGAAATCTAGATCTCGGGGGGCCTCTCGTCGCGCACGGCTGGACGAGGCTCTTCAACGGGACAGTACTCACTACTTCTGTACGCCACAAGGACTGAATTATCCTGATCCCTGTTCCAAGGAAAGAACCGAGGAGGAGAAGAGTAGGAAGGCGGGAGAGGAGCTGGGAGGAGGTAAAGAATGCAAGGAAGTTTAGGCCTTCCTTGGGGCCCTCTTGCACTTCGTTGGAGGGTCTGGGAGGTACCTTGGGGCCATCTTGGCCCGCACGACTCAAAAAGAGGGGGGTGGGAATTCAGCCCCCCCCCCCCTCCTCGGAGTCTCAGACACGGCGTACTAGGGCCGTCTTGAGGCGCTCTTGAGGCGCTCTTGGGCGCTCTGGGGTCCCTCTGTGGGCTCTATTTGGCCGCCTTGGGGCCATCGTAAGGCCGCAAGAGCCCCTCGGAAGCGAAAAGGCGAGAAGTGAAGAACAGTGATTGCCCTTCGGTCGCGGAGGCATGTGGGCTTCTTGGGAAAGTCTTTGGAGGATTCGAAGGGCACTGGAAACCATCTCGGGGCCGCCTTGAGGCCTCTTGAATGTGCGTCGGAGGCTATCTTGAATCTTGAGCCAGCTTGAATTATCTTGAGCCATCTTAGGGGCCATCTTGGGCTCTGTGAGACCCTCGCGGAACCATCTTGGGCGGTCTTGGGGGCTCTAGCGCCTCGCGTCCCCCCCTCCCAGGCCCAGTGGAGGGGGCAGGGGGAGGGGTCAAGACACCCTCCTAGATAGCAAGCCGTCTAGCTCATTCACACCCGCCCTCCAAACACATAAGTAACATCCGAGCCTCAGCATTTTCAGCGGTCGTCTTTGAATGGGCAGCTACTATGAACCAAAACCGACCCCATGCGCGCGGCGCTTGGGCGAGGTGCGCCACGCGTGCCAGGCGCGCCACGCGCGCCAGGCACCCCTGGAGCCAGAGCGTACCAGGCACGCCTGGTGCGCCAGATGCGCCACGTGCTCCACGTGCGCCAGGTGTGCCGCATACTCTAGCCTTCCAGGTGCGCCACGTTCGGGGCATGTGTAGAGTGTGTCAGGTGCGCCTACGCACGTGACAGCGTGGCCGCGCATGATCCAGATTGAGCAGCGCGGTGTTTTTTGCAATTGTTTGACAGGGGTGGTGGCCCTGCGCACAGCAGGCAATATGCTGACACCCCCGCCGTCCCTGTTAAAAAAACAATACACGTGCTCACGGGCCTCACGAACATGACTCCAGATGTTGCCCTAAAGTGTACTTCGTATTGTTTTTTGACAGGGGTGGGGGGGCCGCAACAGGTTGGTTGCGCATGCTCTGAGTTTGGAGGCAGAGTGCGTATTGGATTGCTTTTTGACAAGGATGGTTGGGGGATCATAGGGTCGGCATTGTTCCTGGTTGGCTGCCTGTCGTAAAGGGGAGGGGGTGTATACTAATAGGGAACAGGGATGAGCCCCTCCCCTGGGCAGGGGAAGGAGTGAGATTGGCAGAGAGAAGACAACACTCGTTAAACTACCTACGCCCAGAGGGCTGGTGGGATTCTTGGAACTGGCCCAATCTCGGCCACGCGCAGTTTGGGGTACGGGGAGGGAGGAATGCGCCTTAGAAACACCCCTGCTTCTGAGAAGGCGTGGTGGACCTTGTCGATCGGTGTAGGGCCAGCGCCTTCGAAGCAGCAGCCTCCTTCTAAGAAGCCTTCCCCTGCCCCCTTTGTGCGCGCCGCCAATCGATACTCCGGAATCGCTGGAACTTGCCCAAGCGCATCATGGCATCATTCCCGCCCGAATGTGTTTGGAGCAGGAGGCAGTTTCCGAAAGGATCCACGTGGAGCCCACCTGTGACCGCTCGCCAGCGACTCGCATCAGCCTTCCTCGGAAGCTCGAGACGCCCGATGAGGCGACCCCGTGCGGGCCGCCCCAATCCTCGAAGAGGATGAGGTGCCCCTCGTACCGCCCACAGGGAAGACAGAGGACAAGCCTGATGGATTCACGAATTCGTTTCCCTGAGTGGGCTTCTTCTGGCTGGAGCTGTGGACTCGCCACGCCAAGGCTCTTCGCCAGACCCCCACACGAGGGGACCAGAGATGGTGGTCAAACCCTCGCGGCAAAAAACGACGAGGCGATCCCGATCGTTGGCGCCCTGCCGCAAATGCCCTGCACTGCAGACGTGTTTCGCGCCGAGCCCCGTGCGGCGATCACGCGGCGGGGGCCCACCGGAGTCGCTGATGCCGCGGGGTGGGCCAGCGTTCGCGGACACCGCTCGCACCAGGACAGCTCGTCCTCGGTGGCGGTGTCATGCTCGATGTCCTAAAGCAGCTCGCTCCGCCGACCGGGCATGACCGTCGGACGGCTCCGCGGCCTCCTGCCACGCGGCCGAGGGGCAGGGCGGCTGGGCCGCCGCCTGGAGCGTGGCCTCCGCGTCGGCGCAGCAAGCGCACGGTGCCGCCGAGACGCACAGCGGTCTGGTCGAAGGCTCCGATCACCCCCTGCGTGTCATCCATCGGAGTGGCGAAGACGGCGCCGTCGCACGGACTTCGCTGCTGCCACCACCGCCAGTACCCACCTCGCACAGCGGCGCGCCGCCGTCATCGCACCATGGCAAGTGCAAGCCGCAGGGACAAAGAAGGCGATGCTCTATAAGTGCCGGAGCCAAGGACAGAGGGCGAGACACGAGGTGTCAGGCTGGAGCCAAAAGGTGCAGGCGGTGGTGGCCGAGCTGGTGGCGGAGGTGGTGGAGGCGGAGAGCGACATGAGGTGCTGTTGGAGGTGGAGGTTGAGGTCGAGCTGGATTAGGGTGGAGAGGGAGGCAGGCAGGAGGAGTGAGGGAAGGAGGGACTCGCCCACTGGCCACCCGTGCTCGGAGCTGCCTTTGCCCTCGGGACCGTCTCACGTTCTGCCGCACGACAGCGGGCTCCTTTCTAGCAGTGCCGACCTGCTCGCGTGACACTCCCCAGGCCTCCGACGTGGTGATTTTGAGCAGTCCCCGCGGCATTCCTTCAGCTTTGCCTCGGGCGTTGCGCAATGGAGGGGGCGATTAATGGAGGGTAAAGAAAGGTGCAGCTCAGGGGCCTTACAGGGGCCCTCTGGGGCCCAAGAGGTGCACGTTTCTTCGTCCCCATTAGTCGCCCCCGCATCAAGCAACGCCCAATTGCCTTCTGTCGGGGGCGGTCACGACGGGGGTGATGATTAAGGGGGGGCGGGCCATGACATTCATTGCCCATCTTTTTCTTTCCATACGTCCCTTGTTCCCCCCCTCGTCCGCGCACATGCCTGCGGCCATGATGTGCAACCACCCCCGCTTGGACGGCCCCGAATATGGGGCCGGTTTTGGGGCCGCAGGGCCATTAGCAAATCATCCAGAGCGAGCTCCGCGGACGACTTGTGTGCACCGTACCGCGTTAGCGTCCCCCGAGGCGTCGTCGATCTTTGACGTGGGAGTGGTCTGGTGCATAGCTTTCCGGCCCTCAGAACCGAAACTATGCATCGTACCGCGTTGGAGCGGGGCCTGACGGGAGACCAGACATGGTACGGTAGGTTCGCGTCGTGTCGACCGGCGGCGATCCCGCCTGCGGCGTACGTTGAACGCCGCCAGCGACCCAGAATCGGTCGATGTTGAACGACCTGACGTTTCGGAAGCGGCCGATCGTTCACGGATGAACGATCCCTTCGGTGTCAGAAACCAGCGCCCGAGCCGGCACGACACGAACCTGCCGCACGGTGCACAGGCTCCGTTCTCGTTCAAGCAGTGGCGAAGCGTCTTGGCTCGCCTATAGGCCCACCAGAGAATGTTCTAAGAGCCGTTTGTGGTTTCTGCGACATGCTCTCAGAACACTTCTGGCTGGGACTGCCTTGCTGTAGCACATCGGCCTCATGTGCTAAGAACATTCTCTCTGTTCTTGGAACAGCTTGGGGTTCGAGGAACACGTCGAGGTAGGCCCATAGGAACGCTGGGACGGCCGGTCCCTGCCCAGCTCGTACGAAGGATTGGTCCCATGGCACGGGCCGGCGGCCCGAAGGAAGCGAGGCGCGCCGGAGGTCTGGGGGCGCTCGGCTGCCTCGGCCCGTGCTCCTCACCCGCCCTTGCCGGCACTGGGCATCGCTGCGTGACCGCTTCGGCCCCGAGCCAAACCCGGGGGGCCCCCAAACGGTGTGGTGGCCACACCGTGCGGTGAGTCGGTGGGGATTCGGGGTCGCCGCACGGTTTTGGGACTCGGTTCCTTCTCCGAGGATGTCTCGGGCGACAGGGGCCTCCAGGGTCCCAAGACCGTGCGGAGGCGGACCGTGCGGTGAGGTCTTGGGGGGGTTCGAGGTCACCGCACGATCTGTCACCGCACCGTTTCGGGACTCCAAACAAACGTCAGGGCCGGGCTCGACCTCAACTCACCGAGCGCGTTCCACTACTCGCAAAGTGCCTACTCGCAAGCGTCCGAATACAAACACATGTCTGCCTCGACGTAATGCATCGCAACCCCCCCATGGCGGATCCGGGCCATTTGCGAGTAGTTGCTTTACGAGTAGTGGAACGCGCTTGTCTCTCAAAGGTGTGTGGGCGATGTCGTGAGCCGTGCTTTCGTTATGAGTTCGTTCGGCAGCAATTGCGAAGACGAAGACGAAACAAGCGAAAGCGAAGACGGCACGCAGTCGAAAAGCACTGCTTTGGTCGAGCCTTGCATCCGTGTGGGTCGTCAGAGGTCGCCGCGACGATCGTGGCGGCCACAAATCGGGGCAAGGTTTTTGTCGAGGAGTGGCATGCCTCTTCCCAGCCCCCCCCCTCCCGCTCTGCGACGTGGGCGCAGCTCAAAGTTTGAATACCACGACAGAGGGTTGCAATCGATGTCCAACATGGGCAGCCATGTTTTTGTTGGCGAGGGGTCGATCATCACGCAGCCGGGGCAGGCACCGCACGCGTCGCGCGTAATACATTGGTAACCCATTCCTGCCGGGCTGCCTTTACGGTCTGGCCTTCCACGCTGCGCCATGTTCGGGCGGTGCGCTCGAGCTGCACACATCGGCGGATGGCTGTGGCGACCTTTGTGAGGGCGCCCCAAACGGGGTACGCGCTCATTTTCCTTCCAGGCGGCGACTGGGGCAACGCGTGTGGATTTCCATGTCGGAGGACTTGAGCTGTGAAGCGGCGCCGAGACATGTGAAGACGAGCAGTGGCAGTCTGGCTGATGTGACAAAACGAGTACCCATCGGTCGTTGAAAGTAGATATTTTGGGATTCCCAGATTCCAATCTACTTTCAGCGCCTTCCTACTTCAAGAGTCGAGCGGTTTTCCCTCTTCCTCCCTCTTCAGGAGGCGTGCGGAAACCCAATCTATTTCCAACGCCTTCCTACTGCATGTTTCTACCTACTTCTTCCGACCGATGGGTACGTCAAGTTACCCGCGTGCACAAAAGGGAGGGGAGGTGAGCCTCCGCACAGCCCGCAGCGGGAGTGAGAGGCCGCAGCCCGAGCAGAGACCGAAGGATGTACACCCTAGGCGTTGCTTAAGAAAACTTAAGTGTTCGACCAGAGTCTCGATAAGTCTTAATGTTTCAATGTAAACCCTATGATGTCACTAGAAATTCTGGTTGCTTATTCAAATTCTGAGACTATGAGTTTCTTAGCCCATGATTTCTTAAGCATTTCGCAGGGTGTATGTTAGTACCCCGCTTTCTCTGTGTTGCATCCATCGGGCAAGCGAGAGAACGACAGGCGATCCACACCGTCCTGCATTGTTTGAATGCGTACCTCGCCGTGGCTGTAACTCTATGCGACCTTTTTATCCTCTCACGCCCCTGCGTCCTGTTCACCTCAACATCCGCACTTCCGCCGTCGTCATCAGCATAAGCATCATCATCAGCAACAGCATCAGCACCGTCATCATCATCATCGTCGTCGTCCACCGCCATCATCATCACCAGCAGCAGCATGACCACCATAATCAGCATCAGCATCACCATCACCATCATCCGATTCTGCATCATCAGCATCATCGTCATCACCATGTTCATATTCGTATGCATCAGCATCATCAGCATCATCATCACCATCACCATCATCCTCATGTTCTGCATCATCATCAGCATCGTCATCATCATGCTCATGTTCATCATCATCAGCAGCATCATCATCACCGTCGTCGTCATCATTCTGGCCTCGGCATCTGCTGAGGCACGGGCGTTCACACACCACACATGCGGCGCGGCCTCGTGCGGTTGTCCCTGCCCGCCTCGACTGGATTCGGAGGCAGGCAGCTGCGGGCGTCTCCGTTCGCGCCACCGTCTCGGCGGCCGCTGCTCAAGGCAGGGGCGTGGCCCGTCTCTTCCTCACTCGCGGTGGCCCTCGGGCCTCAGTCAACCAGTATAGTCAGGACGCGCGAGAAGGACGCAAGGGTCTCCTCCTCCTCCTCCTCCTCCTCCTCCTCCTCCTCCTCTCTCCTCTCTCCTCTCTCCTCTCTCTGCTCTCCTCTCTCTTCTCTCTCTTCTCTCCTCTCTCCTCTCTCCTCCTCCTCCTCCTCCTCCTCCTCCTCCTCCTTGTCCTCCTCCTCCTCCTCCTCGCTTGACGGGGCCCTCGGTCTTGCGCGTGGGGGTGCGGGACGCCCCGCGGCGTACCCAGGCGGGCGCGGCCTCCAAGGAGGCTCTGTGGACAGCTCGGTCACGGCGGGAAGAGGTCGTGCAGTCGATCCGCATAGGAGTAAGTCGGGATTGTCACTCCACAGGAGGAATATATTGTTGTTTATGTTTTTTTTTTTTTTATTTATTTATTGGACAAAACAATTGGAGAGAGAGAGAGAGAGAGAAAGAAGAGAAAAAAAAAAAAAAAAAAAAAAAAAAAAAAACGTCTGGGTACGTAGTTTGGGTGTATTGTTATGACTATTGCTTATTTTTCGTCCAAGATCCGCCTGTAGGGGGACACGCCCGACTCCAGCATAGGCAGGACGAGCGATGTTCCTACGTTACCCTTGGCATCCTGGCCCGTCCGGCCCATCGCTCGCAATGTTCGCTGGCTTGCCCCGCTCGAGGAACGTCGGCATGGCGTTCCCAGGCCCTTGCACCCTCACCGCGCATCCTCACGACACGGGCTGGCTGTGAGCATGCGGGTTGTGGCACCGACCAAGTCACCCTCTGGTCCTCCGCGCTTCGGGCTTCTGCCGTGCGGCCTGGAGGTGGTGACGACGACGCAGGAGGAGGAGGAGGAGGAGGAGGAGGAGGAGGAGGAGGTGGTGGAGGGCGTGATGAATCCTGCTTGCTGACTCGCACAGACGTGTGGGTCGCCTGGGAGTGCAGAGAACACGAGGAGCATCAGCAAAGGACTCCTGGCGATCATCCTCCTGGGGTGGTGGTGGCGGCCCTCGGTGTCCTGTCTCGTCCGTTGCTCGTCGGGGCGGTGGCGGCACTCCGCGGGCCGCGGTTCCTCGGACTGGCGGGGGCCTTCTTCCTGCTGGCGCCGGTCATGCTCGCCGTCTTGTTGGAGGTGCTGCTGGGGAGGCTGCTCCTGCTCTGCAGTCTCGTCATCCTGGCCCTGCCGCAGATGAACATCTCATTGCTGATGAGGATGCCTAGGATGTCGTTCGTACCGTTCTTTCTCGTCCTCCCAGTGGTCCTTCCGATCTTCATCGTGCTGGAGGCACCGCTGGTCCACGTCTTCCTGCTGCAGCGGCTGTTAAGCAGGCTGCTGACAATCATGCTCGTGCCGACGGTCCCGCTGCTGTACGTCAGCCTCACCGTCCTCGCCCTCGGCGCGGTTGCCGTCCAGCCGATAGTGTTTTTCCTCTTGCTGCTGATGCCGCACGTCATGGTCACGGTGACAATCCTGCTGAAGGTTCCGTGGTTCCTGCCGGTGCTCGGGCCGTTGATCATCTTCGAGACGGCACCGTTGTTCCTCCTGCTGGTCCCATTCGCCATCATCTTCCTGCTGGGGGCCCGTGGTCCTGGCCGGCAGGACTCCCTGTACCCTTGCATGAAGTGCCTGCTTTTCTTCACCTGCCTAGTGCTTCAGCCGATCGTGTGGCACATGTTGTTCATGCCGATCGCGTGGCCTTGCCGATCTGGATGAAGCTGTCCATCTCCGTGGAGGTGTTCCTCATGTTGATCTTCCCGACGAAGGCTGTGGGCATGGAGCCGATCATCCATGGGATTATGTTCTGCTGCGTGGAGATCTTTTTCGTGCCGATATTCAGGACGAAGGCGTCGTGCATGGAGATGCCGATCCCTGTTGCCGCGGGGCTTGCGAGCCATCACTCGTCCCTGATGGTGCTTTCGTCGTGCGGCTATCTTGCGGGAGGCTTTTCGTGATGATAACAAGCGATGACGGCGTGGACGATGGAAGGCAGTCTGAGGTCCTATATGAGGTCCCCACGTTTCCTTGTCTTCAGGTGCCTGGCGCTTTCTCCGTTTCCCCTTTGCAGCTGTTGATGCGACGGGCGCCAAGGACACAGTCGTTCGCTACCGTTTCTCTGCGGTCGAAGTTGGCCGAGGTCGAACCCAGCCTCGCCTCTACGTCCTTGAATGCTGTGTGCCCTCGTGGCCCCCCAGGGTGGTGCGACAGAAACGACAAGACACGATAGACGAATGTATCCGGTTGCATGGTAGCCGGCAGTCGCAAGTACAGTCGGGGCGTTGAAGAAGGAACCTTTTTCGATGGGGAGGGGCTTGGTGTTCCTTGATTGTTTTACAGTTTGCCTAGGGTTTTCCTGCGGCTTTTCATGGGAAATCGAAGTTTACCTTTTGGAAAAAAGGGGCCTCGCTCCTTATTTAGGGTTCCTTAGGTCAACGCCCCGACTGTACACTCGGAAGTCTCCAGACTGTCGGCGCTGAGGGTGCCGACCAGCAGCATTGACAGCTGTCTGACCACCTCGTGGCCGCGTTCGTCGCTGCGCTCCTGGCCTTCTGCCCCTGCTCGTCCCGCCTCGTCGCTCTGCCGCCGCCCCTCTCCTCTCCCCCGTCTCCTCGCTCGGTCGTTTCTGCTCTCTCTGGGGCCCTCGCCCCGTTCCCCCTCGGCCCCGCCGCCCTCCTCTGCCGTCGTTCCCCCGCCGCCCGCTGCGGCCCGCTCCCGCGGGCGTGGGGCGCGCGCTCTCCGAGACCCCTTTCCCTGGGGATCCAGGAGGGCGCCTGTTCGTGCCAGTGCCTTTCTGTGGCGTGACGTTCGGCTCCAGCGCTGAAATCGAAAGTGGAACATGGGGGGGCACCATCACCATCACCATCACCATCATCATCATAATCATCATCATCATCATCATCATCATCATCATCATCATCATCATCATCATCATCATCATCATCATCATCATCATTATCAGTATCATTATCATCATCGTCATCGTCATCATCATCATCATCATCAGCATCATCATCATCATCATCATCATCATCATCATCATCATCATCATCATCATCAGCTTCATCTTCATCTTCATCTTCATCTTCATACTCATCATCTTCATCATCAGCATCATCATAGTAATCACCATCATCAACACCATCATCACCACCACCATCATCATCTTCATCATCAGCATAATCAGCATCATCATCATCAGCATCATCAGAATCATCGCCATCAGCAGCATCATCTTAATAATCATCATCAGCAGCATCATCATCGTCATCGTCACGCTCTTACTGAGATTTGGCAGCCAATGTATGCTAGGCGTGGGTTCTCAGGCGACCCTCCTGATATGTCGACGCCTGCTCGTCTTGACCGCTGTTACGTTACCTGACACTCTTGTGCCCTTGCGGATATCAAGCCTGTGGCGTCTCTGTGGTGCTCTCTTTCTGCTCGTTGTTGTCCATCTGACCGTCAGCTGGAGACCGGGGGCACCGCGTCAGAGTTGCCATTCGCCTCGGATTCATAAGACAGGTTCCAGCCATCCTCGCTTCAGGCCTGAGTTCGACGCTGCCTATGCCACCCTCTCTCGTGGACCCGTGTTGGACATCCCCATCCGGCTGACCGTCGTCAAAGAGTCGATGCATTCGGTTGTTGCGAAGGTTCGCACGCAGCAATAGGTGGGTGGGCACATGGATTCTCATGCGAAGCTCTACCTTGCCATGCTGTGTATGCGGGGACTGCGCGTTGGGAGCACGTCATTTGTTCGGCGTGCTACTCTTGTCTATCCTGAGATTGCTCCTTTGGCTTCCCAGTCAAATTGCGATGGTGCTGCCTCCTCTGAAAGGCATTGCCACGATCTTGCCAACGCTGCTTTGGACGATATGGAAGCGGAGCTTTGGACTGATGATGAAACGGACAGGGCCTCCCAGCAGGTATGCTGGGCGGCTATCCAGTTCAGACGGTCTCTATGGCGACCCCACCGTCCCCAGTAGTGTACTATAGAGTCTTGATAGAACACCTCTGTGGTAAGTGGTAAGCCCTGATAGAACACCTCCGTC
>CAUYUJ010018456.1:110000-172500 GCA_963575745.1 Prorocentrum cordatum
CTTGCAAGGCCATGCGTTGATGAGAGATTCTGCGTTCGCGAAGAATGTGAGGAAAGTGTGGTTGGGTATTGCGGGATGATGTTGCGCAGCATGTGACCCAAGAACCGATTAGCCTGCGTGCTGTGTGTAGGCAGGAAGTCAGAGCCAAGGGTTTCTCGTACGGACCTTTTGTGGGAGGTTTGATGCTAAAGGTGCGAGGTTGGTTGCACACATGTCGCACGCGTACGGCCAGCAGCAGTGACTGCAGCATTAGATCCTGTTTCGACCACGCATATAGGTGATCATCGGAGGTTCGCTTCTGCCATGTACCACGTTGTCGTGTGGCGCCACGGGTATTTGTTTATGTACGCGTCCGTGCCTTGATTCCGTGCGCATGGTGTCTTCGATGTATGTGATGTGGTAAGACATGTTCTTTCATATTAGTTGCATCCGGGTAGCTTGGAATGACGTGAAGAGTGTCACGAATTCTGGGGGGCATCGTTTCATAAGACGAGTTATGGTTCCTCCTCCCCCCTCCCATTCGTCGCCGGCCTGTGGACAAGAAGGCGAAGGACTACGAGGAGGAAGAGGAGGAGGAGGAGGAGGTACGGGATGACCACAGCAAGTCCAGCATGCCTAAGCAATGATGCAGTATACCCCCTCGCCCAAGTCCCCTGTTCGCGAGTACCTACAAGCATCCCTTCTCACTGTGCGAAGAACCCCCTTGCAAGGCGAATGCCCCATGGTCATGCCATTCGGGCAAGAATCCCGTTTGGGAAATGATCCGCCTTTCATCCTTACACCCACTGGGCATGCAACGAGATCTGACCAAAAGTTGAGGGAAGTTTCCAGCGCGAGCTATGTCATGAAAAAGAACCGCCCGCCCTCAGAGTATCCGTTTCATTATGTTTCGCTTCTGGTCGTGCAATCTAAGAATGCCTCGAGCAAGATCCCCAATTTGAAAAGGAGCCAACCCCCATACGTGCAATTGATGCACCATGTAGAACTTGAGGAACTCTCCAGCGGGAGCCCCGTTGTGACAAGGACCGCCTTCCATCCACGTAATTGCTGGAAGCCTTGTTTACGACGAAGGTGCGCAGCGCTGAGGCGACAGCTACATTGCGTTAACAGGAACTGCCTTTTACCCGTTCAAGCGCTTCAAGCTTTTCAGACGAATTTGCGCGGCGATGACGCTAGAATTTCACATTGAAAAAGAGCTGCCCTCCTCCATCCGTTGAATTGTGGAAGCTGTGGAAGCGAATGCGCACGGCGTCAAGGCGAGAGCCAACAGTTGAAAATTCTTCGCTCCCGCCCGTGCAACCGTAGGAAATGTCAAGTCCTAGGGCTACAGACAGGAGGCACATTGACTGAGAAATCGGCTTGCCACCAGGTGCCCCGCGAAACAAATAGTAGCATCCCCCGATGGCCCCAGGGACACCGAAGCTCCAGGGCACCTTAGGACCCTCAAGAATCGGCGAAACATGTGCCTCAAGATTCTTGGGCTTACGCCACACCGCCGACCCCTTGGGTGACTGCGGGTCTGGCGTGTTGCTCTTGATGGCCTCTTGGGCGCCTTTTTGGGGCTTCTGGGTGCCCTTGGGCGCTTCGTGGGGGCCTCTGGGGGGCCTGAGGCTTCTCAGGGGCCACGGGGAGCCGAAGGTTCGAAATGTGGGACAGATCAGGATGTATCCAGATAATTCTGCATACGTCGAGGATACTCACGGGCGGGTCGAGGAACAGCAGAATTCGTGAAGCCCCCAACGATTGGAGTCACCTCCCCGTCTTTCAGGTGTCCGCGTCTATCTGGTCGATTCGTTTCGGTGTCGGTTTCGGCCAGGCCGATCTGATTCGATTCCGACGATCCGGCGTGGTCGGAAGCGTGCACGACGTTGTTGCGCATCCCGATCCGATGCGGCCCGGTTCGACGCACGGTTCGATCCGATCCGATCCGACCGCTCTTGCCATTACGGTAGTTGGAGCTTTTTGGGGGCCGTCCTGAGGCTCTCTGGGGGGCCTGTTGGAGGCTCTGTCGGGCCACCTGGGGGGATCTTGGAGCCCGTGCGGATTCCCCCTCTGAGCCTCATCTCGGGGCCCTCCCGGGACGTCTTGGGAGCTCGTGGGACCGTCCGGGAGCTTTCTCGGGGCGTCTTGGGACAATCTTGGGGCCCTCATGGGGCCCTCGTGGGTCGATCATGAACGCCTCCTGCCCTCATGGGTCGGTGATGAACGCCTCCGGGGCCGCGGTGGACATCGTGGAACCCCACAAGGCGACTATGCGAGACATGCACGTTGTCCGAAAGGAAGGGGTCGATTGGGGCTCCCAGAGGGCCTCTTCGGAGCCCTCTGGGTGGCTTCGTGGGGCGTCTTGGGGGCCTCTGGGGCCGTCTCTCGAGGCCATCGTGAGCGATCTTTCGGCGGCCCGCGGCTCTCGTGGACCATCCGGAGGTCTCTTGGGGCACTCTCGACCTGCTTTGTCGCCCTCGGTCCCCCCATGATGCGTTCGGGAGGTGTTTTCGCATAGGCTCCCGGGGTGACTGGCGTTACCTCCTCCCCCAGACCCCCGCGCACTGTACCAGTAATGCCTGGGAACCCGCCAAGCTCGTGAGTCCTAGCAGCGTCCCCAGGATCCTGGCAGGGTTCATGCGGAACCTAACATATAGTTCTTACGGATCCTCCTGACAGGGTTCCATAGAGCCGTCCACTGAAATCCGAGGAGGGGGGAGGAGAAGGAGCAGAGGAGGAGGAGGAGGCGAAGGAGGAGGATGAGGAGGAGGAGGAGGAGCTGGAGGAGCAGGAGGAGCGAGGTGCAGACGGCAACTGTGCTTGCGCGAGCGCCGGGGTGTAAAGTATTGCGGGGGATTGTATCCGAGGCAAGAAAATCAAGAATCACAAGTAGCTTACATACTGGATGTGATACTTTTGTGGCCCGTTACGAGTTTCCAGAGTTGGTGTTCCCCGTCGAGACTTTGGAGGCGCTTGCAGGTTTTGCAGCGCACTGTGGTTTGCACACCAGCAGCGTGGTGAACGCAGGCCCGAGAGGTTGTGGTGCGCACGGCTGCTGTGCTGGCGCAGGCATGGCGTTGTACCCAAGCGTTGTGGTGCACGACGGCACTGCGGGTCAAAAGTAAAGGGCGGGCCGTGCCCCATGCCGGAAACACCAATAACTTAAAATACGTCATACACTGAATGTGGTAGGCTCGGGCCTGCCACGATTTTCCGGAGTTCGGGTCACGTCGGAGCCTCGAGGTGTCTTCTGGATCTGTGATGTGCACAGAGCATTGTGGTGGTCGCAGTCGCCAGCAGCTGTGGTGCACACGGCTGCCGTGGTCACGCGAGCACCATGTTGTGCAGGCGCTGTGGTTCACGCAGGCACTGCGGATCCTAAACAGGGGGGGGGGTCGTATCTTGGGCCAGGAAAGTCAACAATCACAAATGATTGACTTCATACATTTGATACGCTCGGCCCCGCCACGAGTTTCACGAGCCTGGGCCTCGTCGGGATTGCTGTATACAGTAGGGGTCTTGAAGAAGGAACCCTTTTCGTTGGGGAGGGGCTCCGCGTTCCTTAATTGTTTCGCAGCTTGCCTTAGGTTGTCCTTGAGTTTTCGATATGAAATCGAAGCGTAACTTATGGAAAATAGGGGCCTCGTTCCTTATTTAGGGTTCTTTAGGTCAGCCGGCCGGCCGACGTTGCCGGTACGCTCCCCCCCCGCCGACCCCCCCCCGTAATAAAACGACGCGAAGATCGGGACAAAATCGGATCGGGATAACTCGAAATTCTAGGCGCTTCGCGTATCCCCACCAGCCCGTCCAGAAACGACGCCCAGGCGAGTAGAGGGTCGTCCTGAGGGGCTTTTCGGCGTCTTTTCGGCGTCTTGGGTGCCTCGGGGGGGCCTCTGTGGGCCGTTCGGGATCCTCTTTGGGGCCTCCTGGGGGCCTCTTGGGGCCTCGTGGGGCCATCTTGGGGCCTCTTGGGGGTCTATTTGGGGCCTCCTGGGGGCCTCTTGGGGCCTCGTGGGGCCATCTTGGGGCCTCTTGGGGGTCTCTTGGGGGCCTCCTGGGGGCCTCTTGGGGGGCCTCTTGGGGCCATCCTGGGGCCATCCTGCGGCCTCTTGGGGCATCCTGGGGGCCTCTTGCGGCCATCGTGGAGGAAATCGATCAAAGAAGAGGGGAGCCTTAATTAGCGTTGCCCCCTGATAAGGCCAAAATGGGGCCAAAACCATAGTAAAATCAATGTTTTTGGCTTCCTCGCCGAGGCCGTTTTGGACGCTCTGACCGCTCCCCGCCCCTCCTGTCCAGGTCAGTGGGGAGGGGGTAGGGGGAGGGGTAAACCCCTCCCCGAAGGGGAAGAGGGAGGGGTGGAAGAGGAAACTCGTTAAACCACCGACGCCCAGAGGGCTGGTGGGATCTCTGAGAATCGGCGGGTTTGGAGGATGTATTGGGCGCCGCGGCCGCTCCAGAGCGTTCCGGAACGCTCTGAGAGCGCTCCGGAACGCTCTGGAGCGATTTATCCCGATCCTAGCCCTGTTTTACCCCCCGTAACCCAAGTCTACCCCCAATGGAAAGAGGAGCGATCCCCCGAGGTCGGTGCGTTACCCAGAAGCGCCGACCGCAGGGTGTGAGCATGACCCAGGTCGGCCGACAGTTTGCCCAGCGCCCCACGAGTGCCAGTCGTTGTTTCGCAGCCTCCGAGAGGTTCTGGTCAGGAGGGGGAGAACACACACACACACACACACACACAGACAGAATTGATCGACGACTCCCGGGAAAATACAGGGAAACATAGGAAGTGGGGGGGGGGGACACGAAGACCCTGAAAATACGGGGGAAGACGGGGAGCCCTGGGAGCTGTGCCCCTGTGTCTCGGCCACGCGCAGAGAGGGGGGATAGGGGGGAGGGGGGAGGGCTTCTTCGAAGCAGGCTGCCTCTCAGAAGGCGCCGCCGAGGATCTGCGCGTCCCCGGGCCGCCCTCGGGCGGGGCCGCCCTCGCCCGGCGCCGAGGTCCAGCGGGACTCCTTCTTCACCGCGTGCCACCAGGCCAGGATACAGGCGGGGAGCGGCCGGCGCGGGCGAGGCCCGGGCCCGGCGCGGGCAGAGAGAGAGGGCCGAGGGAGGGGCGGGGAGTCCCAGAGGCACGGGTCGAGGATCGAGGGAGGAGGAGGTTCGAGGTGCGAGGTTCGAGGTTCGAGTGGGGCGCACGAGGAGGAGGAGGAGGAGGAGGAGGAGGAGGAGGAGGAGGAGGAGGAGGTTCGAGGTGCGAGGTTCGAGGTTCGAGCGGGGCGCACGAGGAGGGGAAAGAGGAGGAGGTTCGGGGATCCAGGCTCGAGGCTCGGGGTTCGAGAGACCGCCCCGAGGCCCGACGCCACGAAAGAAACACAGCGTCATGAAAAGATGCGGCTGGAGCTCTCGACCGCATTTTTTCGCGGCACCTCTCTAGCGTGATCGATCCGTAAGGGCTCGGGGGTCCGAAGTTGAGCGAAGACGCGTGTCGTGATTCCTTCCTCGACGCCATGACCGACGAAGAGGTCTGCGGATCGAGGCCGTAGCCCCAGACGCCAGGCAGCACAGACTGCAGGGGGCCTGCGCCGAGCTCCACAGTTTCAGTTGCGCCACAGAGGCCCACCCGGGAGCATCCAGAGTCGGTGTCGAGCCCATTGGCCCTTGGGCACGTGGTGCGCGCCGGCGGCGAGCGAGGAGGGGAAGCGAGCAGGAGAAGGCCCTCTCGGAAGGCGGCGGGGCTCCTCGGAGGCCCTCCGGCCTTCTGCGAGGCTCTCTGCGTCCTCGGGGAAGGCTCGGGTCGGGTGAAAGGGGGGGATAGCAAAGGGGGGGGGGGGAGAATCAGCTTTCGTAGCTGATTTTCCCGGCGCCTCCCGGCGCCAGAGGGAGCTATGCATCGAGGAATGGGCCCCTCGGTGAGGCCGAGACCAGCTGCATGCAGCAAGTTTCGTAACCCCCCCTTTCCCAATCCCCCCCAATTCGTCCGGCCCGAAGGGCGGAGGAACTCTCTCAGAAGGCCGGACGCTTTCTCCGAGCCTTCTGAGGCGGCCCGCCCCACCTCCTCTTTCCCCCTGGGCTGGCCGCCGAGCGCGGGACAGCGCACCAGAGGCCGCCGTGGACCGGCCGGAGGAGGGGCCTCCGGAGGAGGGGCCTCCAGGGGGCCCAGCGGGCCTCGCCGGGGCGGGTCGCCAAGCCACCCGCAGGGGCGCAGAGATGGCCGCGCGTCGCGCCCTGGGCCCAGGGGCGCGATAGAGCCGGGGCCCTGAAGAAGGAACCTCGTTCGTTGGGGAGGGGCTCGGTGTGCCGTGACTGCTCTACAGTTTGCCTTCTCTTTTCCTGAGGTCTTCCATGGGAAGTCGAAGTTCAGCTTATGGGAGAAGGGGGCCCCGTGCCTTATTCAGGGTTCCGTAGGTCAACGCCCCGACTGAAGGGGGGGCGGGGAGAGACGCCTCGCCATGCAGTCGGCCTCGATTAAGCAGGTCGGCCCGGGCAGCTCCAGGCTGCCCCTGCGTCCTGGCGCCTCGCGATCCATGCCCTCTTGCACTCCCCTGGGAGTTTACCAGTTTGAAACATATCCCTATCCCTATGTTTGACATCACCTCACCTCGATGCCGATTAAGGATTCCCTCAGTCTCTGAGGGCCTATCCCTAAGATTGTCCTCGCTTTTTGCTCGCCCATCTTAGGGATAGGGATAAGTTCGAGGCTGGTTAGGAATGCGGCCCTCGGACGAGTCTCGCGTCCTCCCGCGCGTCCTGCCCAATCAAGTCCGACTGTAGCGGGGGACAGTCCTGGGGAAAATCGGCACGGGCACAGTCGGGCCAGGTCTCCTGGCCAGGGGCAGCGTTAGGGGGGACAAGCATGTGGGGGGGGACGCATCGACCCCGAATCGCCCGTTGATCGCCGCGAGGGGCCCGATAGCCCCAACCCGCCCAGGAAGCTGCAGACTCACGATCGGGGGCCTACCACCGATCTATCGGCGATGTATCGCCGGTTCCAGGTCGATGTTTCCCCCCCTCTGCCGGTCCCCCCTGCACCGTTGCCCTTCATTCGGGCGTCGCGCGGGGTCGGGGCAGATCGTATCGGATCCAGTCGGGCCGAGTCAGGTCGGACTGAGTCTGAGCACTCTCCGTCTGCGCGACCGTGGAGTCTGGTTGTGCAATCGGTTTGTTTTTGTTCGCCTCTCGCTCCAGTGTCCTTCCGCGCACCACCGTTTGGTCGACTTCGGTTTGGCCAATATTTGCATTGCATGCAGGTCGATCGGCGCATTCTTGGACACCTCGCCATCCGCCTTCCTCCCCTCCCCTCCCTCCAGCATCAATTTCGATCGGATCGATCCGACTCGATGTCGGTTTTTGCTGGCCCGATCCGATGCGATTCCTAGACTCGACTTGAGACGTGGGTTTGAGCTACAGGGCCCCAAGAAGGGAAATCGCCCAGAGTGGCGTTTCGAGTCGGGGAAGTGGTTGAAAGCGCACCCCCCGCAAACATTGAAAATAGTTGTGCAAATAATTGGGGCGCGCGTTAGAAATAGTTGCGTTTTTTCTCTGAGGAAAAAGCCACCGAAAGGCGGGGGGTGCGATTTCAATGTTTGCGGGGGGTGCGATTTCAACTACTTCTCACACGGGTTGTACATCGCAGAGAACTCCACTCCTGCGGCCCCCGAGCCAGGGTTCGCATAGCGTCCCCCCGCCTATTCGTCCGGCCCGAAAGGCGGAGGAACGTTCTCAGAAGGCCGGACGCTTTCTCCGAGCCTTCTGAGGCGGCCCGCCCCACCTCCTCTTCCCCCCTGGGCTGGCCGCCGAGCGCGGGACAGCGCACCAGAGGCCGCCGTGGACCGGCCGGAGGAGGGGCCTCCGGAGGAGGGGCCTCCAGGGGGCCCAGCGGGCCTCGCCGGGGCGGGTCGCCAAGCCGCCCGCAGGGGCGCTGAGGTGGCCGCGCGTCGCGCCCTGGGCCCGTGAGCGCGATAGCGGGGGGAGGGAGAGACGCCTCGACGTACAGTCGGGGCCCTGAAGAAGGAACCCTTTTGGTTGGGGAGGGGCTCCGCGTTCCTGAAGTGTTTCACAGCTTGCCTCAGGTGTTCCTTATTTCTTCGATAGGAGATCGAAGTTTAACTTATGGAAGAAAGGGGCCTCGTTCCTTATTTAGGGTTCCTTAGATCAACGCCCCGACTGTACAGTCGGCCTCGATTAGCAGGTCGACCCTGGCAGCTCAAGGCTGCCCTTGCGTCCTGTGCCTGGCGATCCATGCCCTCTTGCATTCCCCTGGGCATGCGGCCCTCGGACGAGTCTCGCGTCCTCCCGCGCGTCCTGCCCAATCAAGTCCGACTGTAGCGGGGGACAGTCCTGGGGAAAATCGGCACGGGCACAGACGAGCCAGGTCTCCGGGCCAGGGGCAGCGTTAGGGGGGACAGGCATGTGGGGGGGGGACGCATCGACCCCGAATCGCCCGTTGATCGCAGCGAGGGGCCCGATAGCCCCAACCCGCCCAGGAAGCTGCAGACTCACTGTCGGGGGCCTACCACCGATCTATCGGCGATGTATCGCCGGTTCCAGGTCGATGTTTCCCCCCCTCTGCCGGTCCCCCCTGCACCGTTGCCCTTCATTCGGGCGTCGCGCGGGGTCGGGGCAGATCGTATCGGATCCAGTCGGGCCGAGTCAGGTCGGACTGAGTCTGAGCACACTCCGTCTGCGCGACCGTGGAGTCTGGTTGTGCAATCGGTTTGTTGTTGTTCGCCTCTCGCTCCAGAGTCCTTCCGCGCACCACCGTTTGGTCGACTTCGGTTTGGCCAATATTTGCATTGCATGCAGGTCGATCGGCGCAATCTTGGACACCTCGCCATCCGCCTTCCTCCCCTCCCCTCCCTCCAGCATCAATTTCGATCGGATCGATCCGACTCGATGTCGGTTTTTGCTGGCCCGATCCGATGCGATTCCTAGACTCGACGATCCGATGCGGCCCAGTGTTTGAATGGCGTTGTTGTGCATCTTGGCGCAGCCGATCTGACTCGATTGGATTCTGACTTCGTGCCGACGCACCCCGATCCGACGAAGATGTCGAGTCGATCCGGCTTCCCGATTCGATGTTGATTGATCTTGCCCTTCGGAGTCGGTTGGGGGTTTGAGGTGGCCCAGCACTGGTTCGGCCAGCAGGAAGGGAGGGGGGTTCGAGGCGCTGGGTCCGAAGAGGGGGTTCACCTTTGTTGGGCCCCCGGACCGTCAGTCAGCAACGGATATAGGTGAAAAATTGAAACAGATCGACCCCAGGAGGGGTCCGAGGACCGATCTTGAGTGGATTTGGCTTCACCCCCCCTCCTATCCGATATTCTCCTCTACGTCTCAGGGCTGCAGCCTTGCGGCACTCCACTTCGTGCCAGATGCATGGTAGCGGGTGTGCACATATACACATGTATGTATGTATGTATGTATGTATGTATGTATGTATGTATGTATGTATGTATGTATGTATGTATGTATGTATGTATGTATGTATGTATGTATGTATGTATGTATGTACGTACGTACGTACGTACGTACGGATGGATGGATGGATGGATGGATGGATGGATGGATGGATGGATGGATGGATGGATGGATAGATGGATGGATGGATGGATGGATGGATGCGTGTATGCAGGCATGCATGTATGTATGTGTGTACGTGTGTATGGTTGTATGCATGTATTGTATGTATACATGTATGCATGAATGTATGTATGTGTGTATGTATGTATGCGTATGCGTATGCGTATGCGTGTATGTATGGATGTATGAATGGATTGATGTATGTATGTATGGATGTATGTATGTATGTATGCATGTTATACGTGTCTGTTTGTGTGTACGGATGCGTGCGTATGTATGTATGTATGTGTGTGTATGTATGTCTGTATGTCTGTATGTCTGTATGTCTGTATGTATGTATGTATGTATGTATGTATGTATGTATGTATGTATGTATGTATGTATGTATATATGTGTGTGTATGTATGTATGTATGTATGTATGTATGTATGTATGTATGTATGTGTATGTATATATATCCCGGGGGACCCGGCCCCCTGGCCGAGCCCAAGGACCTCGGGGGCGCATGGGGGTGCAGGGCCCCCAGGGCCGCTCGGAAGGGTTCCCGGACGGCTCCAGAAACCGCCAGGGCGGGCTCCAGCCCAGCCAAGACAGCCCGCGAGCGCTCCAACACGCGCCAGCATGGCTTCCAGACGAGCCCAGCGGCCACCAACACGCCCCAAGCGGCCTCCAAGACGCCTCCCAAGAGAGCCCCAAGAGGCAAACAACTTTTTTTTCCGATTGGTTTTTTTCAATGTTTATTGTCTTCTCGCTTTTCCAGCTTTCCGACGCTCCAAGACGGCCCAAGAGGCCCCCAAGAGAGCCCCAGGACAGCCCAAGAGGCCCCTAAGCTGGCCCCAGGACGGCCCAAGAAGCCCCCAAAGGCGTCCCGAGACGGCCCAAAAGGCCCCCAGGACGGCCCAGGAGCCGCCCAAGACAGCTCCAGGAGGGCCCCGCCATGGCCTGAAGACTGCCTAAGCGAGCCCAGCGGACCTCCAACACGCGCCAGCATGGCCTCCAGACGAGGCCAGAAGCCACCAACACGCCCCAAGCGGCCTCCAAGAGGCCTCCCAAGGAGCCCCAAGAGGCCACAAACGTTGATTTTTCATTGGTTGTTTCGATGCTTTTTGCCTTCTCGCTTTTTCTGTTTTCCGACGCTCCCAGACGGCCCAAGAGGCACCCAAGACAGCCCCAGGACGGCCCAAGAGGTCCCTAAGCCGGCCCCAAGACAGCCCAAGAGGCCCCCAAAGGCGTCCCAAGATGGCCCAAGTGAGCCCCAAGACAACCCAGGAGCCGCTCAAGACAGCCCCAGGAGGGCCCCGACATGGCCTGACGACTGCCTAAAAGGCCAGCGAGCCTCCAACACGCGCCAGCATGGCCTCCAGACGAGCCCACAGGCCACCAACACGCCCCAAGCGGCCTCCAAGAGGCCTCCCAAGAGAACCCCAAGAGGCCACAAACGCTGATTTGTCATTGGTTCTTTCGATGCTTTTCGCGTTCTTGTTTTTTGGCTTTCCGACGCTCCAAGACGGCCCAAGAGGCCCCCAAGAGAGCCCCAGGACGGCTCAAGAAACCCTTAAGCCGGGCCCAAGACGCCCCCAAAGGCGTCCCAAGACGGCCCAAGAGCGCCCCAGGACGGCGCAGGAGTCGCCCAAGACGGCCCCAGGAGGGCCCCGACATGGCCTCAAGATTGCCTAAGCGAGCCCAGCGGACCCCAAGAGGGCCCCACGAAACCGCAAGAAGCCCCCCGAGGCCACCCAAGCGGGCTACTGGGCTATTGGGCAAGGGGGCTCGCGCGCGTGCTGCCGCAACACGCCGGCGCGCCCGTGACCCCACCGCCAGGCACGGCGCGCCGCTGCAACACGCCGCCGCGTCGAGCCAAAAACGCCTTATCACTCCTTAGAGTGCTTCTGCCGCACTTGCTCTTCCTCTTATTCCCCCTCCTCCCGCGGATCCTGACGCCACCCTGCCGTGACACGAAGCACCGCGAATCCCTTCCCGGACACACTCTTAGCCGGCGGGGCAGAGCGCCAAGATTGCCCAAGAAGCTCCCGACATCGCCCCAAGAGAGCCCAAGAGCCCCCAAGAGGCCCACAAAACGGCTTTAGAGGGCCCCTAAACGGCCCATGAGAGGCCAAGTAAAGCTTTAAAAGCTTCAGGACGGCCCCAGTAGGGGCCCCAAACGGGCCCAAGAGGCGCCCGAGACTGCCTAAAAAACATCAAGACTGCCCCAAGAGGGGCCCGAGGCGGGGAACACGAACCGACAATTCGAGCCTTCCGCCCGACATGGCCCCCGGGAGAGCCCCAGAAGCCCCCAAGAGGCTCCAAGAACCCCACAAGAGGCCCCCAAGAGGCCCACAGATGCCCCACGAGGCGCCAACACCTCCCACGGAGGCTTCAAAACCTGTTGAACTACCGTCTCCGGAGCCGGCTGGAACCTAAGCGCGCGCGAAGCGCGCGCGTGGTTCTAGTATGTATGTATGTATGTGTGTATGGGTGTATGCATGTATGTATGGATGTGTGTATGTATGTATGTATGTATGTATGTGTATATATGTATGTATGTATGTATGTATGTATGGATGGATGGATGGATGGATGGATGGATGGATGGATGCATGCGTGTACAACCAAAATTGATAGACAAACCTACCTATACACACACTTATATATATATATGTGTGTGTGTGTGTACAGAAAGAAGAGAGAGAGAGAGAGAGGAAACAAAAAAAACAAACAACAACAAACAAAAAAAAAAACTACAAACAAAACACTAGAGAGAGAGAGAGTGATGACACGGCATAGGCGTTCTGGGGGCCAAAACCAGGTGCCCCAAGCCTCTATGGGTGGACCGGGGCCCGGTGGACCCTCTAAGATGGCTCCCAGACGGCCCCAGAGGGCCACAAGACGGCCGTGAAGCCCGCCCAGACGGCCTCCGATGGCCTCCAGACCGCCGGAGAAAGCTGAAGATGGCCCCAAGGCGGCCCCAACAGGCTCCCACGAGGCCCACGAGGGGCTCCCAAGAGGTCTTTCAACACCATTGGAAAACAACGTTGTTCAAGATCTTGCCCCATCGCTTCCGATGAGCCTCTGAGGCCCCGGGATAGTCCAGCAACGGCCGTCGAGGGGCCCCAGGAACGCCCAAGACGGTCGACTGGAGCCCACGAGACCCTTCAAGATGGCTCCGAGACGGCCGAGGATAGCTTCGAGACGGCCCTCGAGACCGCTAAGATGGCTCCAGATGGCCTCCAGACAGCCCCAGGCAGCTCAAGAGGGCCCCAAGGCGGCCTCTGCAGGCTTACAAGAGGCCCCCAAATAGTGTCAAAGGTCTGTCAGGAGACGAAAACCAATCAAAAACCAAGGAGACCACTAGGTTTTCCCAGAACTCCGCTTTTCGCTTCCGGGAGAATTCTCAGGCCTCAGGATGGTCCGAAGATAGCCCACGAGAAGCCCCGCAGCGGCCCAAAACGGTCGACTGGGCCCTTTTTTATGACCCTTCAAGATGGCTCCGAGGCGTCCAAAGATGACTTCGAGACGACCCTCGAGCCCGCCAAGACGGTCACAGCTAGCCTCACGACGGTTCCAGGCAACTGAAGATGGCCCCAAGACGGTTTCTGGTGGCCCCCACGAGGTTTCTAAGAGGCACCACCCAGGAGGCCAATATCACTCACAAGCCTAAGGAAAACCACGGGTTTCTGAAGATCTCGCCGTGTCGTTCCCGAGAGTTCGCTGAGGCCTCAGGACGATGCAAGAATCGACCTGCCCTTCAACCCTTCCAGATGACTTCGAGACGGCCGAAGGTGACTTCGAGACGGCCGTCGAGACCGCCAAAGCGTCCCCAGATGGCCCCCATGCAGCCCCAGACAGCTCCCGATGGCTCCAAGACGACCACACCACACCCCCAAAGCAGCTTCCAATACGCTTCCAAGAGGACCCCAGCAGGCCAAAATCCTTCACTCCCGAAGGCCCTGCCGAGCCCCCCACACGCAGCCGGCCTGATATTCCCAGAGGCCTCTCCGACAATCTCAAAACCACGATAATGGCGATGGTCATCATGGCGATGTTATGATTCATGGTTTGAGGATGCAGATGGTGATGATGGTGATTGTGGCGGTGGTGGTGATGACCATGATAAGCATGATGGTGATGATGATGGTGGTGCTGATGATTATGATGATGGTTATGATGATGATGATGATGATGATGATGATGATGATGATGGTGATGGTGATGGTGATGGTGATGGTGATGGTGATGGTGATGGTGATGGTGATGATGATGATGGCGGTGGTGATGATGATGATACTGGTGATGATGATGATGATGATGAAATTGATGATTATGCTGATGATGATGACGATGATGATCTTAATAATGGTGGTGTTGATGATCATGATGATGATGATTATGCTGATGATGATGGCGGCGGCGATGATGATGATGATGATGATGATGATGATGATGATGATGATGATGATGATGATGATGATGATGATGATGATGATGGTTGTGATGGCGTCGGTGTTGGCGATGTCCATCATGGTCACGATGCTGATGGCGATTATCATCTGGATGGTAATCATGGTGGTCATGATGTTTTCGATGGGATCAGGATGGTTAGCAGTATGATGATTATGATGACGTCGATGGCGATGTTGTAGATAATTGTTATGTAGATGATGATGGTGATGATGCTGATGATGATAATGAGGATGATGATGACTATAATGATGACGAGGACGACGATTATGATGCTGATGATGATGGCGATGATGATGATGGGGAGGAGGAGCACGAGGAGGAGGAGGAGGAGGATGAGGATGAGGATGACGATGACGATGACGATGACGATGGCGGTGGTGATGATGGTGATGATGATGATGATGATGATGATGATGATGATGATGATGATGATGATGATGATGATGGTGGTGATGGTGACGGTGATGACGATGTCCATCATGGTCACAACGGGCTTACTTCTTCCCCGCGCGCGCGTGGCTGGATGGGAGGTCGGCCTCTGGGGGCAGGGCGACGTTGGGGGGCAACGTTTGGGGACGACGTATGGGAGCGTCTGGCTCCGCCCTCCCACTCGGCGGCGAGCGAGGGGGGAAGTGAGAAGGAGAAGGCCTCCTCAGCAGGCGGCGGGGCTTCTCAGAAGCCCTCCGAGCCGTCTGCGAAGCTGCTGGGTGCCTTCGGGGAAGGCTCGGAGGAAAGACTCCTCGGAAGGCCGGGGAACCTCTGGAGCCCTCCGCGAAGGCTCGCCCCCTCTCGCTTCCCCCCCCCCCGGGGCTCGCCGCCGACCTCCGCAAAGTGCGGGGCGCCACGCCTCGAGGTGTCGAGGAGGCGCCGGCGCAGGCGAGGCGCCCGCCCGAGCCGCCCTGCGCGCGCGCGCGCCCGCGCCGCCCCGCGCCGCCCGCGCCCGCGCCCGCATGGCGGACGCGGCGGACGCCGCCGGGCCGGCGGAGCGCGCGGCCGAGGCGCCGGAGGAGGACGCCGCGGGCGAGCAGGCCCTCGGGGGGCAGCGCCAGGGAGGAGGGCGCGAGGGGAGGAGGAGGGCGCGAGGAGGGGGGCGCGAGGAGGGGGAGGAGGAGGAGGGCGCGAGGAGAGGGGCGCCGGGGCAGCGCCGGGGAGGAGGGGGGCGCGAGGAGGGGGGGCCCTGGGGGGCACGAGGGAGAGCGAGAGGGCGGCGTGCCTTTGGAGAGCCAGGTCCGGCTCGAGGGGGCTGCGTGTGCTTTTTGCCAGATCCGGCCTCAAGAGCGTGCAGCTCGTGTGCTGTAAGCACGGTCGGGCTTGAGGGGCACGAGAGCGAGGCGGGTTCGGGGAGGGGGCCCGAGTGTTCTTCGTGCTCGTTGGGTGGTCTCGTGCATCCTGGGGGAGGGTATACCCTCGAATGTTCTTCGGTCTGGCCGGCGGAGGGTCTCATGTTCTAGGTCCGGCCGTAAGAGGGAGGATGGAGATACGGAGGAGGAGGAGGAGGAGGAGGAGGAGGAGGAGGAGGAGGAGGAGGGGAAGGACGAGGAGGAGGAGGAGGAAAAGGAGGAGGAGGAGGAGAAGGGGAAGGAAGAGGAGGAGAGGAGGAGGAGGAGGAGGAGGAGGAGAGAACGAGGACGAGGAGGAGGAGGAAGAGAAGATGATGAGGCGGTTGAGGGGAAGGAAGAGGAACGTTAGGGGCATCGTCAGATCAGGGGCAACGTGACGGGCAACGTCAGGGGCAGCGATAGGGGGGGACGTTAGGGGGCATCGTCAGATCAGGGGCAACGTTAGGAGCAACGATAGGGGGCTTCGTCGTCGTGTCTCGGGGGCAGCGTTAGGGGCAAGGGAGGGTAGCGATAGGGGCAACCACAGGGGGCTTCTCGTTGTGTCTGGGGGGCAACGTCAGGGGTACAGGGGAAAAGTGATCGGTTCTCCGACGTTCTCGTCGGTTCTCCGTGGCTCTCCAGCCTCGGCGTGCCCTCCAGCGGCTGCGGCTCGTCGAAGGGCAACGCGGGAGGGGGGGGGGGGGGGGCAAGGTCGGGAGCTTGTGGTCTGCGCGTCGCGCCTCCGGTTCTGGCCCACCACGCCTCGGCGCGACACGCTAACCGACGTACTGCCTGTCCTCGGGCGTCAGCGTCCCGAGGCGTTTACGGCGCGCCGCCCCGCGGAGAGCGGAACGGCACGCGGCCCGCCTGCGAGCAGCAGAGCGCGTCGCCGGGGCTGCCGCCGCGGCACGCCGAGCAAGAGTGCCCCGTCGCAGGGGCGCAAGGGGGGGGGGGCGCCTCGGGGCGGAGGGCTCGGAGAGGGGGAAGCTTCGGGTTCGAGGTTCGCGATTTTCGTGCGCGTGTCGGCTTCGAGGTTCGGGTTCGGGTTCGAGGTTCGAGGTTCGAGGTTCGGGTTCGAGGTTCTCGGCTGCGTCTTCCAGCCCCGGGGAGCCACCCCCGCGGCTGCGCCTCGCCAGGGGGCGCTCCAGGGGGTGGTGCCCAGATCGTATCCAACGGCCGCTGGAGAGCCGAGCCACGACCCGAATACCGGAGGGGGAACGACGAGGGCGGGACGGGCTCGGGGGGGGGGGCCGTCGACGACCCATCGCCCATGCATCGCCGACAGGGGCTCGATGCAGTGGGGGCCCAGACCAAGAAACACCCTGCTTGCCTCCAGGGTGCCCCGGGTTTCTTGGGTTTCGATGGCCTTGCGATGGAACGCGTGACGTTCCCCCGCCAAAGGGCATTTGGCGTCCTGGGGTCTCAGGGCCGGGTTTCTTGTGGAAGGTTTCTTGTGGTCGGGCCCCTACTGCTGTAGCCCCCGCCCCGAGGCGAGCGGGTTTTCGCTATCGGGGGCCTACCGCCGAGACGGATCGGCGATGCCTCGCCGGCGCGAGCTCGAGGTTCCCCCCCCCATCGGTGGTTCGAGGATGGGGCCCTGAGGGATGAGGTCCTGAGAATAGGCAAAGGGTCCAAGGGTTGGATTTGCACCGATTGAGGCACCTCGTCCCTGGGACCCCATCCCTCAGGACCCCGTCTTTGAGCCACCGACCCCCGAGCCCGTGCCCCGCCTTCGCCTTCGCCGGTGGCCCAGCAGAGCGGGCGCACGGTGCTCCTCCTCCTCCTCCTCCTCCTCCTCCTCCTCCTCCTCCTCCTCTTGGAGGCGCGGAGCTGGCTCGTGGGCACCCTCGTCGTCGGATCGGGGCAGCCCCCCCCCCGCGAAGGCGCGAGGCCAGGGCCGCCCGACGTGGCGACGGGGCACGCCGGCTCTGCAACATCATCAGCATCACCATCAGCATCATCATCATCATCATCATCAGCAGCATCACCATCATCAGCAGCAGCATCATCATCATCATCATGATCAGCATCACCATCATCATCACCATCATCATCATCATCATCAGCAGCAGCATCAGCATCATCATCATCATCATCATCATCATCACCATCATCAGCAGCACCGGTATCATCATCAGCAGCAGCAGCATCATCATCATCATCCACATCATCAACATCATCAGTCTGATCATCACCATCATCATCATCATCATCATCATCATCATCATCATCATCATCATCATCATCATCATCATCATCATCCACATCATCCACATCATCAACAACATCAGCATCACCAACAACATCAGCATCACCAGCATTATAAAACTCATCATCTTCATCACCATCATCAAAAGCATCACCATCATCATCATCGTCATCATCATCGTCATCATCAGCAGCATCATCATGAACGGGGACTGTCGCTGATGCACGCGTCTCTGTCGACTCCCAAGAAAAGATTGGAAAATATGGGAGGCGACGCCCCAGAAAATAGAGGGAAATCTTGGGGATCCTGGGATTTCTGTCTATTTCTTTTGTGTGTCCCTGGGCCCCTCTAATTTTATTATCCTTGCTTGCGCCTCCTCGGTCGGGAGGGGATGGGAGGGGAGCTCGAAAGACCACGATGCGCTTCGCGGGACCAGATCTCCGGGCGATCCCCTCCTCTTCTCCCTCCTCGTCCTCCTCCCCCCCCCCAAAGAGCACTGGGTGTCCAAGACTGGGCGATGATCTTGCAGGAGCTGTGCGCGCCTGGAGGCCTTCGCCGGGCGGGGCCAGGACAGGGAAAATCGTTCCAGAGCGTCCCAGAACACTAAGCTTGGCATCGCTCGGACGTGTGCATTTTTCCTTCGGCGAGGACCATCGAGGAGCATCCTTGATCATTTGGCGCAAAAACCACGCACGAAACCAAAAAGAACACAGGGAATGGACGTCCGAGCGATGCCCAGTTCCGGCACGCTCTGAGGAGGCCGTCTTCCCAGACCGCCAGATCTCGGAGTTCCCCGTTGCTGCCCCCGTCTTGGCCGTGCGACTCTCCGAGGCGGCGGCGGCCAGCGCGAAGACAGGCTCGACGGGGCGCGGCCGCCTGCTTGTCAGCTCTGCCGGCGTACCCAAGGGCGCATCCATGCCAGCTGCGGCAGATTCGTATCGTGTCGACGCGGCAGCGACCCCAGCGCTGGCGTTCAAGGTTGAACGCCGCCACTTGGATCACCGCAGGGGTGCTCAGAGGTTAGGGGGGTCAAGGGTGGATGCTAAGGTGGGTTATGTCGGGCTTGACCTAGGTTGTGAGTGAGTTAGAAGTGCACCGAGCGGATTGGGGGAGAGATAATTCTGCTAAGTGGGCAGAGCTCAATTAGCCTGGGTCAGTAACACCCCTAAAACAAAATTGTGACACTTGTACCGTTTGTAGGCTAGATTAGGCCAGATATCGCCCAAATGGGGATCCATGGATAACCCCCTATCCCCTTCGCAACGAGCCGGCGTTCAACGTCGACCGCCGCCAGTGGCCTGGGATCGGCCTGTATGGAGCGAGTTGTTCAATCGGAGAGCTCGATCATGCAAGGCTGAGCGATCCACGCGGTGTCAGAAACCAGCTCCAGCCCCGGGCCCCGGGACGCGTCGATTTAGCACGCACCGACTAGCGTCGGCCTGCGTCGATTCTCAAGAGCCAGCAAGATGGCACGAGAAGCTCCCATGAGTGTCGGCGGCGATCGAGGAGGGAGAGTGAGAAGGAGAAGGCCTCCTCAGAAGGCGCCGGGGCTTCTCAGGAGCCCTCCGGCTTTCTGAGATGTGTTCTGCGTCTCCAGGGAGGGTGTACAGTCGGGGCCCTGAAGAAGGAACCCTTCGATAGGAGATCGAAGGTTAGCTTATGGAAAAAAGGGGCCTCGTTCCTTATTTGGGGTTCCTTAGGTCAACGCCGCGACTGTAGGAAATTTCTCAGAAGGCCCGAGGCCTTCCGGGGCCTGGCCACCGTACGCGAGGCAGTGCACCGCCGGGGGCCTCCGGAGCAGGGGCCTCCGGGGGGCCCGGCGGGCCTCGCCGGGGCGGGTCGCCCAGCCACCCGCAGAGGCGCGGAGACGGCCGCGCGTCGCGCGCTGGGCCCGTGAGCGCGATAGGGGTAGGGAATCAAGCAGTGGCGAAGCGTCCTGGCTCGCCTATAGCCCGCCTACCAGACAGTGTTCTAAGAACCTTTCTGTGGTGTCCACGAAGTGTTCTTAGAGCATGTCTGGCGGAGTCTGTCTCGTTTGGACACACAGAGTTAATGTTCTAAGAGCATTGCTTTTGTTATTAGAACATGTTTGGGTTCTAAGAACATTTCGTGGTAGGACTGTAGGAATGCTGGAACGGTCGGTCCCTGCTCAAGGGAAGGCACAGGGGGGGACGCGTCGACATACAGTCGGCCTTGATTCGTAGTCGGTCGGCCCTGCCAGCTCTCAAGGGTACCCTTGCGTCCTGGCGCCTCGCGACCCATGCCTCCTTACATTCCCCTGGCGATGTGGCCCTCGGCAGGGTCCTGTGTCCTCTCGCGCGCCCTGTCCGATCAAGTCCGAGTGCAGCGGGGGATCGTCCCGGGGTCCCGGGGCAGGCGGGCCAACAGGGCTCCGGGCCAGGGGCAACGTCCGGGGGGGAAGTTGGCCGCGCGTCGCGCCCTCGGGCTGACGGCGAGAGTTGCCAGGAGGAGGAGGAGGAGGAGGAGGAGGAGGAGGAGGAGGAGAAGGAGGAGGAGGAGGAGGAGTTGGAGGGGGAGGGAGGAGGAGGAGGAGGAGGAGGGGAGGAGAGAGGGAGGGAGGAGGAGGAGGAGGAGGAGGAGGAGGAGGAGGAGGAGGAGAGGAGGAGGAGGAGGAGGAGGAGGAGGAGGAGGAGGAGGAGGAGGGGGAGGGGGAGGAGGGAGGAGGGAGGAGGAGGAGGAGGAGGAGGAGGAGGAGGAGGAGGAGGAGGAGGAGCAGGAGGAGGAGGCCTGCGGCGGCCTGCGGCAGCGGCGGCGGGGGTCTCTCCGCGAGGCGGGCGCGGCAGGCGCCGGCGGCGGCGAGGGGGCGGCGGCCGCGGCGGCCGGGGGCCAGACGGCCGAGGAGCCGCCGGGGGGGAGCTGGGCGCGGAGAGGGCGGCGCGCTGACACGCAGGGGATGTGGGCCGGGCGCGTCTGCCTGCGGGCGGACGGAGAGGAGTATGCGCAGGCACCGATCTTGGCAAGGCCCGTCCTGGGCCCAGGATCGGTGCATAGGCTTCCCTGGCCAAGGCCGGAGGGCGTATAGGCACCCAGCCCGGGCGCGAGGCGCCGGGGAGGCGGGGCGCGGAGAGGGCGGCTCGTTGACTCACGCACGGGGTGTGGGCCCTGGCACGTCTCCCTGCGGGCGGGTTCTGGGATTCCCTTCGGGGATCATCCGTTAGAATTGGAGCGACGCAGAGAAGATTAGCACGGCCCCTGCGCAAGGATGACACGCACAAATCGAGAAGTGTATACATCTAAACCAAAAAATCCTACGGGCGGGCTTTGGGGGGAGAGGAGCCAAAAAGAAGGCGAAGGATAGACACAAGAGCACGGCAAGTCGTGTCCAGACGACTTCCCCGTGCAGGCGGGCATGCCCGACGCAACACCGGATCGAGCAGGGGACGAGGTTGGCAGCCGCTGTGTTATTCATGGTATCGCCGAGCGGCGCGGGCTCCTCCCCACCCCCCACCCCCCACTCCAAAGACCAATCGAATGCTCCACACGCACTGAATTCGTCAGGAGGGGAAAAAACACACAGACACAATTAATCGTCGATTCCCAGGAAAATCTAAGAAAATATGGGAAGTGGGGGGGAAGACAGAAACCCAGAAAATATATGAAAATATAGGGCATCCTTTTATTTGTGTGTATTTATTTGTGTGTCCCAGGGCCCCTTCAATTCGACACGAACGAAATGGGTACGGGAAGAGCGGGTACGATGCACAGCACTGAGTGCTCATTTTGAACAGGACTCGATGTCCGCGCCGCCGCGGACGTTCTCGATTTGAGGCAGAAGGCCGCCTGCCCAACAGTGGCCGCTGTCGGTTTTGGACAACAGTTGTTGCTCGGCATCGTACCCACTTTTTCCGTACCTATTTCGGGCGTATCAGTACATATATTGGATCGAGCAAGAAACGAGGTTGAGAGGATGATCGAGCATCGGGGGGATCAAGGATCGGAGGGGGATCACCGATGGGAGGAGGATCGATGGAGATGATAGGAGAGGGGATAGGGGTTTGGATGAGGATGGGGTATCGATTGAGGTTGGAATGAGGAACGAAGGTGGGAAGGGTGTCGAAGATAGGAGGACGCTCGAGGATGGGAGGAGGAGGAGGATGAGGAGGAGGAGGGAGAGGGCAAGGGAAAAGAAGAGGCTTAAAGGGTGGTGGTAGTGGAAGTGGCAGAGCTGGAGGACGAGGGAGGAGCACGCCTAGCTCGAGGCAGCATGCGTGCTGTGCCCCCGCCCTCGGACTCCAGTCGCGGCCCGCAGGAGCTGGAGAGGATCCGCGTGCGGTGCTGGGCGTGCACGTGTCTCATACAGCTACCGAGCGAGTCCGTGCCCGAAGGCGTCCTCCTCCCGCGGGAGCGGCGGGGGGGGGACGCGCGGGGGAAGGGGCGAACGGCCCAAGGGTGAGGGGGGGGCATGTCGAGGGGATGGCCCGAGGTTGGCCGGGGGGGGGGGATGCCCTCAGTCTAGGCTTAAGTCGAGCCAGTCCCCCTCTACAGGGGGAATATTCAAACATAGTCAGAAAATAGTCGGGAGACTGTTTTGGGGTATTTTTGACAATTTTGGAGTATGTCTTGACTGTTTTAAATTTTTCGTCGTAAATCCCCCTGTAGGGGGACAGGCCCGACTTAAGTCTAGGCCTCCCAGATGGGGCATGAGTAGGTGGTTTCGGAGGATCGCGACGCGTCGCCGATGCATCGGCGATGCGGCTCGATGTGGAGCCCGATTTTCTCCGCGCTGGCGTCGCCGATGCACCGCCGGCGTCGCCGATGCATCGCCGATGCATCGGCGATGCATCGGCGATGCATCGGCGATGTGGCGCAATCCCCCGACCCCCTTTTCTCGGACCCTGTCTAGGAGGCCTCATGCTTGGTTGCCGAGCAGCCCTGCATGTGCGGCGCGGTGCCGCCGGCGCCAGGGCGGCACCGCTGCGCTCTCGGGCACGGCCGGCATCCGGGACACCTGGTCGGTCGCAGTGTTACTGCGTGGCTTCAGACCAGCGTGGGGGACACCGTGGGCCAGGTCACCCGCGAGCGCGCATGCTCGCGGGCTGGGCCGGAGAGTTGCTCGCATCAGAGGGGGGGCCAGCGCCAGGGCGCGAAGATAAGAGCGCGCTCCGCGCGGCGCGCAGCGCAGAGTCGGGCGGTCTGGAAGAAGGGCGAGCCAATGCAGTTTGGCCCCTTCTGCCGCTGCAAGATACTCAGCGTTTCAAGCAGTCTGGGAGTCTGGGCAGTGTCGTCACGTGCAAGTGGTGCCTCGCATGGGGCGCAGATCAGGACGAAACGAAACCCGTTGATCAGCCGTGCCGTTGGTGCGAGAGCGTTGAGTGGACAAAGGGTAGCGCCGCGTAGTCCAGGTGGCTCCCTGAGGATGCCAGGAGAGCAGCCGCATGGGCTGAATGAGGTCTCCCTCTCTCTCACACGCCTCGGGCTTGTACGTCAACCTGGCGTTGAGCACGGGCTCTTCGAACATCACATCTCCTGCTTTCTCGATGGCGTCAGGCACCACGCCATTGTTAATGACGGTCGCAGCGCTGCTCTCGGCTGGATGCATCGGCGTCGCCGCCACGCTTGGGACGTCCATGGTCACCCCCTCGGCCGCATCGACAGGACTGCACCTTGCCTGTAGGACAGGAGTGGGCCGCGCCCTTGTCTCAAGGCGGCGCGGCGTGATGGTGCAACAGCATGGCAGGGCAGTTTTGTTCTCCGTACCTCGTCAGCATCCGCACCTCCGCGGTGCTGGGCTGCGCGGGGTCCAGTTGCGCGGGGGGTGGAAGGCGTCCAGGTCTGGTCTGCAGACTGTCGTCGCGTTGGTGGCAGTGAATGCGGGGCGGCCCCAGGGGCGCCTTCCCCCATCATGGTAGAGCAGCACGCGTCACGCAGCAGTTTCCACGTACAAACGTACATATAGACTTCTACCGATTTACATACATATATATATCTATATGTATATTTGAATGTATGATATGTGTATGTCACGCTCTCTGTCTCTCTCTCTCTCTCTTTCTCTTGTTTTCTCTCGCTCTCTCTCTCTATAAATATATATATATATGTATGTGCTACTCTGGTCTCTCTCTCTCTCTCCCTCTCTCTCTCTCTCTCGTTCTCTTCCCCCCGCCCAACCAGACACTCTGTTCCTCCCTCTCTTCCTCATCCGTATCATGTGCGCCCTTATGTATCATATGTTTTCTCTTCCTCCTCGTCATCCTCTGGATTACCGCTTGCGCTTCTTGACACATTCCCTACATGTCGTTCCATGTCTTACGCAATGCCCCTCATCTTACGCCTTTTTCGCAACGCCACCGCTTTCTATGGTTTCGCCCCGTAGCGGCCTGTCTCCCCTGAGTTTGCGCAAATGGATTGCTTGTGCGGCGCAGCGGCAGATGTTGGGGCGGCAGCGCGGTGCAACGAGGGGAATGAGGAGGAGTAGGAGTAGGTCGGGTCTGTCCCCCTATAGGGGTAGTTTGGACGAAAAATTAGAAATATTCAAAAAATGCCCCAAAGATCCCAAAACAATTTCCAAAAGTAGTCCCCTGACTATTTTTTGGTCATTTTTGAATTTCCCCCTGTAGAGGGACAGGCCCGACTTAAGAGTAGGAGCAGGAGTCAAGATAGCCGGGTCGAACGAGGCAGCGGGCCCCGTCCATCCCCACCCCCCATCCCACAGCATATGCGAACCAGCGGGCGGCGCAGCTTGCGGCTGGGACTGGAACGCGCTCCCGCCTGGCGAACGGAGGGCGCTCCTTCGCGCCCCCCGCTCCCGACGACCCTGGCGAACCTCCTCCTCCTCCTCCGCCTCCTCCGCCTCCTCCGCCTCTTCCTCCTCCTCCTCCGCCTCCGCCTCCTCCGCCTCCGCCTCCTCTTCCTCCGCCTCCGCCTCCTCCTCCTCTTCCGCCTCCGCCTCCTCTTCCTCCGCCTCCTCCTCCTCCGCCTCCTCCGCCTCCTCCTCTTCCTCCTCCGCCTCCTCTTCCTCCTCCGCCTCCTCCTCCTCCTCCGCCGCCTCCTCCTCCTCGGGAAGAGCAGCTCGCGCCGCGCACGGGCGGGAGCGGCATCCCGGAGAGCCCGCGCGCGGCGCCGCGGCGGGAGCACCGCTCGCGCCTCCTCCCCGAGCAGCCGGGGACACCCGCGGAGCCGCGGCGGAGGCGAGAGGCGCTCCCCACGCGCTGCGCCGAGGCCGCACTCGCCGCGCCGTCGCGCCACTAAAACGACGCGAAGATCGGGACAAAATCGGATCGGGATAACTCGAAATCTCTGAGAATCGGCGGATTTGGAGGATATATTGGGCGCCGCGGCCGCTCCAGAGCGTTCCGGAACGCTCTGAGAGCGCTCCGGAACGCTCTGGAGCGATTTATCCCGATCCTAGCCCTGGTTTACATGGCAGGCGAGGCACGGCACAGAGGTCGCCCGCTCGCGCGCGGCCCCGGCCCCGCGAGCCGGCGGGCCGGCGGGTGGCTCGCCGGAGCGCGCCCTTCGCCGAGGCGGGAGCGCGCCAGCCTCGGGCGAAGGCTGCTCGACACGCCGCGGCAGGGCAGCGGCGCGAGAGCGGGCGGCGTGGCGTCCTCTCGCTGTGGAGGCGCGCGCAGAGCTCGCCCCCGGAGGGGGTTTGCGCTCCCGCGCGGGAGCGCGGCACACGCCTCGCCCGCCCACTCGCGCAGCGGGGCCGTGCGGGAGAGAGTGTCTTGGCATCGCTCGGACGTGTGCGTTTTTCCCTCGGCGAGGACCATCGAGGAGCATCCTTGACCACTGGGCGGAAAAAACACGCACGAAACCGAAAAAAAACACAGGGAATGGACGTCCAGGCGATGGCGAGATTCGTCGGGCGAAGAAGGTGTGCCGCGCTCAAGCGGGAGCTCAAGCCTCACGGATCACGAGCGCGGCGCCGAGGCGCGGCATCTCGCCCTTTCGCATAGGATGTGCGCCCTGTCCCATTTCCGGCCACGCAATTTGCAACGTCGATGCCAAGTCGTCAATATTGATGGCATCAACGAAAGTGTTGTAGTGTTCCTTTCGTGTAGGATGTGTCGTACCGGATGGAACCCTTCTCGGCGGGCCAGGTAGCAAAGTGGGAATTTGCTTTGTTAGGAATGCGGACTGGAGGAGGAAGAGCAGAGGGCACAGGCACAGGAGGGTGACTCGCAGGGAGAGGGGGAGAATGAGGAGGAGCATCTCGAGGAGGAGGAGGAGGAGAAGGAGGGGCAGACAGAGCAGGAGCCAGAGCAGGAGCAGGAGGAGCAGGAGGGAGGAGCAGGAGCGGCACCGGGAGCAAGAGCTCGGAGAGGAGGAGGACGACGACGGGGCGGATGAGCGGCATCGGAGGACGCGGGCAGGAGGAGAAGCAGCGCGTGCGTCTCGGCGGGCCCGCGAGGCAAGACGGCGGGGGAGATCTACTTCACCTGCGGAGGGTGCGGGGCGAGCCGCCGCTCTCGCGCGCGGCGCTCTCGCTTCGCGGGCTGCTCTCCGCCGGTTCCGACGAAGCTCTTTGGCAGCAGAGCGGTCTCGGTCTCGCTTACTGCCACTGTCTTCGCGTCTCGGGCTGCACTGCCCACTTGAAAGTGTAGACATCCAAAAGTGTGTACACACAATGGCCTTCGGCCCACACCTCCACCGCGCCTGCGCTGCGATTCAGAGCTCTGGGAGCAGGCGAGAGTGGCGGTTGGCGTTCGTGCTCCAGGAGTGCGGCTGGAAGTAACAGGGCTCAGTGTGTTCAGGCAGGACGACGACGACGAAGGCGAAGACTACGACGAGGACGCTTGCCGTGCCAGGGTTCTAGGCCAGAGGCCTCTTGGTTGCATTGGGGTCTCTTGGGATGCCTCTCGGGTGGATCTGGGACTGCTCTTGCCGGTTTCTGGGGGGGACCGCTTGGGGCCTTTTCGGGGCATCTTGGGGGCTTCACAGGGCCTTTGGGAGACCTCTTGGGGGCCTCTTCGGGCCCTCTTTCGCAATCTTGGGAGCCTCCTTGGCCGTCTTGTGCCTTCTTGGAGCTGTCTTGGGGGTATCCTGAGCCGATTTGTACCAGTCTTGGAGGCCTCTTGGGCCGTCGCCGGCGCAGATGCCAAAAATGCACGTTTTCCAAAGGGTCCCCAAGCCCCAAGGCGCCTCACCCCAGACGGCCCCAGGGGGCCCCAAGACGGCCCAGGGGGGCTCCTAGAGGCTCCCAAGAGAGTCCAAGCGGCTCCCAAGAGGGCCCTAAGAGGCCCCAAGGAAAGACCTAGGACAGCCAAAGCTCTCCGAGACGGCCCAAAAGGGCCCCACGACAGCCCAAGAGGGCCCCAAGAGGGTCCAACAGGGCCCCCAAAGGATCCCCAAGTGGCTCCCCAGAGCGAGCGGTAACGTACACAAGCTCTCAACATCAGGGCTTCCAAGAGCAAGTGGTGGCGTAAAAAGGTCTGAACACCAAGACCCCCAAGAGCCCATAGTGACGTGACAAGTGCCAAGCTCTTAACAGCAAGACTCCCAAGAGCGAACAGTGACCTTACAAGCTCTTAACACCCAGGCTCCCAAGAGCGAGCAGTGACATAAAAAGGTCTGAACTCCCAAGAGCCCATGGGTACGTGACGAGCTCTTAACCCCAATGCACCGACGAGCGAACGGTGACACAAAAGCTCTGAACACCAAGGCTCCCAAGAGCTCACAGTGACGTACTCGACAAGCTCTAAACACCAAGGCTCCCGAGAGTGAGCAGTACCGTAAACAGCCCCTGACACCAAGGCTCCCAACAGCGAGCGGTGGCGCAACGGACTCTGAACACCACGGCTCCCACGAGCAAACGGTGCCATGAGCCATTTCGGGCAAGTTCTTGAAGCGCTCTCTCCGTTCCCGTGCAGGCCCAGGTGACGGAAAGAGCGAGGCACGAGCGATGACATTTTGGTGGGGCGAAGCCCTCTAGGGGAGGGGGGGTCCTGGGGAGGGGCGAGGAGGCGGCACCCTGGCGTAACACGCGCCCCCCCCCCACCAAAGACGACCCCAGAGGCGCCCAGGACGGCCCAAGGAGCGCCCAAGACGGCCCAAACCCAAGATGCCCCCGAGAGGGGTCCCAGAGGGCTCCAAGACGGCCCAAGCGCGGTCCAAGAGAGCACAAGACCGCCCAAGAGGGCCCTCAGACGGCCCCAGAGGCCCTCAAGAGGAACCCCGAGAGGGCCTCAACATGCCAAACACAGTGATTTTCTTGAGGCGTTTGAAAGTTTTTATGGTTGTCGCCTTGTCTAGCCAAGAACGGCCCAAGACGGCCCAAGAGGCCACAAACATCGTCCCAAAACTGCCCCAGGGGCCCCCAAGAGGGCCCCAAGACCAAGAGGGCCCCAAGACGGCTCACGAGAGTCGCAAGACGGCCCAGGAGAGCCTTTAGAGGCTCCCAAGAAAGCCGAGGTTCCCAAGAGGGCCCCCAAGACGGCCCCAAGACGACCAATAACGCCCCAAGACGGCCCAGAAGGGCCCCAAGACGGCCCAAGAGGGCCCCAAGGCGTCCCTAGAGAACCCCAAAAGGACCCCCACGAAGGCTCGGAGACGCCGAATCAAAGGGGCCCCGAAGAGCTCGCAGTGACGTAAAAAGCTCTGAGCACCAAGCCTCCCATTAGCGAGCGGTGACGTAAAAAGCTCTTAACATCAAGGTTCCCAAGAGCGAGCGGTGGCATAAACAACTCGTAACACCAAGGCTCCCAAGAGCGAGAGGTAAGGTAACAAGCTCTTCAAAACAAGGCTCCCAACAAAGAGCGGTGTGATGCAACAAGTTCTTGACGCCAAGGCTCTCCAGAGCTAACAGAGACGTGACAAGCTCTTAACACCAAGGCTCCCAAAGGCGAGCGGTAACGTGAGAAAGCTCTTAACATCATGGTTCCCACGAGCGAACGGTGCCATGAGCCATCCTGGGCAAGTTCCTGAAGCGCTCTTTCCGTCCCCGTGCCGGCCCAGGTAACGAAAGAGCGAGGTACGAGGGATGACGTTCAGGTGGGGCGAAACCCTCTAGGGAGGAGTGCAGAGGAGGGGGGTAGGGTGCCCAACCGGGCGCTAACACACGCGCTCCCCCCCAGGGCGGCCCCAGGGGCGCCCAAGACGGCCCCCCCCAGGCATTCCTCAGACGGCGCAAGGACCCCCCAAGAGGGGTCCAGGAGGACACCAAGAGGGCCCGGGAGCGCTCCGATAGAGAGCCCACGACCGCCGAAGGGCGTTCCAAGATGGCCTCGAGACGGTCCAGGAGGGCCCCGAGACGTCCCACCAGGCCTGCAAGAGGCTTCCCAAGAGGGCCCAAAGAGGCAAACGTCATTGATTCATCCCAGGTGTTGGGTTTTTTGTTTCGGGCCCTCGCACTTTCGGATCCAGAACAGCCCCAAACTGCCCAAGAGGCTCCAAAGATCGTCCCAAGACGGCCCAAGAGGCCCCCCAAAGAGTCCGAAAACGGTCCAAGAGGGCTCCAAGGCGGCCCAAGCGGGCCCCCAAACGGCCCAAGACGGCCTTAAGAGGGTCCCAAGAGGACCCAAAGATGCTCCCAAGAGGGCCCCAAGAGGGTCGCAAGACGGCCAAAGGCTTCCAAGACGGCCCAAAAGGGCCCAAAGACGGCCCAAGAGGGTCCCTAAACGGCCCAAAGAGGCCCCACAAAGACCTTCAAGAAGTCCCAGAGACGCCAGTAACATCATGGTTCCCAAAAGCGAGCGGTGGCGTAGCAAGCTCTTAACACCAAGGCTCCCCAGAGCGCGGTGACCTAAAATGCTCTTAATAGCAAGGTTCCCGAGAGCGAGCGGCAACGTAAAAGTCTCCGAACACCAGGGCTCCCAACAGAGCGCGGTGACGTAAGAAAGCTCTTAACACCAGGATTCCCACGAGCGAACGGTGCCATGAGCCATCTCGGGAAGGTTCCCGAAGCGCTCTTTCCGTTCCCGTGCCTGCCGCTTGCCCAGGTCTGGCACGCGCACTGCGCACGCACCCGCATCAAATCACATCACGCGGGCCACACGCGAGCGCCACCACGCGCGCTTGTCGAGTTCCGTCGAAGACCATGGGCATTCGACGCATTTCAAGACAGAGCTCTTCAAACACAGACTCAAAAGTTTGTTGGGCAACAACAAGTGTGTCTGATGTATCGAATTTCTGAGTGCGCGCACTTTCTCACCATGACCCGCATCAGCGCAATCGAATCACCGCCACGGTCGTCATCGCCTATCACCGCCATTGCCGCCATCATCAGCCAATCACCTTCATCACCCACACATGCATATCGTCAACGTCATCGTCGTCACCAGCATCGGCGCCGTCACTGGCCTTGCCGCCGTCATCGTCATCATGACCACCATCACAGCTACTGGCATCATCGTGCTCGCCGTTGCCGACGTCATCATGACATCGCGCCCGCCCGAGTCACCGACCCGCACTGGAGCGCCCGTGCGCCAGCGTGGCTTCTGAGACGCGTTAAGAAGTTGCCATCCAAACCAGCTGTTCGGATGCCACTCCTGGGAGGTCAAATTCTGCTTTTGCCCTGGTGCGAAATCCGGCTTAATCCCGCTTAATCCCGTTTAATCCGGCTTGATCCGCCTTAATCCCGCTTAGTACCGCTTAATCCCGCTTAACCCGAGGCCCACTCCGGCGTAACAGCCCCCCCATGGGGCTTAATATGTTTTAACCTTTCCGGCGAAAACCTCCCAGTAGTTGCCATCCAAACCAGTTGGCCGCTCTGCGCGCGAGCTTGCGCGCCCCAGTGCGGCCGCAGGGGTGCGCCCGCCAGCGCCAAACAGTCACCGCAAGCACGGCCGCATGGGTTGTGCAGAACCAATTGCGGTTGGGAGGGCGGGATGAATGCGCGAGCAGTTCCGTTGACGACTCACGAGCTGGCAACCAAAAGTACTCACGCCACACAGCTTACACAGCAAAGGTTGCACTGACGAGCTTGCAACACATAGCTTGCACCCAACTGCTTTCGTGCCCAGCCCACACCGCCTAGCTTACACCACATAAGTAACACAACAGTCTGCACGAATGTGCACCTCGTCAGTTCACACCGCTTAACTTGCACGACAGCGTTCACCACACAGGTTGGTTTCGCCGCACGGCTTTCACATACACACTGCAATCGTGATTGTTTGGGGTTTTCGATGGCTAGCAAATGATATGTAGATATAGGTGTAGGTACACATATTGTCGAGCTGTCTCTCTCTCTCTTTCTCTCTCTCTCTCTCTCTATCTCTTTCTCTCTCTCTCTCTCTCTTTCTCTCTCTCTCTCTCTCTCTCTCTCTCTTTATCTCTCTGTATCTCTTTCTCGCTCTCTCTCTCTCTCGCTCTATCGCTCTCTCTCTCTCTCTCTCTTTCTCCCTCTCTCTCTCTCCACCCCCCGTCTTCTCTCACACCCGTTCATCTACTTTTTACCTAACATCGAAGACTGATAGGTTTCTAGTAGTGTCAAAAGAGAGCAGCACATTACTCCACAGGGGGGTCTGGGCAGCCGTTGGGGACCGTTGGGGGGCCGTTGGGGTTTGCCGGGGGGGATCGTTTTTCGCATACAGTCACACACTTCGTGCTCTTCGACCTCCCAGAACTCCATTCCCGGGCCACATTCTGAATGCCCGGAGCCAACTGTAGGCCACTTCGTGCTCTTCGACTTCCCAGAACTCCATTCCCGGGCCACATTTTGAATGCCCGGAGCCAACTGTAGGCCACTTCGTGCTCTTCGACTTCCCAGAACTCCATTCCCGGGCCACATTTTGGATGCCCGGAGCCAACTGTAGGCCACTTCGTGCTCTTCGAGTTCCCAGAACTCCATTCCCGGGCCACATTTTGAATGCCCGAGCCAACTGTAGGCCACTTCGTGATCTTCGAGTTCCCAGAACTCCATTCCTGGGCATGATTTTGAATGCCCGGAGCCAACTGTAGGCCACTTCGTGTTCTTCGAGTTCCCAGAATTCAATTCCCGGGCCACATTTTGAATGCTGAGGCAGGCTGAGGCTGAGGCTGAGGCAGGCTGAGGCTGAGGCAGGCTGAGGCTGAGGCCGAGGCTGAAGGCAGACTGAGGCTGAGGCTGAAGCAGGCTGAGGCTGAGGCAGAGGCAGGCTGAGGCTGAGGCAGGCTGAGGCTGAGGCAGGCTGAGGCTGAGGCTGAGGCTGATGCAGGCTGAGGCTGAGGCAGGCTGAGGCTGAGGCTGAGGCCAAGGCTCAAGGCAGACTGAGGCTTTGGCTGAAGCAGGCTGAGGCTGAGGCTGAGGCTGAGGCTGAGGCTGAGGCTGAGGCTGAGGCTGAGGCTGAGGCAGGCTGAGGCTGAGGCAGGCTGAGGCTGAGGCTGAGGCTGATGCAGGCTGAGGCTGAGGCAGGCTGAGGCTGAGGCCGAGGCTGAAGGCAGACTGAGGCTGAGGCTGAAGCAGGCTGAGGCTGAGGGCTGAGGCTGAGGCTGAGGCTGAGGCAGGCTGATGCTGAGGCAGGCTGAGGCTGAGGCTGAGGCTGATGCAGGCTGAGGCTGAGGCAGGCTGAGGCTGAGGCCGAGGCTGAAGGCAGACTGAGGCTGAGGCTGAAGCAGGCTGAGGCTGAGGCTGAGGCAGGCTGAGGCTGAGGCTGAGGCAGGCTGATGCTGAGGCAGGCTGAGGCTGAGGCTGAGGCTGATGCAGGCTGAGGCTGAGGCAGGCTGAGGCTGAGGCCGAGGCTGAAGGCAGACTGAGGCTGAGGCTGAAGGCTGAGGCTGAGGCTGAGGCTGAGGCTGAGGCTGAGGCTGAGGCTGAGGGCTGAGGAGGCAGGCTGAGGCTGAGGCTGAGGCTGCTGAGGCTGAGGCTGAGGCTGGGCTGAGGCTGAGGCAGGCGGAGGCTGAGGCCGAGGCTGAAGGCAGACTGAGGCTGAGGCTGAAGCAGGCTGAGGCTGAGGCTGAGGCTGAGGCTGAGGCTGAGGCTGAGGCTGAGGCTGAGGCTGAGGCTGAGGCTGAGGCTGAGGCTGAGGCTGAGGCTGAGGCTGAGGCTGAGGCTGAGGCTGAGGCCTGAGGCTGAGGCAGACTGAGGCTGAGGCTGAAGCAGGCTGAGGCTGAGGCTGAGGCAGGCTGAGGCTGAGGCTGAGGCTGAGGCTGATGCTGAGGCAGGCTGAGGCTGAGGCTGAGGCTGATGCAGGCTGAGGCTGAGGCAGGCTGAGGCTGAGGCCGAGGCTGACTGGCAGACTGAGGCTGAGGCTGAGGCAGGCTGAGGCTGAGGCAGAGGCTGAGGCTGAGGCTGAGGCTGAGGCTGAGGCTGAGGCTGGCTGAGGCTGAGGCAGGCTGAGGCTGCCTGCTGTGACTGTCTGAACTGAGGCTGAGGCTGCTGACTGACTGACTGCGACTGTCATCGCGAATGCGACTACGACTGCGAGAACAGCAGAATTCTACAACTGGATTCTCATCCGAATCTTAAGGGGAATGCTTCCAGATATGCTCCTACACATCGATGTTAGGTTGCTTTGCTGGGATAATTATCTCTCTGTCTCTCTCTTTCTGTCGTGTATTGTTTATGTCGACAGACATGTGTATACATGTTTATATATATACCTATACGACCACCCTGCGGGTGATAAAAGGAGGTTGGGGGGGAGGGGGGCCAGCAATGGGCAACAGTGGTGATTGTTGCGTTGCCGCTCGCTCTTGGGAGCCTTGATGTCGAGTTGTTTACATCATCCTTCGCTTTTGGGGGCCTTGGTATCATTCTCCCCCCCCCCCAGGGAACCAACGAAATAATATTCTATGTATTTAATTTTGCAAGGGCTTGGGGGGCCGTTTGAGCGCGTCTTTTGGACCTCTTGGGGGTCTTGGAGGCCTCTTGGGGGGCTCTTGGGGGCCTCTTGGGTGCCTCTTGGGAGCCTTTCGGGGATGGCGCACGCTTGCTGCTTTTCCGGCACCGCGCGGTCGAGCATCGGAACGTAGGGCGGAAATCCCTGGATGGTAAGAGAGTTGAGGGGGGGAGGACCCAACGTCTCATTCAATCGATCTCACAATGGACCCCATTATCGCTTTCACAATCGATCTCACTCGATCGATCACACTATCGATCTCACTCGATCGATCTCAGTGTCGATCTCACTATCGATCCCATTCAATCGATCTCTCTATCGATCTCACAAAAAATGTCGTTATCGGTCTCACGATCGATCTCACCATCGATCTCAGTATCGATCTCTCTTCGATCTCACCAGCGATGTCGTTATCGGTCTCACGATCGATGGGACCATCGATCCCACTATCGATCTCACTCGATCGATCTCACTACCGATCTCACTCGATCGATTTCACTGTAGATCTCACTCTGGATCTCGCTATCGGTCCCATTAACGATCTCCCTATCGATATCACTCGATCTCACAATCGATATCATTATTCATCTCACTATCGATCTCACTATCGATCTCACGATCGATCTCACTATCAGTCTCGCTATCGATTTCACGATCGAACCCACAATCGATTTCGTCATCGGTCTCACTATCGTTTTCGCACCAGCGGCGCACCGGGACACCGGCGGCACACTGGCGGGACACCGCGCGCCAACCCTTGCTGGAGGGAGAATCATTTGGTCCGGCCGGGGCCCAGCCACAAGCGGGACACCGGCGGGACACCGCGCGCCACCGCTTGCCAGAGGGAGAATCATTTGGTCCGGCCGCGCCTCAGCCACAGGAGATTTTCCTTTCGCCCGCCCACGCAGCTTCGCCTCGCCCGCACGCACGGCACGCACGAACACGAAACCGAAGCCGATTTCCTGGGGTGGGGGCTCTCCTTTCCACTTCGATCTCACCCCCCAACCTCCGATACATATGTACGTCTATGCCTGCGTGTATGACGGTGTACCCGTGTCCCGTCATGTAGAAAAACGATGACGACATGTGTACATGTATTGTCAAGTGCGTACGAGGTGACAATACATATGTGCATGCACACATACATATATATATACACGTATATATATATATATGTATACAAATCTATATATACATATATACATATATATATATATCCACCCATGTATATGTGTATGGATAGATACATAACTCATTCACTCACAACACCAACGGCCAAAGTTCCAGAAATCAGTACTGCGATGCAAGTCGCTGAGTACCTACACGGTGCTCGCCGATTGAGGCGTTTCGTTTTTGGCGCCGCACAGTACTTGGTTATGAACAGTGCGGTCCGGAGAGGCATTAACCCGCATATACATACATGTATATATATATACACATATTTGTGTACAGATATACATATATTACATTACACATATGATTCATCATATCGTTCGCGCTCTCTGTCGCTCCCTCTCTCTCTCTCTCGCATCTCTCCGCTTTCCACATCTTCGTACACACGCACTCAATCAACATCATACGTTAGTTTCGTGTTATGTCGATACAGTGCAGATTTCGTCTCAAACGAGCAGTAACAACTTATGCACATGACCCGCTGGCCCATCTACATGGACAAATCCAGCAAGAACGTCACTCACGCGGAAATCTGCACGACTTCTGTTGATGTTGATTATCGTCACGCACATCTATGTCAATGCTTGTTGGGCGAGTCGGAACTACACGCGACGTATTTCCAGGCAGTACGCCTGAAAAGGCGAAGCATATTATCAGAGCTGGTGCACATCCGCGTTGCGCATTTACTCCCCAGTCAGGAGGGCATGGAGGGTGGAAATTGTTGGAGCCAGTCTGTCCTCTAAGATTTGGCAAACGCCCCGACTCGAGTCCCTAATCGCTGGTATTGATCGCGGAGCAGTTGCAGGAGTTGGCCCTGCGCCCAGCATCGATCAGGGACGGTGGCAGAAGTCGTAAGCTTCTTACTTATGTCGTGGATTGTACCCGCACCTAGCTGCAAGCGAAGTCGCAGCCTGATAGTGTCCTCATTATCCTCCTACTCCACCCCTCGTCCCCCTGCCCACGCTGGCCGCCAGGCGAACAACCTCCCAGGCAGCGTGGCGATTCTCCAGCCGCCCGACCCGAAGTGGTGGCAAGTCCTGCTGAAGAAGGCTTCCGGCATCTGCCCAGCAGCCCCTTCGATCTAGAGCGCCGGGGCGGCGTTCGCTGTTGCGACAAATCTCTCTTCGTGCTCTCTCAACCTTGATGCGTTCCTATATTAGCAGATGCTTCTTCCGACCACGACGACGACGACGACGACGACGACGACGACGACGACGACAGGCACAGTCTCCAGTCCCCCTGCGCGGCTCCTTGTTAAACCTCCAGGGCTCCAGCAACGCCTCCGACTGCGGTGCCTCCCCCCCCACGTGCGGGAGTCCTGACCACCAGGACACCTCGGTCGAGGATGAGGAGGAGCATCAGCAGTACAGGGGAGACCTATGCCAAGAAACACCTTGCTTACCTCCAGTGTGCCCTGGGTTTCTTGGGTTTCGATGGTTTTGCCATGGACAGCGTGCCGTTCCCACACCAAAAATCAATGGACGTGCTGGGGTCTCAGGGTTGGGTGTCTTGTGGGAAGTTTCTCGTGGTCGGGCCCCCACTGTCGCGGGAGGATGAGGAGGAGCAGTAGCAGTACACCTTAGGCGATGCTTAAGAAAACTTAAGTTTTCGGCCAGAGTCTCGATTATTCTTAACGTTTCAGTGTAAATCCTACATTTGTAATAGAAATGTTGGGTTTTTATTCAAGTTCTGAGACTATGAATTTCTTAACCCATGATTTCTTAAGCATTTCGCAGGGTGTAGCAGGACGAGGGTGGGAGAGGAGCTGAAGAGAGGACGGCCAGCAGGAGCAGGGGAGGAGCAGAAGGGCCCTCCTCTTCCCGAGGCTCCCAGGGGCCCTGCAGGGCAACTAGGCTGGCCGCCATGGATCTTTCCCAGCCTCCCGCGGAGCGGAGCGACACGCGATCCGCTCGCAGGGCCGAGCGCGCCGCCGGGGCCGCCGCCGCGACACGTTGGGCAAAAACCCTTGGCCAGGCCAGGAGGGCATCTGCGCAGGTCCTAGGGCCCAGGGATGGGCCCGACCAGGTCTGGCGTCGTCGTGCGCAGCGCGCCCTTCGCCGCTGCGGCACCCTCCCGCCTGGGAGCCCGCGCCCAGGTTTCGCTTCCCCTGGGCGCCGCCCAGTCCTTGGCTGCGATGCGCGCCCCAGCCCTGCACTCGGCGTTCTGCCTCCGTGCCCTCCTCGCCGCCGCCCCTGGCCTTCGCCTGGCCTCTCGCGCCGCCCTGCCGCCGCCCGACGCCGGCACCTTCCCCGCGCCCCGTGCCGCCCGGCGCCCGCCCTGGCGGCCGCGCCTCGCCGCCGCCGGGCCGCAGCGCGCTGGTCCGCGCGCCCGGCCAGCAGCCGCGGCCGGCCTGCGCGGCCGCGTCTCGCCCGCCCCGCCCGGTCGGGCGGGCCCCCTCCCCGCTGCCCCGCAGTGCACGAGGGGAGGAAAAACACACACAGACACGATTGGTCGTCGATTCCCAAGAAGATATAGGAAAATATGGGAACTGGGGGGGGAAGACAAAAACCCCGAAAAGATGGGGAAATATGGGGAATCTGTTTTATCTGTGTGTATTTATTTGCGTGTCCCAGGGCCCCGTCAACAGTGCGGGGCCCGCCCCGCACTGCAGTGGCCGCCGGCCCCTGCCCCCCGGGGTGCGTTGGCGGAGCCGCCCCGCGGCCGCTGCCAGGGGCTGCCCCGCAGCCTGGCCGCCCCGCACGCCCCCTCGCGGCCCCGCCGCGCGAGTGCGCCCCCCCCCTCTCCCTGTCGCTGCGGCCGTCCCTCCTCCTCCTCCTCCTCCTCCTCCTCCTCCTCCTCCTCCTCCTCCTCCTCCTCCTCCTCCTCCTCCTCCTATTGGCTCCTATTGGCTCTGTAGCTGTCCGTTACCGCTGAGCGATAAGGCAGCCTAAAAAACAAGGAAGATCAGTCCTCGGCGAGCCCCAGGAAGGCCTCCAACTGGTTGAACCTCGGACGACGCCATGCAGGAAGACGGGCTCCTTTCGCCTCCATGGCCAGGTACTCGGCCTCGTCCCTCGTCATCAGCTGGCCCTTCTGGTTGCGCACGCCGTCGGCGGCCACATCCTCGCTGGAGTCTGACTCCGACTCCAGAGCGCCCGGCGACACTCCTGCGGGATAGGCAGCCCAGAAATTGAGCGAGCTCGCCGCGTCCACCCGAGCGCGGCGCCGCACGAAAGGACGGGTCGCTCGGCCAGGGCGCGCCTGGCCCCAGAGCCTCAGCTGCTTCTCCACGCCCTCGACAAAGTCCACGTCGCCCTGGATACCGACGTTGACCGTCCCGCTGGGATCAACACCTCCTGCACCGTCGGCCTGCCGCTCCGCCGTGTCAGCGACCACGGCGGCGGCGACAGCAGCGGCAGGGCAGCGATCCCCCGTAGGCCTCGCTGTGCCCACGGCCTCCTGCTCCTCGCAAAGATCGGGCGGCAGCTCCGTGTCCTCGGCCCCGAACGGCTGCGCCACCGCCAAGCCCGTCGCCTGCGCACCCTCTGCGCCCCCTCCGCGGGGGTATTGAGCGGGGGGCACGCCCGTGGCCGTCTCTGTGCGGCCTTCGCCGCCAGCGACAGCGGTCGCAGCAGGAACAAACTCCTTAGCATGTGGGCTGAGCGACTGCACCACCTGACCTCCAAGCCGCGGCCCATGCTGAGCCTTCCGAAGATCAGCTGCCGAAGCTGTTGCAAACTTGCTATTGGGAGCATATGCGTGTAATGTTACATTTCTGCGAAGAGTGTCCAACCAGCTTGGCCGTCGGCCCTGAAGAAGCTGCTCAATCGCAGGAAGAATACACAATATGCGATCCGCCAACAGCCCATCGCCAAACAACATCTCGAGTGCCTCGTCTGCTCGACGAAGTTGCTCACGAGTCCTGCCCAGCTCGCCCACCACGTTCCGTAGTGCCCTGTCTGATGACTCCTTTGCCCAGGCACGGTTGGCTTTGCGGTCCGCCGCCGAACGGCGAGGACAACCTGGGCGCGCATCCTCCGCGCCCTCCCGTAGCACCATTTCCACTTCAGAAGAAACTCCACTGCCAGAGAGCAAGGGGGGACATGGCCTAGCTCGCTTGAACAATGGGGGTTTCGCCCGCTGGTGGGCGGCATGAGCCAAAATGGCTTGAGCCAAAATGGCTACGGACCTCCTCCTCCTCCTCCTCCTCCTCCTCCTCCTCCTCCTCCTCCTCCTCCTCCTCCTCCTCCTCCCCCTCCTCGTCCTCCTCCTCCTCCTCCTCCTCCTCCTCCTCCTCCTCCTCCTCCTCCTCCTCCTCCTCCTCCTCCTCCTCCTCCTCCCTCCCCTCTCCCTGTCGCTGCGGCCGTCCCTCTTCCTCGTCTCGTTCTGTAGGTCGGGCCTGTCCCTCTACAGGAGGAGTGTTCAAAAAGGGTCAAAAATTTGTCTGGGGACGGCTGTTTGCCTATTTCTGCCCTTTTGGAAGGTATTTTTGGAGTGTTCTCTGTTTGTCGCTCAAAATCCTCCCGCACGGGGGGCACGCCCGACTTGACCCTCTCTCCTGCATGCGGGAGACGTCGCAGCGCCGCAGCCCGGGCTGCTCGGATGCGCGAGCGGATCGCCTCTCTGCCCCGCCACGGCGGAGAGAAGCGCAGCGCGCCCTGCGCCAGGCCGTCGGGAACTTCCTGTTCGTGTTCGTGCCCAGCCTCGTGGTCTACATCGGTGCAGGTCGCGGGCGTTTGCGGGCCGTGGCTGCTGCTGCTGCTGCTGCTGCTGCTGCTGCTGCTGCTGCTGCTGCTAGCCCTCGAGATGAGGAGGAGGAGGAGGAGGAGGAGGAGGAGGAGGAGGAGGAGGAGAAGGAGAAGGCGAAGGGGGAGGAGGAAGAGGAGGAGGAGGGGGAGGAGGAAGAGGAGGAGGAGGATTGCATGGATCACCGCCATCACACAGGTGATATGAACACACACACACACACACACGCACGCACGCACGCACACACACACACACACACACATACCTGCCCTGAGCGCCTGGACGAGAGCGAGCACCAGAGGGCGAGGCCACAGTGACGAGGCCGAGAAGGCGCCGAGTCGTTTGGCAGGCGGGCCCTGCTGGAAAGGGCGCAGGCCCAGGTCCTGTTGGGAGGGACACACACACACACACGTAATGAAACAAAGCGGGCAACCAGGACGAACAGAGAGACCCCTGGGAGCGAGGGGGTGGCCCTGGAGGGCCTCCTCGGGCCACCCCTGGGGCCCGCGGGGGAGGGCGAGGGGAGGAGGAGGAGGCGGAGGAGGAGGAGGAGGAGGAGGAGGCGGAGGAGGCGGAGGAGGAGGAGGAGGAACGGGCAAAACCGCCGCTTGGGGCCGTGGGACGCTCTGGGGGCCGCCTTTGGGGCCCTCCTGCGGCCCTCTCTCGGAGCCCCCGGAGGGCCTCTTGAGGCCATCCTGGTTCTGGAGGTCCTCGATCAAAGGAGAGGGGTCCTTGAATTTTCGTCGCCCCCCCAGGGCCATCAAAATCGCCTCTTGGGGTGCTCTTGGGCCGCTCTGGGGCGCCCTTAGGGACGTCTGGGGCCCGGGAGACATTTGGGGGCCCCTCTGGGGCCATCTTTTGGGGCCATCGTGAGCCCTCAAACGCACATCGGGAGCGACAAGGCGAGAAGGCAAGCATCATTGCTTGTATTAGGTGTTTCAAGGGTTTGGACTTCTTGGGAGGATCCGGAGGGGGCTCTGAGAACACTTGGAACCGTCTTGTGGCCCTCGCCGGGCTTCTCGGAGGTATGTCAGAAGATATCTTGAATCATCGTCGGCTATCTTGAGCCATCTTGGAGGCCATCTTGGAGCATCGTACGCCCTCTTGGAGCCATCTTGGATCGTCGAGGGCGCCCTGACACCTCGCCCCCACCCCCCAAACAAAATTGAAAATCTCAGGAAGGGGAGGGGTGTGGGTACCCCTTCCCAAAGGGAAGAGTGTTTCGGAAGAGGAAAGAACTCTTCGGACCACCTTAGCCCAAATTGCTGGTGGGACTCAAGGCACCGGCAGCTCGACGAGGGCCCACCAAAAGCTACGCACGTGCCATAGGCGAGCGCCTGCAATCGGAACTCCGCATCGCGACGTCCCAGGTGACGTCAACCCCTGTCGGTCGGCCTGCTCGAGGACCCGATGGACCTGGTCCAGCAGCGGAGTTGAATCCGTCTGCGGCTCGCAATGGGTATCGGAAACGATCCGTGGGCCCAAAGCGTCCTAACGCCTTGAGGTTCAGAACGACTCGGACAGGAGGGAAAGGAGGAGGAGGAGGACGAGGAGGAGGCGTCCCTATCCTCTTCCTCGTGCCCCTCCTTCTACTCCTGTTTCTGCCGCTCCTCGTCGTCATACTCATCGTGTTCCGTGCCCCCCTTTTTAGCATTCCACTCCTCGTCTGTCTCCGCATCGGTGGCATTCGGCCCATCCCGCCACCATGGTTGGGCTGTGCGCTCGGGGCACGGAGGGCACGAGATTCTCAGCCATATTCTTCGAGTGGTCTTGCACAATGATTGGGAGTGGTGCGGGTCCCTAGGATGCGGGCCTCTCCAGGGTTTCTGCGGGGGGGGGGGTCTCCTGATGGCTGCCTGGGGGTCACGTGGAGGCCTCGAGGGGGGGGGGGGGCATCTGGGGAGGCCTTGGGGAGGGGCGGAATCCCATTCCCCAACCATGCACCCTGGGACTTGTTCGCGGATCTCGTTCGGGGCTTTTCCAGGAATCGCTTGTGAGGCCTTTCTGGCCCCATGCTGGGGGGCCTCGGGCGATGCTGACAAGGCATCCGAAAGGCTTAATTGAATACTGTTGAGACCGAAAGGGCGAGATTAGCTAAATCCGTAAAATGGCGATTTGATAGATGTTCTTCATCATCTGCAGGTATTGAGCCAGCCCCCAAGACGGCCCAAGCGACCCACGAGAGGGCCTCCAGAGGGGACTTCGAGGGGCCACGTGAGGGCAAGCGTATGGCCTAAACTTTTAAAATACGGTTCCGAGGGCACAGGATAAGTCAGATGATGGTTGGCGGCTTCCAACGCTATATCGTCACCCCGTGGCCCTGCCAGCAAAATGCACTCACCTCCAACGGCATAAACCTGCCAACAGCAGATCCTCATCCCAGGCGACCTACAATTGCCAGCAACATATCGTCTTCCCGAGCACAAAATCATCAGCAGCATATCCTCATCCCGCGGCTTACATTGTAAACAAAATGGTTTGGACCCCGTGCCATTAATTTGACAGAAAAGAGATTCGCCCCCAGCGGCCCAAAATTGCCAGCAACGTGTCCTCACTCATTAGCTTGAACCTGCCAAGAGCCTATCCTCACCTCTCGGGTATTTAATCGGATAGCAGCACATCCTGATTCCGTGGCGTAAGCCTTCCAGCAACATGTCAGCACCTCGTGACCTAAAGTTGCCAGTAAAGTACATTATCCTTCCGAGGGCTATAGCACAACATCCTCACCCTAACGGCTTAAACGTGGCCAGCTAAACGTCCTCAACCCACGAGTCCAAAGCTTCTAGTAGCATGCCCCCGTCCCGTGGCCTAGAACAACCAGCAACAGAGCCTCACATCTTGGCATAACATTGCCAGCAACAATATCACACACACGGCTGCTTGGCTGGCATTGATCTCCTCACACCAGCGGCCTAAAACAACCAGCAACGTGTCCGCACCGCCTGGCTTCAAACGGCCGGCAACGTATCTTTGCATCCCGGGATTAGAATTGTCACCTGGAGGTTTGGATGATTCAGTGATGTGTTCACACTGCTGCTTATCAGTTCATGTCAGCCCATTTCGCGGAAATCGAGTCTTTGGCTGCGCCCGCCGAACACAGTGAGCAGGGTTCGCCAGGAAGGCTGCACCATCCCGGGACAACTCTTTCAACACCACACGCGTCGATTGACAAGAAGAGGATGTCACGGGGCGGGCGGCGGAACCGACCTCCCGCGCCTGCCTCCGCGTGGGCTCTCCAGGCCCGCCCCCGCGTGGGCACCTCCTGCCCGTGTGCCGCGCGGCCCTGCGACCGCCCTGCCCAAGACCGTGGCGCCAGGCCAAGGCCGCGGCCGCCCCCTGCGCGCGCGCCCTGCGCTCCCGAGGGGCCCACCGAGGGGCCCCCGCTTGGCCGCGGCGGCCCCGCCGGGACTCAGGGCGTGAATTACCTACCCCGCTCTCGCTTCCAGGCAAAACCAAGCCACACCCCGCGCCTCCTCGTCAAGCGGCCTGACCAGTACAGGCTGCAAGTTGGCATCGCTCGGCATCTCTTGGAAGCGAGGGTGGTCAAAAGCGAGGTGGGCTTGTTCTCCTCCTCGGGATGGCGGCCGCGCTGCGCCGCGGGGCGCTCCCGGCGGCGCTGGCGCTGGCGGCGCTGGGCGCCGCGGCGGCGCGGGGCGGCCCCGCGCCGCTGCCGCGGGGCGGCGCGCGCGCCGGGCCCGCCGCTGCTTCGCGGCGCCGGCGGGCGCCGCGCCGCCCGCGGGCCGCGCAGCGGAAGGGGGGTGGGGGGGGGGGGAAGGCTTCTTAGAAGCACCCCTGCTTCTTAGAAGGCGCGGGCCTTCTCTGGAGCCGTAAGGCCGAGGCCTTCTAAGAAGCAGGGCGCCTCTAAGAAGACTTCCCCCCTCCCCCTACCCCCTTTTTGCGCGCCGCCAACAGAAGCTGCGGCTGGCCGTGGGGCCCACGCGTCGTGCCCCGCGGGGCGGGCCGGCTGCCGCGATGCCCAGGGCTGCGCTGCTCGCTCCTGCGCTGGGCCTCGCCGCGGCCGCGCTGCTCCCGCTCTGCGTCCTGGTCGTGCGGACGTCCGAGGTGGTTCTGATCGAGAGGCTCGGGAGGTACAATCGCAAGCTGAAGCCGGGGCTGCACTTCAGGCTGCCCATCGTTGAGAGCGTGAGTGCGAGGCTGACCCTTCGCGAGCAGGTGCTGGACATCCCCCCGCAAGGGTGCATCACTTCGGACAACGCGCCGCTCAGTGCAGACGCGGTGGTGTACTGGCGTATTTTCGATCCAGAGAAGTCTGTGTATGAGGTGGAGCAACTCGTACTCGCAATCCAGAACCTTGTGCTCACGCAGCTACGCGCGGAGATCGGCAATTTGACCCTTGACGAGACGTTTTCTTCCCGCGCGCGCATCAACAAGGTGCTCCTGGAGGACCTGGACGAGGCCACGGACCCCTGGGGTGTAAAGATCACGAGGGTGGAGGTGCGCGACATCATACCCAACAAGGACATCCTCGCCTCGATGGAGCTGCAGATGGCCGCGGAGCGCAAGAAGCGGGCGCAGATCATCCAGTCCGAGGGGCAGAAGCAGGCGATCATGAACGAGGCCCAGGGGCGCGCCGAGGCCTTGAGGATTGAGGCCGAGGGCGCGAAGGCCGCCAAGATCCTGGCGGCCGAGGCCGAGCAGCAGCGGCTCCGCTGCGAGGCGGACGGCACCGCGGCCGCACTGCAGGCGATCACGGCCGCGGCCGGCGGCGACGCCGACCGCGCGCTGCGACTCCAGGCGCTGCAGGCGTACATCGGCGCGCAGAAGTCGCTCGCGAGCTCCGACAACACGAAGCTGTTCTTCTTCCCCTCGACCGAGGAGTGCACGGCCAAGGCGGCCGCGGTGCTCGGCGAGGCCCTCCGGACGCCCGCGGCGGAGGGCAAGCTTGGCGCCGGTGCGGGGGAGGGAGGGCTCGGCACCGACTCGACGAGCTGATGGCACTCTTCGCGCCTTGCTGCATGCACTGCGGCTGCTTGGCGCCGTCGCGTGCATCATTCTGTCACGTGGACGTGCACAGCCTGGCTGGAGCGCCCGTCATGCGCAAGTGGTCGCGTGCATCTGCGGACACCTCCGAGCTTGCCGAGGTGTGCAGGCAGCGCTCTGCCATAGCGCCTGCTCGAGTTGCACCGACTGGGAGCTGTCAGAATGTACCCTACTAGTCTGAGTCGATGGGGCGTCGAACGGCAATGAAGTTGTTGGCCAAGTTTCGTCATTGTCCGACGCCCACGGAATTGGTCGAGGCCGCTTAGCAGTTGGAGCGCTACTGGCGAAATGATCACTCCGTCGCTTAGGGCGCAGATGGCTCCGATGTCTGACGGATGAGCCGTGCGTGGTCGACCGACACGGGCATACGTCCTGAGAAGCCTTCGAGCGAAATATTCCCGCGTCCCTTGCAGCCCGCACCTGTGCATCGCATATTGACGCGTACCTTCCGAATCCCGACAGGTGGGGCAGGGGCCACAGGCGCGGGTAGCCCGCGAGTGTGATTGCCGACGGCCCCTTTCACACGCCACAGCTTTCAGGTGTGCTTTTGGAGACCCATGCCAAGAAACACCCTGCTTGCCTCCAGGGTGCCCTGGATTTCTTGGGTTTCGATGGTTTGGCTGTGGAAAGCGTGACGTCCCCAAACCAAAAATCGCTGGACGTTCTGGGGTATCAAGGTTGGGTTTCTTGTGGAAGGTTTCTTGTGGTCGAGCGGGCTCGCACACCCTCACGCAAGCACACACAGGCCGACGCGCGCGCATCCGTTCCACGCCTCCGAGGAGTGATCGGAGTGCCATGCTCTCCTGGCTCGACAAGGGCGAGCCCAACGCGCACCCGATGCCCAGTTGCAGAGCAGCATCCAACACCCCGCCAACCCACCCTCACCCCCCACATTGGCAGGCAATCGCGCACTCACCTAGCGCAGCTCTTGCATTGCATGCGCATGCGTGTGGAACTCCACGTAGCTTGACATTACAGCCTACAGCGGCCGCACCCCCACAGCAGTTGTGTGCGTCCTCCACTCGTGAGATGATCGGTGCGCCCTCCCTTTTCCGCCCATGCTGACTCTCACCACTCGCGGCGCATCGCGATGCAGCTTGCCTCTGATGCGTGTGAACGCCTGTGTGCATCCGATTGATTCTTCCTTACGTGATTGAGCCAGCGGTGCCAGGGGACACCGCCGAGCTTGCGGCAGCGCGGTTCGTGGGAAGCGCCCCCCGTCAGTCTGCTGAATCGTCTCCAAACCGCTACATGCGCAGCGGGGAGCCCCGAGGGCCGAGCGGCAACCTGCGCCGGCGTGAGTCGCGTGAGTGCGCGGTCAGTCCAGCACTCGTCCAAGACGAGTAGTAATGATGCAGTAGCTCATCAGTTGTGTTCCTCTGCGTTCTTGTTCCTTCGGGCTTCCTGCCTCCATGAACCATGGCTTTTGCCAGACGCTGCTGCAATTGATCCAGGATGGGCCTCCCGGGGGCCTTGCACCTCTACTGATATCCTCACTGCCGGCTGTGACTACAGGAGCGTTAGAAGATGTGATGTATAGAGTCGTTTGTGAGGGGGACGAGTTTACATGGTCGGGACCCTGGCCGAGGCGAGGGGCGTACGAGCCGCTCACCCACGGCGTTTGCCACCTCAGCGCTTAAGTTCTTACCACGTGCGTTCTTCCCCCATGCTTGACTGTGTGGGTTGTCGTGCGCGCGTGTCTTCGCGTGTGCTTCCAGGTCGTTGTCAATGACCATTGAGGAAAGACTAGGGATAGGGGAGGGCGAGGGTTCCACGAGCAGGCGATTGATCTGTCCCTCTTGCAAGCACCATTATGTTTGATCAGGGATGGATGTGCGCAAGCTCGGCAAGCATGGGGAACGTCAAGGTAGCACTCGTGCTGGAGATACAAACATCTCCAGTGGGCCTATGGCTTGTTGGCGGGGCCCTTAGTTGCTCGAAGATCCACATGCGTCGCTGGCGAGAGCAACGAACTGCCACCGATCTTTGGACATGCATATGATGTGTGTGTGTGTGTGTTGGAGCGCATTGTCGCGGACCATCAGGTTACAAGTAGCAGTGATAAGATAATGATCGCACTGGGAGCCCTTGAGAAGTCACGTCTACAGTTGGACTGGAAATCCCGAGGTCCAGCTGCAAGATGGCCAGGTGGCATGGCCCTCCACGTATTCTGTGCGACGTTCTTTGAGTTCCAGATTCTGTGGAATTATCCAGTTGCCTGCGGAACCCCGCCAGCGAGCCAGCGCGGTGTCGAACTGAATGCAGCAGGGCGGTTCTGCCGGGCACTCCCGGACAGTCTTGGTAGAGCCAGGCTGGGGCGGCTTCGGAAGCAGTGCTAAGAGATGTTGTGGCTTGGCGCAGCCGTACCGCTGCACGGTTAGTACGCTACTTCGTGGGGGTTTCTTAGACGTTCGATGGGTGTTTCTTTGTGGCCTCTCGTGGGCCTATTGGTGCCTTCGCGAGGGCTCCTGCCGCGGCGTTGGAGGAGGCTGTTGGGGGTCTTTGGGCCGTCTTGGGCGCGAAGACTCGACCGAGCTCTCCCGAAGAAGCTCGATAGAGCCGTCTTCCGGCCGTCTGGGCCGTCCTTGGGATTCTCTTGGGGTGGTATTGCGGCCTTCTGGGACCGTCTTCCGGCAGTCCGACATATATGTGAAGCAACGTTGGAGAGAAAGCCGAGGCAGAAGCATGGATGTTCTGAATGGGGGCTGCCTCCCGTGCCCGGATGAAGGGCTCCTGGCATCTCCTGGCCTCCCGAGGGTTTGTTGGGGCCTCTGAGAGCATCTCGGGAACATGTTTGGTCCTGTGTGGGATACGTGGACCATCTTGGGCCAGCCTCTGGGCAAATCGATGCCGTCTTGGGGAGGTCTTAAGCGTCTTGTGGCCGAGGGGAGCGCCAGTGAGCAGAAGTCTGGAGGCGGCTTCCTACGCTCAGCCACGCGCAGAGGGGGCAGGAGGAAGAGCTTCTTGGAAGCACCCCTGCTTCTTAGAAGGCGCGGGCCACATCTGTAGATGTGAGGCCAGCGCCGCGTCTAAGAAGCAGCCTCCTCTGAGAAGCCCTCTCCCCTCCCTCCACCCCCGTGTGCGCGCCGCCAATACGCGGATGGGCGGGGAGGAAGGAGGCCCCCCCTGGAGAAGCACAGAAGCACTGCGGGAGAGCCCACTGGCATTCTGTCACTCCCCGGCCGGCCGTGCCGCTGGCACGGCGGTGGACTTCAGCACCTCGCTGCGCTCACCTGGGCGACCACCGCTTGGCGCACGGGGGCAGAGGATGAGATCTCAAGAGTGGAGCATGCTGTGTGCCAGATGTGTTGTCATGACCACAGTGGGGGGGCCATGCCAAGAAACACCCGGCTTGCCTCCAGGGTGCCCTGGGTTTCTTGGGTGTCGATGGTTTTGCTGTGGAAAGCGCGACGCTCCCACACCAAAAATCGCTGGACGTCCTGGGGTCTCAGGGTTGGGTTTCGCGTGGAAGGTTTCTTGTGGTCGAGCCCCTACTCTGTATGCGTTGGACTGCCCTCGCCGTTTCATTCCCAGTGGCCCGAAGGGCTTCCACAGTCCGGGGTGCGCGCTGCGGCCCGCGCTGATCCAACTGGTGGAGCCTGCTCGGTCCTGCCGATTCGTTCGCTCTGGAATCCTCCGCTGTGTGTCGGTCATTCCTCCTCTGAACCCTGCGCCTCCTGCTGCTCTTCATGGTGTTGCGCCTCCTGCATTTGGCTCTATTCCTCGTCGCCCTCCTTTCCTCTCGGCCTGCTCCCCGCCCTCCTTCTGCTAGCCGTCCTCCCCGTCATCCTCCTGCTCCTCCGTATGTTCATCTGATTCCTATCTTCCCAGTCCTTCTCCTCCTTTCTTTCCCATGCTCCTGTCGCTCCTCCTCCTCCTCCTCAACATCTGCCCTTTCCTCCTGCTCGTTCTTCTCAGGTCGACCAACTGTGGTGTCCAGGGAGGCTCTCTCTCTCTCTCGCTCGTTCACGTTCTCTCTCTCTCTCTCTCTCTATCTCTCTCTCTCTCTATATATGCCCCTTTATCTAGGTTCACCAGCGTGGACCCCAAACGGTGTGTAGCAATATCTACATATAGATGGTGCAATGCATGTGGGGTAAATTACGCGGTGAAACTGAATTGTTTACAAACGGATTGGAGTGGTGGTGCGCATCAGAGTGCGAATGGGAGGGGAGGCGTTCGGTATGGCTCGGCCGACTTGGCCGCGAACGGGCGTCTGAGTGGTTTCGAATTATGCCGCCGCTGTGACACGCCACGGTTCGGGCGGGGGCCGATTACATGCGCAGAAGCAAGAGCTGGAGGAGGAGCAAGGAGGATCCTCGTGCAGACGTGGAGGCGATTCAGGAACCATTCAAAGCAAAGAGAAGATGCCTTGTAGTTCTTTGGAGTCTGTTGCCGAGTCGTCTTCTTTGGCCTTGGCCCTGGCCGTCACGCCTGGCCTCTGCTGTTTACATTTGAGGGGTGAACGTGGTCTCACCCTTGTGTGCAGACGTTCTCTGAGTCTGCTTGCTCTCTCTCTCTCTCTCTCTCCTTCCGTCTCTCTCTCTCTCTCATTCTGCCCCTCCCTCTTGCTCTGGGCTACTGTTTCGGGGCCTCGCGGTGTGGCAGCATGTGCACAGAGGGTACCGAGACTGAGTAGCGTTCCAGTGGTCACAGGATCAAAGGAGGTCTCTGCCCACCCACCCCTGCTTTACACTTCCTCCTATTCCTCGTCCGCCTCATCGATCCGCTTCGCGTGCCGGTAGGAAGGGGACCAGGCGTCTCGCTTGAGACCTTCTCGCAGCGTATGAGGTTGAAGCTTGAAGTTCCGAACGGCCACGCGGATGGAAGGCGAGTCTTGTTCCACGTGCTGTTTCCGCGTGGGCGGCGCGCACATTCGCCCTAGAAGCTTCGACACACACCCATGGGTGCAGGGCGGGTGGTTCTCAGCATGTGTTCGTCGGGGCACCGTCGGCCCCGCGCACATTCGTTTTTTGACGCTTGCAACAGCCGTACGGAAGGGCATCGGCAATGACAGCGTACGGACGTCACCCTGGGCGGAGCGCACGCTGGTCCGACGGGGTCCGCCGGCTGCGCGGGTGGATGGCAGCGGCTGCTCCAGCCCGGTGGATGCCGCAATGGTGCGATGCCTCATCGTCTGACACGAGCTTGAACACGTGCAGCAGTGAGACGGGTGAGTGACGATATTCGGGGGAGCGTAAGACCCGGGTTTGCCAGGACTCGGGTTCGCCCTCGTTTTTTGACGACCGCGACTCGGATTTTGACGAGCAGGAGTTTCGTGGGATGTCTGCAGCGGGAGGCCTCGTCAAAATGCAGGCTCGGCCTCGTCTTTTTTTTGACGACCTCGTCGGGGATTTCCGAGTCCCCTGTACCCAGGTCTTACGTCCCCCTGAGATATGTGTGTTTGTTCCACGGACTGCGTGTTTTTTTTAATGTTTTGTTCCACCGTCGATTTCTCTTCAGAATAGGGGTCTCCCGCGCACCCGTCGAGTCAGGGACGTGCTATTCAGAGCAGAGTGCTCGCCTGAGTGGCGGGCCCATGGGGTGCTTGTCTCTAAGTGGGCCCCCCCGTAGGAGAGACGAGTACACGTAAACAAAAACCAAAAACAAAGAAAAACAAATAAACAACCAAACAAAAAAAAACAAACAAACAAACAAACAAACAAACAAACAAATGAGGGGACCGGGTCTGGAAAGTGTATCATAGGGTCGTCGACACGTATTGGGTGTACCCTGGTTTGCTCCCTCCTGAGTGTTCGCATGTCTCGGAGGAGGGTGGAGCGGCCGCCAGCATCTGGAGGGCTTTGGGGCACCTGGCCACAGAATCCAGGACGGGTTGCAGAGACCGTCGCCGACGGTGCTCATGAGGGGCCTCGAGTGGCGAGTGAGGGGGAGGGGGAGGAGGAGGAGGAGGAGGAGGAGGAGGAGGAGGAGGAGGAGGAGGAAGAAGAGGAGGACGAGGAGGAGGAGGAGGAGGAGGAGGGGGAGGAGGAGGGGGAGGAGGAGGGGGAGGAAGAGGAGGGGCAGTCTGACACTTCCCCAGACAGCGAATGCTGTCAGGGGGGTTCACCGGTTTCAGGGAGGGCCCCTGCTTCCGGGACACCGGACGCGAAACCTCTGCCGCCGGCGCGCCGTGCCGTGCCGCCTATTGGATATCTAGAATGCGACAAAGGCGTCGTGCCTACAAGGTTCTGCAATGTTCAGGAGGGGAAAAAACACACAGACACAATTAATCGCCGATTCTCAGGAAAATGTGGAAAAATATGGGAAGTGGGGGGGAAGACAAAAGCCCCCAAAAAATAAGAAAATATAGGGAATAGTGTTATATGTTTGTATTTGTCTGTGTGTCCTGGGGCCCCTTCACATGTGAAACACGTGCCGTGCCGTGCCTGAGGGCTGTGCAGAGCTTTGAGGCTCAGAGTGTGGGAAACGTGCGCCGCGCCGCCGTGCCGTGCCGTGCCGTGTGTGCAGCGGCTGTTGTGCCGCGCCGTGCGCCAGTGTCGGGGTGCACAGGCAGTGTCCCGTGCCGTGCTCGCGTGCCGACAAAGTGATCGGTGCCTGCGCACCGAAGCGTTTTCAATTACGGTGGGGGCGCGCATCAAGAAACCATCTGCTTTTCGTCAGGGTATCCCGGGTTTCTTCGCTCCGCGCGTCGCGCGGTGGCTTGACGCAGCTGGGGAAGGAGCGGCTGCGTTCAGGGTGCTCCGGGCTTCCCCTCAGGTGCACCACCTCGCGCGCGGATTTTCAGGGTTGGGTTTCTTGCGAGGGTTTCTTGCGGCCGCGCCCGCACTGTATGGGGCTGGGCTCCCTGGCGCGAACGGCCGAGCGGCCCCTGCAGCGGGACACTCTGGCAACACGGCTGCCGCCACAGAAGCCATCGGTTGAACGCTGGCACCGCGCAAAGGCGGTGCCGAACAGAACGTGCTGCGCCTAGTTTCTAGGCCTGCGAACAACGTGCCGGGCTGGGCCGGGCCGTGCTTGGGCTCCAGGTTGCGAGAGGTGCGTCTTGCCGTGCCGTGGTCGCGCGCCGTGCCGTCCCGTGCCGTGCTCCGCCTCTTACGGCTTTGGCCACCCGTGCCAGGCACGCCCACTTTTACAGGCTGGCTCACCACCCGTGTTTCGGTGCAGCGTTGCGGCTAAGGGTCTCCCTGTACGGTGCACAATCTGAGTCGGGGGAGGGGGCTCCATGGGGGGGCCCTTGTTGCCACGACCTGGTCGGCCTCGAAGTCCTAGTCATACCCATCTCCAGGACAGGAACGGGGGTCGACTTTGGAAGGATGAGGATGAGGAGCAGCAAGTGAGGATAGGTCCAAAGGTCGAGGACGAGGAAGGACGAGGATGAGGATAGGATGAGGATGAGGCCGAGGACGAGGTCGATGTCTGAAAGGATGAGGATGAGGAAGGATGTGGATGAGGATGAGGATGAGGATACGTAGGTTCAGGGGTGGTTCTGGAAAGGGGAAGGGCGAGGAGGGGCAGCATCGGAAGAGGCACGTCGAGGGCGGGCTGGGGGCGGCCTGGGATCCCGAGGTCCGCGGCCAGCTTTTTCGGGGAAATCGCGAGCGCAGGAAGCGGCGGCGAGCGAGGGGGGGGTCCGTGAGAAGGGGCGGGCCTTTTCAGAAGGTTCAGAAGACAGGAAGGCCTCTGGCCTTCTGAGAAGTTTCCTGAGCCTTCCCCGAAGACGGAGAAGACTTTCCAGAAGGCAGGAGGGCTTCCGAGAAGCCCCGCCGCCTTTTGAGAAGGCCTCCTCCTTCTCAGTTCCCCCCTTCGCTCGTCGCCGAAGGAAGAGCGAAGCGTCGCCTGATCCGCGTCATGGCCATGCTCTTTTTCTCTACAAAGCGTTATTTGAGGCGTTCCAGAAAGTGCCTCGCCTTCGAGGATCGGAGGAGTGGCCATCGCTTCCTCGGCGGAAGACGGCGGAAGGCTGGCAGATGCCAGCGGAGGTAGAACGAGGCCGCCTCCGCCCACAGGAGCAGGCGGACGGCCGGCGGCGGGCTGCGGAAGTACAAGATGTACCCCCAAGAGGATACAACATTTTTCAAGCAGTGGCGAAGCGTCCTGGCGTGCCTATAGCCCTACCAAACAATGTTCTAAGAACCTTTTGAGGTTTCCACGAAATGTTTTTAGAACATTTCTGGCGGAGTCTGCCTTGTTTTATCACATCGGGTTTATGTTCTAAGAACACAGCTTTTGTTCCTAGAACATTTTTGGGTTCTAAGAACATTTCGTGGTTGGACTATAGGAATGCCGGGACGGTCGGTCCCTGCTCAAATGTTTGGGTTCAGGATCTCCGGAATCGGCCATGTTAGGCAGTTTCTATCCTCTGGCGATGTACGGGCGTGACCTCGGGGGGAGGACTGGTCGTCATCGGCCATCTGTGCCGATGTGTTGTTTAAATCGTTCAGGCCCCCAGGGGATCGCTGACAAAAAAAAATGACCTCGGGGGGAAGGGAGGGGGAGAGGGGGCGGGTCACGTCGCGATCCGCGCTGGCGCCGTTTAGGGGTGGCTAGGGATGGTTTCGACCAGACGTAAGAGTGACCTTTCGCCGGAGTGACCTTTGGTTCGGGCGCAGATGGGCCCTCCGATGGCTGAAAACGAGGCGGTAGCAGCGGCTTGCGCGCCAAAGTTTGGTTTCCCCACGGCCCCCAAAAAGCCGCGCACCAAAGGTCACTCTTACCCAGGGTCACTCTTGCGTGTAGCCGAGGGTTCATTCCTAGACGGCGCAGGCGCGAGCCGTAATCTGACCAAGCGGGAGGGAGTGGGGGGCGCGGCAGGTCTCGGGCGTGAAGCGAAATATCGCAGACGCCTACGGCGAATCACCGCCGCCCCCTGCCTTTTTGGAAGCGCCTGCGTGGCCGAAAGTTGGGTTTGAGCTTGGCCAAGCTATCAGGCCACGCGTTCCCGGAGTGGGTTTCGAAAGCCTTCGGGGACCACGGGGTCGGGCGAGCTATCGGACCAGATGGTTTCCGAGCTTTCGGGCCTCCTGGAGGACGTCCTGGAGGGCTCTTGGGCCGTCTTGGAGGCCTCCGGCGGACCGTTTGGGCAGTCGAAGGCCATTTTCAGGCCATCTGGGGCCGTCTCGGATGCATCTTGGGGCCATCTTCGCTGTCTTGGAGGCCTTCTTGGCCGTCTTGGAGGCATCTTGGAGGCCATCTTGGCCGTCTTGGAGGCCATCTTCGGCGTCTTCAGGGCCATCTTGGAGGCCCCTTGGGCTCTTCTTGGGGCCCTCTTGGGGGCATCTTGGGCTGTCATGGCGCCATCTTGGAGGCCTCCTGGGCGCTCTCAGGACGATGCCGTCTTGGGCCGTCGGAAGAGCTGATAAGAAAAAAATGCCAAAATCCTTCAAACACCTAAGGAAAATCAATGATTGTTGCCATTTCGGTCCTTCCAGGAGGACGTCTTGTAGACCTCTTGGGGGCCTCTTCGCCAGTCGTAGACCATCTTGGAGCCATCTTGGGCCGTCTTTGAGGCTTCCTGGACGAACTTGAAGGCATCTTGGACTCTCTCGGGCCGTCTTGGAAGCCATCTTGGACCATCTTGGACCATCTTTGGCAACTTGGACGCCATCTTGGAGGCCATCTTGGGCCAACATGAGCATCTTAGAGGCCATCTTGAGCCGTCTTGGACAATTTTGTTTGCGGTCGTTGAGGTGGTCTGGGGGCCTTTTCCAGGAACCTGGCGGGATCGGCCGAAGCCCCAGGGGGAGTTCTTCTGGAAAAGAACCAAAACCAACGTCGAAAGGATCTAGCACGCCGGGCACCCCTGTGGCAAGCCAGCAGGGGGCGGCGGATCGACGACGCCTACGGCGAGCCACCGCCGCCCCCTGCCCTTGCGGAAGCGCCTGTGTGGCCGACAGCTGGGCTAGAGCCTGGCCGAGCCAGCAGGCCAGTGGCTCCCCGAGTCGGTCTGGCGAGCCTTCGGGGAACGCGTGGGGGAGCAAGAACGGGAGGAGGGGGAGGATGAGAAAAATGAAGAGGAGGAGGAGGAGGAGGAGGAGCAGGAGGAGGAGGAGGAGCAGGAGGAGCAGGAGGAGCAGGAGGTTTGAGAGCGCTCGTGTGTCCGAGCGTTGTGGCAAGAGCTCTGCCAAGCTGACGGGCCATGCGCTCCCGGACCGTTGTGGAAACCCTTCGGGGAACACTTCTGGGGAGATGGCGGGGAAGATCAGGAGGAGGAGGAGGAGGAGGAGAAGGAAGAAGGAAGAAGGAAGAAGGAAGAGGAGAAGGAGGAGGAGGAACATAAGGAGGAGGAGATGAGGAGGAGGAGTCTTGGGCGTCTTGGAGGCCTCTTGGGCCGTCTTGGGGGCCTCTTAGGGCCGTCTTGCGCCTGTTGGGCGATCTTTGGGGGCACTTGGTGGGGGCCTCTTGGGCCGTTCTGGGGCCATCTTGGAGGCCTCTTGGGCGATCTTTGGGCGATCTTTGGGGGCTCTTGGGCCGTCTTGGGCCGTCGGAAGGCCGAAAAGAAGCAAATGTCAACATCCTATTCTATATATTATATATTATATATACATATATAAGGAAAAAACTTGAGTATAATTAGTGTTGTTGTTGTCTTTTCGGGCCTTCCTGGAGGCCCTCTTGGAGGCCTCTTGGGCCGTCTTGGGCCAGCTTCGAGCCAACTTCGGCCATCTTGGTGGGCTCCTGGCCCGTCTGACGCCGTCGGAAGCCGTTTAGAGGGGCCTCTCTGGGCCGACTTGGGGCCCTCTTCGGGTGCTCCAGGGCCGACTTAGAGGCCATGTTGGGCGTCTTGGAAGCCTATTGGATCGTCTTTGTGCCCTCTTGGGGCCGTCTTGGGGGCCTCTTGGGCAGTCCTGAGGCCAACTTGGAGGCCTCTTGGGCGCTCTGGGGGCGATAATGGGGGCCTCTTGGGCCGTCTTGGGTCGTCGGAAAGCCGAAAAGGAGCAAATACGAAAAGCCTTCAAAAACTTTAGGAAAATCCATATTTTTAGCCTCTTCGGGCCCTCTTGGAGGACCTCTTGGAGGACCTCTTGGAGGCCTCTTGGGCCGTCTTGGAGGCCTCTTGGGCACCTCTTGGGCCGTCTTGGGCCGTCTTGCAGGTTGCTCGGGCGGGCTTGGAGGCATCCCCTCCTCTCTTGGGCGGACTCGGAGGCCATCTTGGATCATCTTGGGGGGCATCTTGGGCCAACGTGGCCATCTTGGAGGCCATCTTCAGCAGTCTTGGAGGAACAAAAATTGGAAGTTGGGCTCTGGGCAGGTGGCCGGCGGGACGGGCCGAGGCCCCAGGGGGAGTTCTTTTGGAAAAAGAACCAAAACCAAAACCGATTGGATTCGGCACGCCTGGCACCCCTGCGATGAATCGACAAGGGGGCGGCGGATCGAAGACGCCTACGGCGAATCACCGCCGCCCCCTGCCTTTGTGGAAGCGCCTATGTGGCCGAACGTTGAGGCCAGACCTGCCAAGCTGTCGGACCATGTGTTCCCCGAATCGGTTTGGAAAGCCTTCGGGGAACACGTGGGCATCTTGAAGGTCATCTTGGCAGCCTGGAGGCCATTTTGACTCTTTCGGGCCTTCTTGGAGGACGTCTTGGAGGGCATGTGGGCCGTCTAGGAGGCCATCTTGAGCGTCTTGAAGGCCTCCTGGGCCGTCTTGGGGGCCTCTTGGGGCCGTCTTGGGCGCCTCTTGAGCCGTTCTGGGGCCGTCTTGGAGGCCTCTTGGGCGATCCTTGGGCGATCTTTGGGAGCTCTTGGGCTGTATCGGGCCGTCGGAAGGCCGAAACGAAGCAAATGTCAGAATCCTTCAAAAACCCCCGGAAAATAATGTTTTTGCGTTTTCTGGCCTTCCTGGAGGCCCTCTTCGAGGCCTCTTGGGCCGTCTTGGGCCAGCAGCGAGCCACCTTCGGCCATCTTGGTGGGCTCCTGGCCCGTCTGACGCCGTCGGAAGCCGTTTCGGGAGCCTTTCTGGGCTGACTTGGGGCCGTCTTGGGGTGCTCCAGGGCCGTCTGAGAGGCCATCTTGGGCGTCTTCGAGGCCTCTTGGGCCGTCTTGGCGCCCTCTTGGGGCCGTCTTGGGGGCCTCTTGGGCCGTCATGGGGCCATCTTGGAGACCTCTTGGGCGATCTTGGGGCGACCTTGGCGGCCTCTGGGGCCGTCACGGGCCGTCGGAAAGCCGAAAAGGTGCAAATGCCAAAATCCTTGAAAAAACTAAAGAAAATCAAGGATTTTGGCCTCGTCGGGCCTTCTTGGAGGAACTCTTGGAGGCCTCTTGGGCCGTCTTGGAGGCATCTTGCGGGCCTTTGGGGCCGTCTTAGACTATATTGGGGCCATCTTGTGCCGTCTTGGATGCATATTGGGGCCATCTTAGCCGTCTTGGAAGCCATCTTGGCTGTCTTGGAGGCATCTTACAGGCCATGTTGGGCCATCTTCGCGATGTTTTGAGGATGTCCCGAGCGAAACGGCCGTTTTTGGCGATGGCAACCGGGTCTTCCGGGTGGCCGGCGGGACGGGCCGAAGCCCCAGGGGGAGTTCTTTTGGAAGAAGAACCAAAACCAAAACCGATTGGATTCGGCACGCCTGGCATCCCTGCGATGAATCGACAGGGGGCGGCGGATCGAAGACGCCTACGGCGAATCACCGCCGCCCCCTGCCTTTTTGGAAGCGCCTATGTGGCCGAACGTTGAGGCCAGACCTGCCAAGCTGTCGGACCATGTGTTCCCCGAATCGGTTTGGAAAGCCTTCGGGAACAAGTGGGCATCTTGAAGGTCATCTTGGCCGTCTGGATGCCATTTTGACCCTTTCGGGCCTTCTTGGAGGACGTCTTGGAGGGCTCTTGGACCGTCTTGGAGGCCATCTAGAGCGTCTTGGAGACCTCTTGGGCCGTCTTGGGGGCCTCTTGGGGCCGTGTCTGGGGGGCACTTGGGCTCGGAAGGCAGACAAGAAGCAAATGTCACAATCCTTCAAGAGCCCATGGGAAATCAATGATTTTGGCCTTTTCGGGCCTTCCTGGAGGCCCTCTTGGAGGCCTCTTGAGCCGTCTTGGGCCATCTTAGGGCCATGTTCGGCCATCTTGGTGGGCTCCTTGTCCGTCTGATGCCGTGGGAAACCGTTGGGGTCTTGGAGGCATCTTGGGGCCATCTTAGCTGTCTTGGAGGCCATCTTGGCCGTCTTGGAGGCCATCTTGGAGCCGTTTGGAACGGAACAACCCTTTGCAACCAGAAGATTTTTCGGCATCCTTCCGGGTGGCCGGCGGGACGGGCCGACGCCCCAGGGGTAGTTCTTTTGGAAAAAGAACCAAAACCAAAACCCATATAATTTGGCACGCCAGGCACCCATTTGCTAAGGCAAAAGGGGGCGGCGGATCGAAGACGCCTACGGCGAACCACCGCCGCCCCCTGCCTCTTTGGAAGCGCCTATGTGGCCGAACGTTGAGGCCAGACCTGCCAAGTCATCGGACCATGTGTTCCCCGAATCGGTTTGGAAAGCCTTCGGGGAACACGAGGGCATCTTGAAGGTCATCTTGGCCGTCTTGGAGGCTTCTTGGGCGATCTTTCGGCGATCTTTGGGGGCTCTTGGGCCGTCTCGGGCCGTCGGAAGGCTGAAAATAAGGAAATGCCAGAATCCTTCAAAAACCTTAGGAAAATCAATGTTTGTGGCCTCTTTTGGCCTTCCTGGAGGCCCTCTTGGGGGCCTCTTGGGCCGTCTTGGGCCAGCTTCGAGCCAACTTCGGCCATCTTGGTGGGTTCCTGGCACGTCTGATGCCGTCGGGAGCCGTCTTGGGGGCCTTTCTGGACCAACGGGGGACCTTCTTGGGGCGCTTCGGGGCCGTCTTGGAGGCCATCTTGGGCGTCTTGGAGGCCCTCTTTGGGCCATCTTGGAGGCCATTTGGGCCGTCATGGGGCCCTCTTGGGGGCCTCTTGGGCGATCTTGGGGGCCTTTTGGGCCGTCTTGAGCCGTCGGAATGCCGAGAAGAAGCAAATTCCAAAATTTTTCAAAAACTTAAAGAAAAGCAATGATTTGGGCCTCTTTGGGCCCTCCTGGAGGACCTCTTGGAGGCCTCTTGGGCCGTCTGGGAGGCCTCTGGGGGCCCTCTTGGGCCGTCTTGGACTCTCTTGGGCCGTCTTGTAGGCCGTATTGGACCATCTTGGGCGGACTTGGAGGCCATCTTGGGCCATCTTCGCGATGTGTTGATGATGTCCCTATCGAAACGGCCGTTTCAGGAGGATTTTTTCCGGAGTTTGTGCACGTGGAAGGGCCTCCCGGGACCCCGGCGGGACGGGCCGAAACCCATTGGGAGAGTTCTTTTGGACAAAGAACCAAAACCAAAACCGAGAGGTCACGCCAGGCACCCCTGCGATGAATCGACAGGGGGCGGCGGATCTAGTGGCTTTCCGCCCGTCCCGCCACCGTGCCTGGGTTGTCGGTTAGATGCCTCTTGGATGTTCGTTGGGATATCGTGTGAGGCTTCTCGGGGGTCTCTTAGAGGCAGTTTTGAAGCCTCCACGGGGCCGTTTGGATGCCTCTTGGGCGCCTCTTGACGCCTCTTCGAGGCTTCTTGGGGCCTCCTGGGGACTTCTTGGGGCGCAAGGCTCGAATTGTCGGGTCGTGTTCCCCCTCTTAGGGCAGCCTTGGGGCTCTCTTGGGCCGTCTTGGGCGCCCCTTGGGCCATTTGAGGGCCCTCTTGGGCAGTCTTGGGGCCCTCTAAGGGGCCTCCTGGGCCATATTGGGGCGGTCTTGGGGGCCTCTGGGGCCATCTGGGAGCGTCCGAAGCCCGAAAACGCGAGAACGCGAAAAGCATCTAAACAAAAAGATTATCCTTGATTCGTGCATCTGGGGGACCTCTTGGAGGTCCTCTTGGAGCACTCTTGGGGCTTCTGTGGGGCCTCTTGGGCCGTCTTGGGGCCATCTCAGGCGTCCTGAAGCGCTCGTGGGCCATCTCACAGGCCTCTGGGACCCTCTTGGGCGCTTCTTTGGGCTCTCTTGGCCCGTTGTGGTGCCCTCGGGTGAAGAAAGAATGAGCAGCGAGTGCGCGTGCTCTCAGTCAAATTCGCAGGGCGGTGCTCTGCGAATGAGAGAAATGAATGAGAGGAGGAGCAGTGAACGCGCCCACGCTTCGAGGCCAATCTAGCAGAACGGCGCTCTGCCCAGCAGAGCCCGAAGAGGACGGGGAGCCCTGCTTTGAAGCCAATTTGCAGAGCAGCGCTCTGCGAATGAGGGGAAGGGCAGCGAGAGCGTCTGCTTTGAGGCAAATTCGCAGAGCGCCGCTCTGCTAATTGGAGCCCGAGCAGTTCGAGAATGTGGGCCCCAGCCCTTAGAATGCCAGAATACAGAATGCAGGACAGAGAATACAGTGCCGTTTTTGATACATGCTCCGCGTGCGGACCATGTATTAAGAATGCAGGGACTGAGTATAAAAAAAACAACGACGAGTTCATGCATAAAATTATTCATAAATTAATCATGTATTAAAATCCTATATGTTTGAAACTCATATGTGTTAAAAACTGCCCTGTATCAGCCAGCGTTGATTCTAAATAGGTTTAGACGAACTCAAGTCAAGGAATCAGAGGAATCAAGCATGCTTGGAATCCGCAACTCAGCGTGCAAGCAAGCGCGCAAGCAAGCAAGCAAGCAAGCAAGCAAGCAAGCAAGCAGGCAAGCAGGTACAGGCATAGGCGTAGGCACAGAAGTTGATTAGGGGGGAGGCATGGGCATAGGCATAGCCATAGGAATTCGGGGGCACAGGAATTAGGGGAGGGGCAACGGACCAATTAGTAGGTTTTGAGCTAGGACTCCTATAGGGCAAGCCTGTTCGGAGAACACATGCGAGCCCGGGGAAAACACGCCTCGCGCCTCGCAGCACCGTGGCGGATGACAGCGGGCCGACGGATGTGGGAGACAAGCGTGAATTGCACGAAGCCAGAACCGACCCTGGAAAGGGCTGCAGCATCGAATGTCCAGGGCTTGAGGCATTGGATTCACTCTCGAGCTCCGTTCGCCGCCGCTTTTCAGCCACGGCGCCCGCTCGCTCGCTCCCTGCACTCCGGCCGAAGCTGCGGTCGGAAAGTGTTGTTTGATCGGATGCGCTTCGCGCCTGCATGTCCCTCCCTTGGCGCGGCAGAGCTCCGAGGGTTCATGTCCATACATGCCGAAAGCGGAGTCGCAGGAGAGGTGCCAACATTTGAGGTGTACAGCAAGGCGATGTGGGGACGAGCTGGCGCGGGATGCGGTGAGTTTGTGCCGACTCGGCGCGTCGACGGCGCAAGCGCGGGAGCTCGACGTTGGACACTCAGAGCGCCGCGTGTGGCCCGCAATGGACATTGCACGGTGGGAATATCATGCGAAAGCTCGGGTCGTCAGCTTCTCGGGGACCTTGGGTGCGGAGATTCAAGGGCTCCCTCGAGGGCGCGAAGTTATTCGCGCTTCGCGCTTCGCGGTCCTCGTTCCTTCTCCCCCTCCTCCTCGTCCTCCTATTCTCCCTTTGGGAGGGCGGCGTGAGAGCGCGAAGTTATTCGCGCTTCGCGCTTCGCGCAGCGCGAAGCGCGAAGTTGGGAGCCCTAGGAGATCGGTCAAGGCTGCCTCCGGCGGGGCACCCGGGGCGGAATAAAAAAGGGGCAGGCCCTCCAGAAGGCGGCGGGGATTCTCGGATCGGGCCAGGCGAAGTGGGGGATTGGGAAAGGGGGGGGTACGAAATTTGCTGCACGCAGCTGGTTTCGGTCTCACCGAGGGGCCCAGTCCTCGATACATAGCCGCCTCCGGCGCCGGGAGGCGCCGAGAAAATCAGCTACGTGAGCTGATTCTCAAACCCCCCTTTTGCTATCCCCCCTTTTCGCCCGACCCGATCGGAAGCCCTCCAGCCTTCTGAGAAGTCTTCGAAGACGGCTTCTCTAAATTTCTCAAAAAGTGCAAGAGGCTTTCCGGGCCTTCTGAGAAGGCGCGCCCCCTCCGACTTTCCCCCTCGGGCTCGCCGCCGATGCCTGGCCCACGCGGCGTCGGGAACCAAAGTCGACGCCGTTGCGGCAGGGACTTGCCATATGTGGCACTGCGGGCGGTGGGGTCAGTGCCTGTGCTTCTGGGGTGATTGTGTTTCCATCGCACTGTCGTGTCTTGTCTTGTCTCAGGATCCTGGCATGGCTGCCGAATGCCGTCACATGGAATTTGGACTGCATTCACTGGGTCCGTCAAGAAAGTTCGTCTCTACAGTCAAGAAAGTTCGTCTCTACAGCTGGTGTTGGAAGAAGGAGAAGCGGCGTTGGCAGAAGGAGAAGCGACACCAACACCAACAGGGCCACCCCTGGCGAGAAGGTCGGCGATGCCAGCCGAGCAGAAGATATGAAGATGTCTCAGGCAGGACGCCGAACAACAGCGAGACTATACCACCACGATACCACCACGAGCACCATCCACAGTTTCTCGTGATGGCGGTGTTGGTATCGTGTTGTTGTGCCCGAACTGGGCATCGAACTTTGCCGTACGTCCAGCGAGTTTGTCGGGGCTTAGCGTGGGTGTCTAAGCCCTGATGTGGCGAGTTGGCTTTTGGATTATTGGCATGCGTCTTCCTAGACTATGTAGGCTTCGATTGCACACTTCAGGCGCTGGACAATCTGTCCCGTCTCATCCACGCACCCAGCGTTGCCACGCGTGCCCGTCACATTCCAGCCGTTGAAAGCAGATACTCACAGGAGGGGCTACAATGCCTAAAAGATGACAAACTGCTGGCTGCGAACATGTGGCGATGTGGTCACCTGTATTGCTCGGCTCGTTCTTCGACTGCCCTTGCGCGGCGCCAAGCGCTCAACATTATTCCGTCGGTGTGCGAAGTGGCGAAGTCACGTTCTAGGAGGTGGACCGTGAAGCACACGGAATTTTGCGGCCTCATCCAGGGGGGCGGCGTCGAGGTTTGCCGGAAATCGGTCCTACAGGTGCCCTACCTTGCCCCCACATTGCAAACGCGGGTCCAACAGGCGCACGAGAGGCGCACGTTTCTTTACCCCCCGTTAAGTGCCCCCCCTTGAGGAACACCCGACCAGTGCAGCTTCATTGGCGCTGACACCTGCCCTTAGTGAGCCCCGGAAACGGCAGGGCCGTTTTTTCACCGTTTCCGAAAAAGTGTCCCTTGAAAATGGAAACGGCAAAAAAACTGCTCCAGGATTGGAACCGGAGCGGGAACCCGTAAAAGAACGGCGACGGGACCCCGGTAAAAAAACGGCGTCGGAACCGGGAAAAAAACGGCTAAACGGAACCGGTAAAAAACGGCTTTGTCGTTTCCAGGGCCCGCTAAGCTTGCCCACTCCGCGCGCCGCCTTCTCGTTGCGCCAGCCGCTCGCTTCGGACAGCGGAGCACTGCCATGCCCTGCACCCTCCTGGGGAGGCCCGTTCGAGCTCACCACTGCAGCGCATGTGGGAGGCCGGGCGCCCACGCGC
>CAUYUJ010018456.1:177500-182500 GCA_963575745.1 Prorocentrum cordatum
GCTCCAAGACGGCCTCCGTGAGCCCCCACGACGGCCCAAGAATCCCCCAAGAGGACTCCCAAGAGCGCCTCCAAAAGCAAAAATGGCCCCATCCCCTGCGGAAAACGTACATTTTGACGATATTCACATCTTCGGCGTCGACCGCGTCGAAGACGGCCCCAGGAGCCGACAACATCGCCCCAAGACGGCCAACGAGAGTTCCAAGAGGCCTCCAAGACAGCTCCAGAGGAGCCCTCGACTGTCCAGGAGGCCCCCAAGACGGTCCCAGAAGGCCCCGGGGGGCCTCTGGGGCTCCTCCGAGACAGCCCTTGACAGCCCGGAAACGTCACCTCAGAGTCCCAGGAGGTCTCTAAACGTCCACGAGGGCCCAGAATCTCCGAAATGTCGCTCCAACACGACGACGATGGCTCCAAGACGGCCTCCAGAGCCCCCACAACGGCCTAAGAGTCCCCCAGGACGACTCCCAAGAGCGCCCCCAAAGCAAAAATGTCCCATAATACCCTTCGCAAAACGTACAGTTTGACGATATTCACCGCTTCGGCGTCGACCGCGTCGAAGACGGCCCCAGGAGCCGGCAAGATCGCCCCAAGACGGCCACAGAGAGTTCCAAGAGGCCTCCAAGACGGCTCAAGAGGGGCCCTCGATTGTCCAGGGGGCTCCAAAGACGGTCCCAGAGGGCCCCTGGACAGCTTCCCGACACAGCCCCGAGGGGTACCCCACCCTACATTTCGAGCCACCCTCCCCAAAAAGCACCCCGAGGACCTAAAGAAACCTCCAAGAGCCCCCGACTAAAAAACCCAAGCGGGCCCCACGGGGCCGCCAGGAAGCCCCAAGAGGCTCCCGAGAGCCCTCTCCCCAGACGCCTTGAGGTACTCTGGCCGATCCCGAAGCTTCCGGACAACTCTCGGCATCTTGACGCCCCCAACGGGCCCCAGGACCGTCAAACTTTTAGGACGAAACTCCGGGCCTATGGAAGTTGTCCGGACCTCGGGGCCACTCCAGGGACCCCGCATTGAAAAGATCACGATGTCAGGATCACAAGCCAGTCCCGTGGAAGGGGCCAGACTTCCAGGAGCCGACGTATAGCGAAAAAATCACGGCCCCGGAAGACCGGGCATCTTTCCCTCTCGCCCCTCCCCCCGAGGCCCCTTCGCGTCATCAAAAGAGCACGACGGGAGGTTTGCGGCCGTTTGCGGCCACCGGTGGCCCTCAGCCGGCTCCGGGACCATCAGGAAACGAGGATGCATGCAAAAACCGGTCCCGGGGAAGGCGTCCCGACCTCCGGGAGCCGACGTGGCAAAAAAAGCGACGTCGGGTGATCGGGCATCCCTCCCTCCCTCCTTCTTCTCCCCTCCCCCCAGACCTCTCACGGCGTGAGAAAAACACGACGATAGGTTCTCAGCCGTCTTCGGCTTCGGGGGTGTCTTCAAAAGACCCCGGGACCGTCAAAGGCGACTCGGGACGAAAAGCGGTCCCCTGGAAGGTGTCCACACCTTCGGGTACCTCCGTTGTGAAGCAATCACGACTTCGTGGGTCTGGGTCTCTCCCATCCTGCTGGTCCCCAGACATCCGCCCACATGATTTGTTTAACCCGCGGCCCCGGACCTCTCCCCCAGAGAGTGCTTCGCCGTCCCGGGTCAGTTTTGGGTGGTCCCAGCGGAGCCGAAAACGACGAAAAATGTGCTCGAACCCCCATCCCCGACGACAGCCGACGAAAAATCGAAGACAAAGAGGAATCCGCTGGCTGAAAAGATCACGTCGCTGGAGGTCCAGATCACGCCCCCTCGCGCACCCCGTGGCTCGCACCACGCCCGCCCGTTTCCGTCGTCACTCGTCGGCGCCCCTGTCATCGTCGTCGTCGATGATCACACGAGTGGAAACGAGAGCAGCAAAACGTGGCGGAGCCGTGACTAGAACCTAAGCGCGCGCGAAGCGCGCGCGTGGTACTAGTGTGTATATTTATATATGTGTATAGAGATCATGGGCATACTTGAACAGTTCGGTATACATACACAGAGATAGGTGCAACACTATATTGATGCCCTGATGTGTGTTCATTAAGTTGATTTGTCCGCCCAACGCAAAAGAAATAGTATGCTAATCCCCCCAAAACCTCCTTGTCACCCTAAGGATGACCTTTCTTACTGTATATGCACACGCGCCCGTTACACAACTGCACAAGTACATTTGGTTCTCTGTATGTGTACACATTCTGTCATTGATTGATCTACAAATGGGTTTTTATGTGGAAGTTCTTGTCAGCCACGGGACAACCCACGGAACAATTACGGGGCAACCTATGGGACAACCATGGGACGACCCCACGTTTTACCGCGAGATGGACGTCCAGGAACAGTTTCGGCGGGCACATCATCGCCCTCGCGAAGCTTCGGTTCGCAGGTACGACACGAACGGAACCAATTTTCCGGTTGGGGGCATTTCTCTTTTAGCCCCACAATTTCCCAAGTCTTGCGGCCCCGCCAGTTCTTCTCCGGCATTCTCGAATCATATCCGTAAGGGCTTCGCCCCCTGCCGCCGGCCCCTTCTCTCGGAGAATGGGCCATGGAAGAGCTAAGTCATGAGGCCTTGGCGCTGTCGTGAAGCAGTATAGAAACTTCATGCGAAGCCGAGTCGCAATCAGCAAAACCAACTGATCACAAGAGGGGTTACCACACCTGGCGATTGGTAAGACGTGTATGGTTTAAGGGCTTGGTTACCACACCTTGCGATGAAAGGGCCGAGGGAGTTCTCGCAGTTTGGGTTACCACGCCTTGCGATGGATGTGCGTGATGGGTTGGAATTTCAGAAATGTGGCAAATCCCCTGTGTTTTTGGACCCTGACCCCGCGGATCTGCGTGAGGGGTGGCACCGAATTTCAGAAATGTGGCAAATCCCCTGTGTTTTTGGACCCTGACCCCGCGGATCTGCGTGAGGGGTGGCACCGAATTTCAGAAATGTGGCAAATCCCCTGTGTTTTTGGACCCTGACCCCGCGGATCTGCGTGAGGGGTGGCACCGAATTTCAGAAATGTGGCAAATCCCTGTGTTTTTGGACCCTGACCCCGCGGATCTGCGTGAGGGGTGGCACCGAATTTCAGAAATGTGGCAAATCCCATGTGTTTATGGACCCTGACCCCGCGGAACTGCGTGAGGGGTGTCGATTTCGAGCCCCCCCAGCAATTCAGACAACGCGCCCAGGGGACGCTGGAAAATCCTATTTGGGCCTCCCCCCCCCTCGCGCGGTCAATCAACTAGTTACAGTAACCAGCAAGAAGCAGAACTGTAACACTGGAAACTACAAGCTACAACTGGTACTGGAAACTGCGAACCCGTGCCTACAGCCTGGTGGCCCCACAAGGGGGCCGGCGGATTTTCAATCTGTGGTTTCCATGTTTTGTTCGTCTTGAGTTGGGTGGTTGTGACGTTCGTGTGTCACTTTTGCGCCCGTATCGGCACACAGCGTTCGAATTCAAAGGTTTCTGTGCCCGCGGGTTCGGTCTGCAGTCTCCCCTCATCGCCATCCTCCCTTTCACCGGCCTCCTCCTGGCCTCCTCGCCTTCCTCTGCGTCTTCGTCCGCGTTCCTCGTTCACCTTTTCTCCTCCCTCCAATTCCTCCGATTCGAATTCTCCTCATCCTCGTCCTCATCCCCGCCCTCACTTCGTTACCATCCTCCGTCCTCTTTTGTCCTCTCGTTCTCTCATTCCGCACAGGTGCACGTACGATCTGGACCACCATTGCATTTACGTGAACAATTGCGTGGGGCCATCCGCGACCAGGGAGGGAGTGTCGTTCGTCCTCTTATTCTCCCTCCTCCTCCTCATCCTCCTCTTCTTGCCCGTCCGCATCCCTACCATGCTCTCATCATCCCTCTCTCCCTCCTCCTTCTCCGCTGCCCTTCCTCGTCCTCCTCGTGATTCTCCTCCTCGTCCTCCCAATGCTCTTCCCCCTCACCGTTCCCGTCCTCCCTCCCATTCCTCATAGTGTCCGCCCTCCTCCGCATACTACTCCCGACTCCCGCCCGCCCTTTATGCGAGCCTCCTCGCGGCCCCCACGGCAGCAGCGTAGAGTGTGACGACGGGGCGCTGGCGGCGAGTAGCGGCGGCGGGGGAGGAGCGGGGGAGGTCCTCCTCCACACGGGCCTCGGCACATCGCTCTGTCGCAGGCCTAGGGATTGACACCAACACCAATTTCGGCGGTGTGCCTCCACCGGGGGAAGAAGATCCCGATCTCGGTGATGGTGGTAATATTCTGGCTTCCAAGGTGGCCGAACTATTACCACCAACACCGAAAATCTAGGATCATCTTCCCCCTGTGGAGGCAACCCTCTGTCTTGGTGTTGGTGCCAATTTCCAGGCCTTCGATTCTGGATCACAAAGGGATCGGGACTAAGCTTGAGCACGGGCAGCGGTCCCCGTTCGTTCGCCCCGACCTCCAGACTTGGGCACGACGCGCGCAAGACGACTCCAACTCGGTCACACAAGCGAGCTCGGGAGCGCGGACCATGCGGCGAGGAGGCACACGGAAAACCGAGGCAGAGAAAGGAGGAGAGAGAGAGAGGGAGAGAGAGAGAGAGAGAGACAAAACAAAGCGAAGAAGTCAACCATATGCAGTTGTGAGTAACGCAATTGTTGGTATCGTCTTCGGTGGAGCCCGTTATGGGGCACGAAACGTGTGAGGGGTGTGCAAACATGGGCGCGGTGGTGTCACGCGAGCGCAGCGGGGCCTTCGGTGGAGCTCCCCATGGGGCCACGAAACGTGCGAGGGGTGTGCCGAAATGGGCGCGGTGGTGCCATGCGAGCACAGCCACTGGGGCCTTCGGTGGAGTTCCTTGTGGGGCCACAAAACATGTGAGGGGCGTGCCGAAATGGGCGCGGTGGTATCATGCGAGCGCAGCCAGTGGGGCCTCCGGTGGAGCTCCCTACGAGGCCACAAAACTTGTGAGGGGTGTACCGAGATGGGCGCGGTGGTGCCATGCGAGCACAGCCACTGGGGCCTTCGGT
>CAUYUJ010018456.1:187500-204432 GCA_963575745.1 Prorocentrum cordatum
GCGCTTGACCCTTGCGCGCACCCGCGCGTGCTCAACACACATGTGTCTCGCCGTGGCGGTGAGTGTGGCAGCGGAAGGCCAGGTTGCACGATCTGATCAGCGGATGTCACGTGAACCGTGTCTCATCTCTGGGCAGAGCGTGAAGCTTGCCCAGTGGGCCGCAGGGAGATCGCCGCGGAGGAGGAAGGGGACGAAGGGATCCCGTGGCGTGGTAGCCGGCGTTGATCACAGAGTCCATGCGCCGAGAAGTCGGGGCACGGTACACGTGTTCGGCGCCTGCTGTTCCCGTCCACGCTGCCCCTGGACGCCGTCCCCCTCTGCGCCGAACTCCTGCTCTCCCTCGTCTGCGCAGCCTGCGGGCGGAGCGCAAGGGAGGCGCCCGAGGCCCCGCACGGAGACGGGGCGATCGGGCCTTCTGCGCGACCTCCTGGGCGCAAAAGATCCGCCTCCTCCCACCCAAACGTTAGCACGTCCTCGCTCCGCCTCTGTGGGACCCCGTGAGCTGCGAGGGCAGGGAGCGCAGGCGCAAACTGCCCCATCCAGACGACCGGCCCAGCGGGACCTCTCGCTGGGAGGGTCCAGGTTGGTTCCACTTTGCTGCGCACGGGCGGGGGCGGACATATCCTGACCCCCGCCCCCTGGCCTGCATGATGAGGGATTTGTTGGCCCCCGGATTTCTGTCCTCACTTCAGTGCGCTCGATGCTGCTTTTCCCCTCCCTTCCCCCTGGTCCCGGAGGTCCGGCACAGTTTCTCACCTCGTTCTGGCCCTCTGTCAGGAGCCCCGCGGTCGGGCCTCGGCTTCACGGACGGCCAGACGATCCCGCACCTCGGCCTCTCCCCCCCCCCCTCCTCTGGCGAGGACCATTATATGCCTCCGCCCCCCCTGTGGTGACCATCATCGGCGGCACCCCTCGGCAGCTACCATCATAGGGGGCGCCGGGGCCCTACTCCCATCAGTACACTGGTCCATGAAGCCGTCACTGGCACCGGAGGGGGCTGAGGCACTCCCTACGGCCCCTCGGCCAACGAAGACGGCCGTAGGGAGGAGTGCCAACGTACCTCCACAACTCAGACCCTTCTACCTTGAGGCGCCAATTGCTACCATCCAGCGTTTCCCTCCCTCTCTCATGCATGCTCACTTACGCCCTTCCAGCAGAGCGCAGACGTCTGCCTTTGCCATGCGATCCAAGTCAAGTTGTGAACGCATTACGGCCGGCGCCGCCGACCCTGAAGGGGGACGACGACGGCGATGACGACGACGACGACGACGACGACGCTGACACTCTGGAGCCGAAAGCTTCTCCCAGGGAGGGTTGCGCCAAAGAACTGCTGTCTCATACCTCCCTCCCTCCCTCGTGCCTGCCTGCCTACGCCCTCCGAGCGGAGCGCGGACGTTCGCCCGCGCCGTGCCTGGTCTGTTCCAGGGCAGGTTCGGCGGCGCCATCGAGGAGTGGCAGCGCCGGGAGCACGAGACGGGAGGAGGAGGAGGAGGAGGAGGAGGAGGAGGAGGAGGAGGAGGAGGAGAAGAGGCAACAACTTCGGAGGGGGAGGGGAGAAAGCGGAAGTTGAGGACGGGGGAGCGCCCACTGAAATCAGTATCGGCTCGCGTGATGCAGGGCGTTCAAAGCCACAGCTTGCCGCGCTGGAAGTGGGGGATAAAGAACAAGAGCGCAGAACGAGAAGGCAGCAGATTGCCAGCGTTGAAGATGCCAGACAATTGTGTGTCAGGAGCGTCAAACGTATCGAGGCTTCAACCCGAATTCAGAATATAGCAGAACGGCCCGTGTGGCGAAAAAAACGCGGCACGACAATGACGTGAAGGGGACGCTTCAAGTTCACGGCCTTTCGAATGCACATACACACTCGCGCGCTCGCTCACACCCGCCCGCCCTCTCCCTTAACTCCACCCTCGCTCCCTCCCTCGCTCCATCGCTTTCTTCTATTCGTGTGGGAAGGCCGTCTGCCTGTCGGAGCTGACGGTGTTGGCATCTTGCGGGACGGCCCTATCTTGCAGTGCATATCTTTAGACGGGGTGGCCTTCTTGAGCTGGCTGGTCTTAGAGGGAGGGAAGGTCTGGTGCGGGTCTGGGCATTCCGGAGATGGTCATGCGAGCAGGTGGTCGGTTTGGCACCCTCATTTGCATCGCGTTCCACAATTTGGATCCAAAGCAGGGGGGTTGTCGGCCGACTTCTAGGCGCTGCATTCAGGCAGCGTGGGTGGAATGGCTTGACAGAAGAAAGGGAGGATGCGTGCCATAAGGGTTATCAAATGGCCTTCGGCCCATCCAGTCACCGTGGCTGGCACAAGGTTCTGGGTATGGAGCCTTGGCCCGTCTTGGGACCCTCTTAACTCCGAAAAAGTCAAACTACAAGCCGCACCAAGCCCTGGGAGATTTGGCAATGTGGGCTCCGGGCCCCATTCAAGACTCCTCTAAAGACTCCTCAGGAGTGAGGACTGAGGCTCAAGGGATTAGACAAAGGACCTGAGGACACGCCCACTCCGTGCCCAGCGTCACGGTGGCGGATTACATGGTGCAGCGGCAGGGCCCATGTTGCTCGAATAGAAAGAAGACCGAGCGAAGAGCATCCGAAAGATTGTCAGCATAAGTTGCGCGTCGGAGCACAATGCGCACATCACATGAGAAGTTGGCCTGCCAGCGGGAGCACCACTACAATCTGTGATTGAGCCCGCAGACGGGATCAATTCGGGCCCGCCAGAGGGGTAAACCGGCACGCCAATGAATCATGCCGTGGCAACGTTGGGGCCTCTTGGGGGCCTCCTGGGGCGTCTTGGGGGCCTCCCACACCCCCGAAAGCTTTGCGCCTTCTTCTGTTTTTGGGGGTGCTGGTTTTCTCATCCCTCGTGTTCTTGGGTGGGGTCCCAGGGTCAACTCGCACCTATGTGCTCCTGGTTAGGGGCACTTCGGCGGGGGGGGCCTTTTCACCCCTTGGCGTTGGCGCACGTCTTAATTTGAGCGGCAACCCCGCGTGGGTTTCGGAAGCCCTCGGGTTGCTCCTGGCCCCCCCCCTCCGTTTCCTCTGCCTTCCCTCTCCGCCCTCAGGATCGAGGAGACGACTTGCTTCCCTTTCGGAGCACCGCCGCAGCACAGACGCCGTCGTCAACGAGCGCGCCGCCCGCTCGCGCGCTCTTCCTCGCCTTCCGGGCCTCTCGCCCGCCCGTGCTCTCGGGCATGGCTGCTCTGAGTAAAAGCTCGCCACGGGAACTCGGCCGCCGCCGCCGGCGAGCCCAGGCACCTAACGGTCAAGGGGGCGTTTGGCCCAAAGGCCGCTGCATCCCCAATACCGGGAGGAGGAGGAGGAGGAGGAGGAGGAGGAGGAGGAGGTTGCGAGCCCATGGAGGCGCATCCGAGGCACGAATGCAACTCCAGACACAAGATGGGTCCGACGAACCCCCAAGGGGGGCCGTGCGGAGGGCGAGAGCCCGGTGCATGGAGGGCATACCTGAAGCCGCGGAGGACGGCCAGGCACACCCACCGCACGACACCGTGGGCGTTGGCGGGCGCGTCCACGGCGGGCCCCGACAGCCAGACGCCCTCCAGCACCGCGACGAGCGGGCGTGAGTCAGGAGGGAAAAAGCACACAGACACATTTAGTCGTCGATCCCCAGAAAAGATTGGAAAATATGGGAAGTGGGGGGGGAGACAAGAGCCCAGAAGATGTGGGAAAATACGGGGAATCCTGTGATTCGTGTGCATTTCTTCGTGTGTGTCCCAGGGCCCCTTCGGTGACGTCACGACCCGCAGGGGGGCCTCGGCACCCGAGCCCCCGCGTGCACGAGCGCGCCGTCGACGAGGCCCTGCTCCGCGGGGGGGCACAGCCGGCCCCCCCCTGGGTGCGCCCGTGCCGCCCCGGAGGGGAGGCCGAGGAGGCCGCCCCCGGCCGAGCAGCCAGCGAGCCCGCCCGCTGCCGGAGCGCCGCGGGGTCCCCCGCGCTGCCCGCCGCCGCCGCCGCAGCCGTCTCGACGGTCGGCCTGCCCTGCTCGCGAGGTCGCGCAAGAAGGGCGGCGGATACGAAGTCAGGGATCCCTCCCTGCCCTCTCCGGCCCCTGCCCTGCGCCCTGGCCGCCCCGCCCCCCTCGTGGCTCGGAGGAGGAGCCCCGCAGCGGAGTCCCCGGCGGGCTGCAGAGACGGGGGTGGGCAGAACCCCCAACAGTGACACGTCGATCAGTGAATTGTCCGTTTTCGGTTCTCGAGAGGGCGCCGTGGCCGTCATTTTCCAGGCTCGCGCCCGCCGGGTTTGGGCCTCAGGTCGTTTTCACTAAACCACGTTTTACTAAAGGGGGGTCTGTCCATCCCCGACTTAAGAGACGGGTGTCAATGCAAACGGGGGTCAGCCAGAGCGCCAGATCTTGCAGGATCCTGCAGGGACAGGTCCGCATGGGCCCGGGCTTAGGTGCAGGGTCCTGCAGGATGTTGCAGGATCCTCCGCATGGACCCGGGTTTGGGTGCAGGATCTTGCAAGACTTTGCCAGGCCTGACTGACCCGGGTCTGGAGCAGATCCCCGACAGGCAATTCGGCGGCTCCCGCCGAGCCCGCGCTCTCCCGAGCAGCCGCCGTGCCCGCGCCGCCGCCGCCAGGGCGCGCAGGACGGCCGCCATCGGCCCAGGGGTCGTCGAGCTCGTCCACGGCGTCCGCGCCTCCACGAGCGCCGAGAGCGAGAAGAGGAAGCCCCGCAGCTGCGCCAGAAGGAGGAGGAGGAGGAGGAGGAGGGAGGAGGAGGAGTAGGAGGAAGAGGAAGATGAGGTTCAGGAGGGAGGGAATGAGGGGGAGTAGGATTAGGGGGAGGGAACCATCGTAAAGGGGGAGGGGGGGAAATCTGCCGATCGCCCACTGAGAGCTTCGGACACGGAGAAGGTTCGTGAGCAATCGTTCCGATCGCCGTGGGGAGATGTCCGACGTGATGGTCGTCATACTTGTCAGCGGCCTTCTGGGCCAGCAGATAATGTTCTTGGCGGGGCGAGGATGTTGAGGGGCACATGGTGAGCAGTGCGCCTACGACACGCTCGATGCCAAGGTGGTCCTTCACGAGAGAGGGTGAGAAAGGTTGGCTCGACACATTGTCCTTGAACCGCCTCGCACGAGGCATTGGCTGGCTCACCTGGGGCCGGATGGCCTTTCCGGTCCGCTCGCATGAATAGATTGTTATGTATTGACACCAGGGCCGCGTTGACCAGTGCGAGTTGTCATGTTCACCGTTGCCAGACCGAGTTTGCACACATGATCGGTTACCGCCCTTGGTTATGCTCAGTGTATCGCCACACTATGGCAAGAGAAGCATGAGCTGTTGAAGCACCGTAGAGCTACAGAACGAGAGAAAGGGAGAGAGAGAGAGAGAGAAACAAACAAACAAAAGTTAGAAACGGATGGGAAAGATTCGAGGAAGGGTTAACGCGCGTAGATTTGCAACGGGTCCCATTTCCATGCACAAGTCGATGCGGAATGTCACCAAATCAGGCGGCAATGGCTTCATCCGTGCCCACGTGCCAGATCCAATAATATGCAAAACATCTCTGTGCGTGCATAAAGGATTTATGCATACACAAACATGTACGTATACACACACACGTATACATATGAGCTGACTTTGCATACACATCATCATTGGCCACGCATGCAGTTATATACATATACATATATAGATGTACATGTAGACAGAGAGGGGGAAAGAGAGACAGAGACAGAGAGAGAGCGAGCGAGCGGGGAAACAACGACGAAGGAGGCTTATGAAACGCCGAGAGAGCTCGAGGAATTCATCGACCACAGGCTTGTGCACGGAGGGCGGACTCGCGGGGGGAAGTCCCCACAGTGCCGTGCCCCGATCCGCATGGCATGCTTCGCCGACTCACCAGTGCTGCTCCCCTTCCCCAGACCGAGCGCACACAGCTTGGGGAACGTGCCCTCGGTGTCTCAGGTGGTTCGGCGGGCCCGCCGAGGAGTTCCCGCGCTGTGCGCCCGGGTGGCGCCCCGCGTGCCTTCGTGGGCGCCCCCGTGCAGTGGGCCGGCTTCGCCGACGAAGGCTCGCCTCGGCGGGTCTCCGCCGAGGGCTCGCCCCGGAACCCGCCGCCCGCGGGCGCTCGTGAGCGCCCACGTGCCCCGGGGGGGCAGCACAGCGCACCGCCACGCGGGCCACGCCGCACAGCCTGCGCCGCAGATCTCGCACCGCACGGTGCGCACAGCCCAGCTGACACCACCGGGCCACCTGGCTTACGAGACCCGGCCAACGCCACCTGGCTTATGCCGCATAGCGTGCACACTATAGCGAGTTCTACATGGCGTATTCCGCGCCATGCTCATTTCCACGATGCCCTAACTCCCTAACGCATTCTGTGAGGCCCACGCTGGTTTAACATGTATAATGTTGGCTTCGGGCAGGCATCCTCTTCGTGCTGGCATCACCGTCCCAAGTTAGCATCTACTGCGAAGAGGTGGTATGGCACAAAGGCTAGTGGCATAGAGAAGGAAATGCATAGAGAAAGTATGAGTCTACTCTGTGATACGAGAGAGAGAGAGAGGGAGGAAGAGAGAGAGAGAGAGAAAGGAAGCGAGAGAGAGAGAGAGAAAGAGAGAGAGAGCGAGAGGCCCCAAATAAGACAGCTTGATAGACGCATGTACAGGAGAATGAGCAGGGAGCTAGAGAGAGGGGGAATACATGTAGACAGCGACGGGCACAGACGGACCGACAGACGATCCCCCAAACGCGCGGAAACGATGGTCGACCAGAGCCGAGGCCGTGACCAACCAGGAAGTTTCAAGTTGGCGGATGTGGCAGCGGAAGAGCGAGGCGACAGGCGCAAGGAGTGGCGATAGTAATCAAGCTGCCTACGGCAAGCCCCGCCACCGTGCCCGGGTTGTGGGTTGTAAGCCTAACGGATGTGCGTTGGAATCTCGTGGGAGGCCTCTCGGGGGCCTCTCGAAGACAGTTTTGCGGTTTTCTGGGAGCAGTTTGAGGGCCTCTTGGTGGCCTCTCGGTGGACTCTCGCGGGCCTCTCGGGGGCCTCTTGGGTCCTCTGGGGCGCCTCTTGGGGCCTCCTGGGGGCCCCTTGGGGCGGAAGGCTCGGATGTTCGGTTCGTGTTCCGTCTCTGGGGCATCTTTTGGGGCCGTCTTGGGACCCTCGGTCTTGGGCGCCTCTTGGCGCGCTCTTAGGCCGTCTTAGGGGCCCTCTTGGAGGCCTCTTGGGTCGTTTTGGGGTGGTCTTGGGGGCATCGTGGGCCGTCTTGGAGCGTCGGAAAGCCGAAAAGGCGAGAAAGTCAAAGTCCGACAAAAACGAATGGGAAATCACTGATGGCTTCCTTTGTGGGCCCTCTCTGGAGACCTCTTGGAGGCCCCCCTTGGAAGCCTCTTGCGGCCATCTTGAGGCCATCTTGGGCGTCTTCGAGCGATCGCTCGGTGACTCGGGGCCCGCCCGGAGCGATCGCTCGGTGACTCTGAGCACCGTGGCCTCCCAGGGACCCCCTTGGGAGCGTGGCCGATGCACGCGGCTCTACGCGGCCCGGAAAGGGGGTGGGCCTTAACAGATTACAGAAGCCCCTATCAGGCAGCACTTGGCATTCTAGCGCTCCTGAGCGTGCCAGGGGGCACGGTGACGGATTAGGCGCGGGGAATGGCGCTAGTGAGAAGGTCGAACGCAAGAGGAGGAGAGACAGACACACAGAGACGAGCAAAGGCGGCCAAATGAGGATGGGGGTAGCAGGGGGGGATTAAGAAGGAGGGAGACGGAGAGGGCTACGCATGGGGAGAACCGACGAGTGGGGAGAGCGGAAAGGGAGCAGGAGGGTGAGGGCGAGCCAAGGCGAGAGTCAGTCAGAAAGTTGCAGGAAGCACGCAGGTCTTGTATTGCCAGCCCATGAGCATGACTCCTACCGCGGAAGATCCCAAGCGAAGATATGTTCTCGGGGCCCCATTCGCACGCATGACAAGGTCTGGTGTGCTCATCATCTCGCCTCATCATCCCACTCGTTGCCTTATTTCCCTTCTCTTACTCATCTGCCGCTTGACCGCTCGCAACTAGTGGATAGGAGGTCACCGCCGATTTGAGCAACCACGCTTCGTATCCACTCTTCCCTTCCCATTTTCCCTCGCGTGTTCTCTCTCCTTTATTTGGTTATCTCTCTGTTCTATCTATCTATCAATATATATATATATATATATATATATATGTGTGTGTGTGTGTATCTCTCTCGTTGTTGTCTCTCTCTCTCTCTCTCTTTCTTTCTCTCTCTCTCTTTCTCTCTCTGTCTCTGTCTCTCTCTCTCTCTCTCTCTCTCTCTCTCTCTCTCTCTCTCTCTCTCTTTCTGTGTATATATTGGTCCCAAACAAAGCTTGCACTTAGGGGATCTTACTCGTGTGTCGAGTAGGGAATTGGGCCTGACGGTCGGTTCGGCGGCTATGTTGCCGTCGTCACCGCCCCGTGGCCGCTTCGTCGCTGCCCGTCGTCTGGGCCTGTTGGTCGGTCTGGCGCTATGTTGCCGCCGTCGCCGCCCCGTCACCGCCTCGTCGCCGCCCCGTCGCTGCCTCGCACAGGCTACACCGCATACATTGCACCGCAAATGTTGCACCACATAGATGCTCCTTTCTAAAAAAAGAATAGACTCTACCCCCCCCCCCGGACTTATCGGTTCCCCCTGGGATAGTATGATTTCATATATATATATATATGTATATACATATTCTGCACACTCGTCCACCCTAAGTATGAAATCATAGCATCCCAGCTAGGCCAGTTTCCCCCCCCTGAGGTTCCTTTGTTTTTTATTTAAAAAAACTATGCGGTGACATTTTTGCTCCAACATAACACTTTTTCACGAATCCCTTGCAAAAAAATGAGACGAAGTGCACACGCGCGCGTCGTCGCGCGCGCATGCCGAAATCCTTCAAAAACCTTCGGTGCGGGAAGGATCTCGCAATCGAGTTTCCAAAAAGCATACGAAAACACATGGTTTTGGAACACAGAGTTTCTAAAAAAGCGTCCGCGAAAACTCTTTGCCAAATCTTGAGAAAACCATAGGATTTCCACAAAATGCTACCAAACGGGCTTCGCGCGCGCTCATGTCGAGATCTGTCGAACGCCCTTGCGCGTGTGCCGTCGCGAGAATCCCTTACAAAAAATGGGACGAAGTGCAGACGCGCGCGTCGTCGCGCGCGTATGCCGAAAACCCTCAAAACCCATCGGTTCAGGAAGGATTTCAAAATCGTGTGTCCAAAAAACCTACAAAAACACAAGGTTTCGCAACACGGATTTTCAACAAAAGCGTGCGCGCGCGCTCTTGCGTCGTCGTCGTCGTCGCCGTCCTCCCTCCTCCCGCGTCGTTGTCGTCGTCGTGGTCGCCTACGTCGTCCTCTGTCTTTCCTCGTGTTCGTCGTCGTCGTCCTCTTTGGCGTCGTGGTCGTTTCCGTCGTCGTTGTCGCCGTGGTCGTCTTTCTCCTCCCTCGTCGTCGTCGTCGTCCGTCGTCGGCGTCTCGTCGTCGTCCCTCCTATTTCGTCGCCGTCGTCGTCGTCGTCGTCGTTGTCGTCGTCGTTCCCTCCTCCCTCGTCGTTGCCGTCGTCGGCGTCGCCGTCCTTCCTCCTTCTTCGTCGTTCGCGTCGTCGCCGTCCTCCCTCCTCCCTCGTCGTTGTCGTCGTTGTCGCCGTCGTCGTCCTCCCTCCTTCCTCGTCGTCTTCGTTGGCGACGTCGTCGTCGTCTTCGTCGTCGACGTCGGCGTCGTCGTCGTCGTCGCCGGCGTCGTCGTCGTCGTCGTCGTCGGCGTCGTCGTCGTCGTCGTCGTCGATCGTCGTCGTCGGCGTCGTCATCGTCGTCGTCGTTGTCATCGTCGTCGTCGTCGGCGTCGGTGTCGTCGTCGTCGTCGTCGGTGTCGTCGTCGTCGTCGTTGTCGGCGTCGTCGAAGTCGTTGGAGACGTCGTCGGTGTCGTCGTAGTCGTTGTCGGCGGCGTCGTCATCGTCGTTGTCGCTGTCGTCGTCGGCGTCGCTGTTGTTGCCAAGTGCCATGTGGTACCCACCGTCACGGTCTTCAGAGATTTTGCAAACCAAGTTGCGGGTGGGTGGGTGGGATGGTTGCGCGAGCAGTGGAGTGGACAACTCACTGCGAACAGAAATTATTTGCACCGTATAGATGGCACCGCTCGTATTGCACCACATGGCTTACACCACAGTTCTCAAGGTTCGCTACGTCGACCAACAAGGAGGGCTTCACATCGCGAAACAACGTTGTGTTACCAAGTTGCTAAATCCCAGAACAGCTCCAAACCAATTCTAACATTAACTGTACAAACCATAGGCAGAAACAATTTCATCAGCTCTCACACACCGGGCTTTAAAGCCAAGTCCAAAATACCAAGTGAAAATTAAGTCGTAGATCGATTCGGGAAACAATCCGTCGGCGGCGAGGCAGAGGCAGTCCGCTCCAGCGTGTGGCCGATTCGACAACCTTAGTCGGGAACCAATTCAAGGTCAATTCGGAAACCAACTCGAAACGCCGAGGGGTCCAACGGGGGCGTCGCGCCCGCGTGTGCGTGTGTGTAGTGTTGTGGTGTGTTGTGCTGTGATGTGCGTTGTTGTGTTGTGTTGTGTTACCTTGCGTTGTGTGTTGTGTGCTGTGTGTGCGTGTGTGTGCCTACCTGTGTTTGTGTTGGTGTTGGTGTGTGGTGTTGGTGTTCGCGGTGTTGTGGGTTGTTGTGTGTGTTGTGTGTGTGTGCGTGCGCGTGTGTGTGTGTGTGTGGGCGTGTGTGCCTCGCCTGACCCCGCAGCTAAGGTGCCATATCAGGCAACCCAAGGGTACTGTGTAGGGCGGCACGGGTGAAATATGTCCGGCCGCGAGTGATATGTCACAAGGCAAGTTGCCATATTGTTGCACACAGGTTGCGCAAGATATATTGCTAGAAACGCACTGTTCGGGGTCCACGCTTGTTATCATCCATCTAAAAGCAACTACGTCTGATGAGCATGATTAATACTTGTAGTAGTGGGGTGGCTTCCCCGCAAGGACTCCGGAGGTGTGGGGCGAGTGCTGGTTGCGTGCGTTCTGTATCTCTCTCTCTCTCTCTCTCTGTCTCTCTCTCTCTCTCTTTCTCTATACATCTTTATCTGGCCTCACTTCCGCTCCAGAAAAAGAGAAACGCAGTGGCAAAAAAAACTCAACCAAAGCCCTGGAGCGAGTTCTCGAATGTTGATTTCCCAAAGCCAACCTTGTCCGCTCGTCTGAAGTCTCGCGCGCACCTCTTCCCCACATGAAGCAGAAATTGGGGCGTTGAGACGTGCAGGCAACAGGACGCATAGGATAGGGTCAAGGGCGAGGCACACCGATGTACTATGCTGGATATGATGAAAGGACAACGGCCGCCTATCTACGCCAACACGAGGTGCCAACATACGTATTTGGGCGACGCGGGAAGGAACGAAAGGAAGCTGCATGGTGCTGAACTTCCTGGCAGAAGGGGCAGGGCAGAGCAGGTGGATGGATGGAGCGTCGGGGATAGCCATAGGGCCACCCAGCTTGTCCAGAATGTTCCTTGCTGCTTCCCCCATCCCCCCCCCCGCCTCCCCTCGTCTCCTGCCGCTTTCCCTCCCCTCCCTCGTCCCCCTCCCTCTTGCCCCCCCCCCCCCCCCTCCCGCTTTCTCCCTCCTTCTCTCTTCCCTCTTCCCCCCTCCCCCTGCCGCTTTCCCCCTTAAAGCTTGTTGAGAACGGTTTGAACGCCCATTCCATCGTCCGCCGCAGCCGCCTCCCTCACACCCCAGCCAGAACCCGTTCAAAACGTAATGCGGGCCCTTCCACGGTATGGTTGTTACCACGCTTTTCAAGCAGTGGCAGAGAGAAGGGCCCCCGAAGGCCCGAAAGGGAAGAGGAGGAGGAGCAGCAGCAGCAGCAGCAACAGCAGTCCAGGCCCACCAGACCGCCTCCTCTTCCCGACGCCCGCTTCCCCCTTGGACCAGACTAATCGCCTCAGCGCGGCCGCGCTCGACCACGATAGGGTTGTCTCCCTCCCCTTCCCCCTCCCCCCGTTTGGTTCCTACTGAGGGGGCAGGGGATGGGGGAGGGGGGGAGGAGGACGAGGAGCAGAGGGAGAATGATGATGAGGAGGAGGAGGAGGAAAGCAAGAAGGAGAAGGGTGAGGAGGGGGAGGAGGAGAGGAACGAGAAAAAGGAGGAGGAGAGGACGAGAGGAGAGGGAAGGAGCAAGATGAGGAGCAGGAGTAGGAGGAGCGGCCGTTATCAGGCTCACCTAATTGCCCCTTGATAGCGCGCTCGCTGGACCTTTCAACGACATTAGGGAATTAGGTCCATCCTAGCACCGCGCACACGTCGGACTAAAGGTATTAGGGATGCTTGGTCTTTGAGGCAGCCTCTTGGGTGGTTGGCTGGGGCCTCTTAGGAGCCTCGTGAAAGGATTTTGGATGCCTCTGGAGGGTCTCTGGGAGACCTCTGGGGAGTCCTTGGGCCCCTCTTGGAGGGGAGGCTCGCAGCGGTCTAGCGGTCGCGCGCGCTCGTGGGTCTTCTTGCATGGGGATCGTCTACAGAATTCATCTACTCGAAAAAATAGTTGCTCGTCAAGTCGTACGTAGAATGTTCCTAGATCTACGAAAATTCTACGATTTTTCATTGACTCGACGAACACATCAATTCTGGGGTAAAACGATCATGTAGACGATCCCCTACTCGAGATTGGGAGGCCCTCGGGGTGGCTCTTGGGAGCCTCGGGGGCCGTCAGGGGGCGGTAAGTGGCCTACCCCCACGGGCAGTCTTGGACGTTGACAGCCTGGCTCCTCTTCCTGGCAGCAGGCTGCGCCAGCGCGCTGATGGCAGCGAGAAGCAGCACGCTGCAGCAGCCGCGAGCGGCAGCGGCACGAGGCAGGCAGCGGCACCAGGCAGCAGCAGGCAGCAGGCAGCGGGCAGCAGCACGCACCGAGCAGATCTGGCCATCCGCAGCACTGTGCAGCCACGAGCAGCAACAGCACGCAGCAGCGGCAAGCATTATCAACAGCACGCGGCAGCAGCAGCAAGCAGCAGCACGCAAAAGTCTAAGCCTGCGCGGAGTGCGAGGGTTGAGCCCGACGTTGTGATCGCAGCCTTCGGCAGCATGTCCGCAATCACATGCCAGTTCGTGCAGGTTTCGTGGATGCTGGCCACGGGTCAGTTTTCTAGTCAGCTCCGCTTGGGATCAGCCCGTGCGGGAAAGAAGGCAGTGGCAGTGGCAGCGGGCTCTTGCGCTGCTCGGCGAAATGCGGGACGCGAAGTTGAAGTCCCGCATCGTGAAGTGAGCGTTGTTCTATCCACTGTTCTGCCGATCGGCGCGGGCCCTCGCCCCGCCCCCCCTGCCGGAGTAGATCTGGGCTGGTGTTTGGGGGCATTTGTTTCGAGCAGGCGGAGTCTCCCCCACAGGACGCACGGTCCCAAGCAGCTTGAAGCCCCACGAGCCCGCGAGCATCTCGCAACGACGGGGGCCGGAGTCGCGTCCAGCCCTGGTTGGGGGCAGGCCTTGTGCCGTGGCCAGCCGCCCAGGGCTGGCCAGAACGGGTTGAGCCCAGACTGCAGCTTGCGCAGAAGTGGCCACGGAAGAGGTGGAGGAGGAGGAGGAGGAGGAGGAGGAGGAGGCGGAGGAGCAGGAGAGGGAGGAGGAGGAGGAGGAGGAGGAGGAGGAGGAGGAGGAGGAGGTGGATGAGAAGACTTCGTGCGCTGAGTCGGCAGCGAAGGCAACTCGCTACACTTCCCGCAGCACCCCTGGCCCTTCCCCTTTGTTTTCCCCATTCATCTTCATCCATCTCCACAGGTCTCATCATCCTCCCCCCTTCTTTTGCCTCTGTTCCCACTCTATCCACCTCCAGGTACGAGGGGTTAATGAAGGCGATGCAGAACATCAAAGAGGTCATGGGTCCGCCAGGCCTCTGGGGAGGGAGCATCGGGGTGACGAGGGGGGAGTGAGAAGGAGCAGAGCAGGCGGAGGAGAAGGTGGAGAGGGGAGGAGGATGAGGATGAAGGGAAGCGGGCCACGAAGAAAAAGATGAGGAATAAGAGGAGAAGGATGAGTTCGAGGTAGAGGGCAAGCAGAAGGGTCAAGACGGCCATCGAATAGGTGGAGGCTGGAGGAGGAGGAGGAGGAGGAGGAGGAGGAGGAGGACTAGGAGGAGGAGAAGGAGCTCTTATCCATTTATCGGCAGCCGACGTAGGAAGCTCTCTCGAGCCTGCCAGCCGGGCGCCAGCCCCAGAGTTCAAGGCGCAACGAAGTGTGGCACGATCATCACCAGAGTTGTGTTAGGATGTTCTGTTCCATGGGATCCTGGACCCAGGTGAGGTTGTGTGAGCAGGTTGACTGATCTTTCGGAGTGCCAGTGATGCTTAGGTGCCCCAGGCGCCTTCCTCTCGCAGGAGGTTCGAGTGCCCCCTCTTCGACGCCGACGGGCGTGAACGCCTGTCGGCAAAGGCGCGTCGAGCTGCCGAGTGGGCAGCACTGTGGCATCGGGATCCTGAGAAGTTTGCGGCCGGAGTGCTCTTCCCTGAACCCAGAGAGCTGGCGCCTTCCGCCCTGCCTCTCAGGCGAATGCCACATGTCTTGCGTCGGCGGCTAGGCAGGGGTCCCCTCTGCGCCGGCGGAAGGAGCCGACTCTAAGCCGGGGGCACCGCTGCAGCGAACTGCGCGACGGTGCAAGAGAGAGAGGGAGCACGGGGAGGGCGGGCGGCTGAAGGAGGGGGGGGGGCGGGGAAGCGAATGTCACACACACACACACTCAGGAGGGGAAAAAACACACAGACACCATGAATCGTCGATCCCCCAGAAAAAATATGGAAAACATGGGAAGTGGGGGGGAAGACAGAAGCCCAGAAAATACGGGAACGGGGAATCCTTTTATTCGTGTGGTTTTGTTTGTGTGTCCCGGGGCCCCTTCACACACACACACACACACACACACATCGGTTCAATGAGCCTCAGGGCGGCAAGCTTTGGGGTCGGAGCTTTAGAGCCATGGGCCAGCTCGCAACCCCACCGCGGCCCGCTGCAGACGAGCTGGCCGGCCCCTTCTGTGCGCGGTCCATGGGACTGGGGGCCTCTTCGCGGCCGCGTTTGGCGCTGTGCCCATAGAGGTTGCACCCCTCCGACTGGCCAGAGGCGGAGAGGATTGCGCATGTTATGTGCTGGCGGGCTGAGGTGGAGGAGATCTTGAGGCTTGGACCGGTTGTGAGGGGACGCGCAGCGGGTGTGTTTCCGACGGAGCTTCGTCAGTGTGCGCATCGAACCCGAATACCCTCTTGTGGTCCAGAGCTTGGTGCGTTTTTGAGGACGGCGCAGTGGCCCATGAGACATTAGCACTGGTATCGTAGAGGGCCGCTCGTCACATCCTGAGCGGGAAGGCAAAAGGCATGCTGACAGAATTGCAGAGAAATTCACGACGCTGCTCCCGCATGTTAACGTTGCCATGGCCCAGTTTGAAGAGTTGCAAGCGATCTAAATAGACGTACGTGGATGTGCCGCCGTGCAGGGCTTCTGGATGCGCCACACAAGATTTGGTCGGAGTCGACTGGTTTCCTCGAGAGAGCTCAGGACCAGGACATTGTTAGCCCCCTCCGCCTAAATTAGGCAGCTCGAGCTCATGTGGCCAGGAGGCACTGAATCCAGGAAGAAGCTTGGACCAAGTCAGCCGCGCGTCGGTCGTTGCTCCGCTTTCGCGCACCGATGGTTCTTGACACCGCCCAGCCTGTGGCCTCCCAGCACCAGCTGCCGGAGGCACAGGCTACCACGTGGCTGCAGGGCCACAATCTCAGGATGAGGGTCTGGGGCGGGGTGGGTGCGAGGGTGGGGGTGGGAGTGGGATGGGTGATGACGTGCGTCAGGTACGTGGGCAATGCATGGACAGGTTTTGATGATCTCAGTCGAAGCTGCCCCTACCAGCCCCCCACCAAAGATTTAAGGCGGCAGCGCTCGCGTGCCTTACGTGGGTTGTTCCCCAGTTGGCCAAACAGTAGAAGGGTTGGACGCTCACTGAAGCCAGATGTCCAGCCATTGTTGACCTCCTCAGCCGAATTTGGGTTACGAGGAAGGGTGTTTTGGTCCAGGGGGAAACGGTGCCCAAGTCGTGTTTTGAAGTTGTGGGGGGCGCCATTTGGGGCGAATGTTGGGACGTCTCGCAGCCCTTGACCAGGTTCGGGGCTTTCGGACCCGCTAGCAAGGTGGATACCCAAGGAGGCAACCAAGGCTAGCCGTGCTGTGGTTGCTCGGACTGTTCGGCGTCGACGAACGCCTCCAGTGCGCACAGCAAAGCACAGCGCCAGCTTCAGAACGGGCCGTGGCCTCAAGCGACCGTCGGCCCCGACGTGATGGCGACAGTTGGCATTGCGTCCTCTGTCGCCCGAGAGCACCTGATGCAGGTGATGCGCGCTCTGTCTGTCGACCACGGGGCCCAGTGGCTTCACGACGTGGTCTGGTCGTTCCTTCGCCACGTGTCCGTCGAGCGGCGAGCTCTCGACCCTGCCCACAGGCTCGGAGAGAGCCCTGCCTGCACTGCCCAGGGTAAATTCCCCGGCCACGCGGGATCTTCTAAAAGTGCAAGGCTCAGAGTCTCGGGAGCAGGAATTGCTGACGGTCAGGGTCTCTCTCTCTCTCTCTCTCCGTCTCTTCGAGCCACCAAGGCCCGACGCCTTCCAGCCGTCCGCGGCTCGTCCTCCTCCTCCTCCTCCTCCTCCTCCTCCTCCTCCTCCTCCCCAACCTCAGTTTGGAGGCGGTAGAGACGGGGTGGCCTTCCAGCTGTGGCTGAAGGCACCACGGGTTCGGCACCTGTTGCATTCCTCCTCTCCCCCCGCCTCCCCGCTGCACGCTGTGCTTTGCCAATACGCTTCCCTCCTCATCCTCCCCCTCCTCCTTCCGGCGGACTCTTGCTCGCACCCGCCCAGCCCCTTTTCTGCCAGGCTGGTGGTTGTGGCCCCGCCACG
>CAUYUJ010018457.1:0-32500 GCA_963575745.1 Prorocentrum cordatum
CAGTGGAGAGCGGAGAATACAGACCTGCAAAGGTAAGCACAAGGGGCCTATGCGGCGCCTCCTCCGATCCATCGGAATGGGCGGCACCGCCTCCCCACTCTTGTGGTGCATGGGGTGCGATCCACTAATTTCTGCCCTGGCCGAAGTAATAGCCGACGACGACCCCGCATGCGTGGGCGATCTGGCTGCGCTGCTCAGCTCGACAAAGCAGGCGCTACGCGCAGCCATCGCACTCTCTTGGGCGGCGCGCGCGGCGGGCCTCCTGGCACAGGCGCACCGTTGCCGGGGCATCCGCGCCACGGACTCTGCCGCGCTCGGAGCGGCGCTCGCGGACGCTTCGGTTGACTTCGGAAGCGACGGGAAAGACGTCATAATCACTGGGCTCCCCAGCGAGCTCATCCTGACGCTTCTCAACGGGGCCGTCGAGCAGCAAGTCTTCGATACATGCCGGCCGCTGAGGCGCCCCTGCAATTGCACTTTCAAGACCGCCCTGGTTCCCGCCTGCCGGCACGATTGGTGGCGCACGCTCATGGACTGCACCCCTTTTCGGCGGACCCTTGGTCCGAGACCAGCGGCCCTACCTCGGAGCGGCAGTGGTCTCCCGAGCAGCTGAGGGAGAACAAATCCTGCCCGCGGGTCAACTCTCCAAGGCGCAAGCTGACGCCCTCATCACGGGGACGCGGGGGAGGCCTATCCCCAAGATGGGAGACCGCGCCATGGCCCTCCACCTTGCTAGGCTGTCCCCCGTTAGAACCGCTGCAGCCTGGACCTCCTATCTCGTCTCCCTGGTCCCATGCGCTGCGCGCCACGCTGCAGCGGATGCGGTGCAAGAGCGCGCTCTGCGCGCCCAGCTCAGGGTCGCCTTTGGACTGGCCTCGGCATCCTGGATGCCCGACTGCATCCTCGCAGGCGTGGCCATCCGTTACCAAGTCCCCAGCGCGCCGAGGTGCCCAGTGGCCGCCGCGCGAGCAGCCGCCGCCAGAGCGCACGCCATGGAGGACTTCTGGGGCCCCAGGACCGCGCAGAAGCGTGCCAGGATACGCTGGAACAAGCTCATCAGGTGGGCTACTAATGCATCAGCACAGCCGGAGGCCACTAGGCCTGGGTCCAAGGTCATCACGGAGCGCAAGGCCGCGCGGATGCTCATCCGCTCACAGGAGCAACCAGCGCTAGTCCGCGGTAAGTACTTCGGGAGGGTGGTCTACGCCGCCGCATGGGCGCAATTGCACGGGCACTTCGCCACCAAATGGTTCAGAGAGACCAGCCAAGGGAGAATATGGCACCCCTCTGACGGAGCTGAGGGGGCCCTGCTCCGCCACTGCCAGTCATTCACTGAGGCGCACCAAGTCCTTCGTCTCCTCAGCAACGGCTTACCCGGGTCGGTCAGGCGGCGCGGCGCGGACAAGCGGCGGCCGCACCAATGCCTCTGCGACGCTCCCGCCAAACACGTCTGGCTGACAGCCGGGCAGGATGACGAAGGCGAAGCTTGGTGCCCAAGATGCCTGGGCCCAGGTCCCCATAACTCAGCCCCCTGGCACCTCCTGGATCCCCGTCGACCTACCTGCTGCCCTGCGGGGCAGGGCGGAGGCCTACGGGCAACAACTCAGCGCGGTGCGAGCTCCCTCCAGGCCAGGCCTCTACGGCCAATACCCCCTTTGCGGCCTGGGGGAGGCCTCGACAGAACATATGTGGCACTGGTGCCCCGCCGCCGCATTGGCGTGGGACGCCGCGAAAGCCCTGGGGCACCCCGCAAACCTGGCCGCCGCTACCACCACCAGCGGGGAGCGCCAGTCCCTCCTGACCAAGATCCTGCATCAAATTTCCTTCAGGTGCTGTGTCAATCTCGACTGCGCGCCTCTGGGAGCCGCCGACGCGGCGCGACTCATCCTGCAGGGTATAGTTGCTCCCGACACCGACCAACAGGGAGACAGCGATGACGACGACACCGAGGCTGACAGTGCGCCGAGGTCCCCTGCACCGGACGAGACCGCGGTGTGGACCCCCGTGCAGGACGTCTGCCGCGTCTGCCATCCCCTCCCTCTCCGGGGCAAGATCATGTGGGGCCGCCAGACCACGCTTGATTCGGCGTGCTTGCCGCGCGGGCGGGAAGGCGCGCAGGCTTCCAGTAGCTACCTGCCACATGAGAGAAGGCGCCCGACTGGCCGTGATCCAGGCTAGTCACCTGCGCACGGGATGGACGTTGCCTGGGCGCGGCCCCCCTGCCCCAGGACAGACAGCAACCCCGCAGCCAATTCGACTTCCATTTTCTGCCGCGAACGCAACGCACACACCACGACACTATGAGCAAATGCTGACCTAGCGCCCGGTGACGAGATCACCGTCCGGAGCTGCCCCTTTCCAGACTACGATAGTGCGCAATGGCCTTCTGAAGTCACCTTTGATGGTGGGGCGAGGAGGGTTGGCGATCATACTAAGGTCTCAGGAGCTGGCGCTATCCGGCGGCGCCATGACCGCGCAACCGGCGCGCCCAGAATAATCGCGGTAGCGATCGTTGCGCTCCCTGGCAGCAGCAGCGCACAGATGGCCGAGATGGCGGGTTGCCGAGCCGGCCTCGCTCTCCTGCCCCACCTAGATGGGCCCCCGCGGACTGCCAGGATCGTCGGGGACAACCTGGCAGCCATCAGGTACGGGGCAGGCACGGCCAGGTACAGGAGGCTACACCTGGCGCAGCAAATGGAAAGCGCCCTTAGCCAAGCGGAGGACAGAGGGTGGGTGCTCTCCTGGCAGGCGGTCCGGCGCCCAGACAGTCTCGCCACGCTGGGAGCATTCTGGGCAGATTGATTGCAAAACGGCGGAGAAACAGCCGTGCGAGCCCACATAGCGTGGGCCGATTCCCACACCGCTCCCCCTACGTATTTCCCGCGCGTGGAAGGAATGGAGGTCGACCTACGCGACCCCTCCGGCTGCGCCCTGGCCGTTTTCCTGCTGGACAATCCCCGCTCCCCTCCCCCCCCCCTCGCCCTGCCGGGCGAGCGATCAGCGCGCTGCGACTAAGGTTCTCGAGGCAGCCGTCAGCTGCACCCTGGTATTCTGAGTTTCCGCAGCCGTCAGCTGCACCCTAGCAACATGGTCAAGAGCAATCAAGGGCCACTGGCTCGCCGGCCCGCCTGCGAGGCGCGCCGACCGGACGGCCCCCTGGCGAGCGGCAGTCAGCTCCCCTTCTTGGCGCGACAGTGCCCCTGGCTTCGATGGGCCTTTCTCAACCAGCAACATTGCGATGGGAAGGGACACCTTCTGGGGCACGATCACTTCTGCATGGCAGGGCAGCAGACAGTGGAGCCAGGGGTGGCCAGACCCCAAGCACTTCATCGCGCCGTGCAACCTCTGGACCATGACGCTAGGCTCCGACTGGGACTCAGTACATAAGCGCAAACTCCCCAGATTCGAATGGCCCGGGTGGAAGCCACCAGTGCCCGGAAAAACCAACGGGCAAGCTGCCCTCCCTGGATGGTTCTCCGCAGAGGACTGGGATTGGGCACCAACCGCGTTCCCCTACAGGGCCGACCCCTTTGACTACATCAGCCCACCAGGCACCACCCTGTCCAAAGATACCCGCCCTCCCCAGCACACTCGGCGCGGGACTTGGGCCAAGGGCAGGATTGACAGCTCTGGCCCTGGCAACGGAGTTCTGGAGAGGCGGGGCGCTACCATCCTGGCCGCGACAACCAACCCCCCACCATGGATGATCCCCAGCGCTATCGGCGACAGCTCCAACGCCGCCGGCAGACCACCGTCGCGGGGACCCGTGGGACGGCAACAGACAGATGCGCCTGCAGGGCAACCCCGCTCAGACAGCGACGCAGCCCCAGCAACAGGTGCATCGCGGATAGTTCTCGCGTCGGGCGCGATGGCTGCTGCGACCGAGATCAAACGCCTCTTCTCCATCCCCAGCTGCTGCGGCAGCGCCCGCATGCACGCGGCGGTTCCTTTGGGCACCATCCCTGGCGCCGCGATACTCCCCCCGCAGTGGCCATTCGAGCCCCGCGAGCGAGGCCGGTCGCTCGAGAGACTAGCATGGACGGAATGCATGGCCGCGACAGAGACAGTATGGGATGGCTCCGCCAAGGCCAGGACGGACCTCTGAGAAGGCACAGTTGCGCCCCCCACGTGGCAGCCACACCCTAATTGACCGAGACGCGGCGGCCTGGGGGCAACTCGATCGATTTCGGCTGAGGAACTCGCTCAATCCAGGGGCAGGAAAGCTGCTGCTCCTCTTGCAATGGAACCCACTCTACAAGATCCTGCTCAAGGGGCAAGATGCGGGGCAGGATGCTCGGGTACTCCTGCTCTCCCTCACCAGCCCCGCAGTGGACAAGGTCGCCTCGGTGAAGCTGTGGTGGCCGCCTGACCTTGGAGGTCCAGTCCCTTCAGCGGACTGCGAGGCGCTCGGACTCCCACTCGGCACCAAGTACCCAGCGCGCAAGTGCATTGTTGAGTACAACCAGGGCAAGTACGGCCCCTTCCACGCAGATCCCAACATCCCCAGGCCAGACAGCGACGGTGAACCCTGGTACAGAGAAGACAGGGCCCCCTCTGAGCTTCAGTACTGGAAGATCTTGGCTGCGCTGAACGAAATCTACGAGCTGACGCAAGACCCCGAGGACCTCTTCGGCACCCTCTTGCCCGCCATCACGTACCTACTCACCTTCCGGACAGCGGACAAGGCAAACAAGGCTACTGCGAACGACGCAGTCAATACGGAAAACTGCGGGCACATACTCAGAGCACGAGCAACAGCGGCCCTTGAGACCATCGTACCATGCGCTGACCTGCCCTCGCCTGAAGCTGCGGGTGCAGCCCCAGCGCAGCCCGCCTCGCACCTTGGCGCGCTCCCCTTCACGGACCAAGAGGTGGACGGTGCCGCAGGCCGGGTGTTCCAGCGAGATCGAGACCTACCATGCAAGGCGACCCTGAGCAGAGGCGCAGCGCGGCACGGACTCAACGACGACGCTGCCAAAGCGCTACTGGCCACCACCACTCATCACGTAACGATTGTGCACGGCCCTCCGGGGACCGGGAACACGATCTTCTCAGTCGCAGCTATGGGCACATGGGCAGGCGCGCTATCCTCTGGGCAGGCGGTGGCTCTTGCCGCAGGCTCGAACACAGCAGCGGACCAGCCTGCCCTGGCACTCCTCGCCGCCCACAAAGCGAACAAGCTAGACCCCGAGGCCGGGTTCCCCGCCCCGTGCGTCCGCCTGGCCAGAGACCACAAGGTGGCGAGGGGGCTGTCAGAGCTCACAACAGGGGGCACTACCAGAAGGCTACAAGGAACTTCCAATACGAGGGTGGCGCTCCGTCCAGTGACTTCCCCGCCTTCCGCAACAACCTTCTCAAAAAGGCCAAGGCTATAATCGCCGCGCACGAGTCAGCCGAGGCGCTGAAGAACGCAGCTGAAACCGCCCTACTCATCATCGACGAAGCGGGCCAAGCGCATGAGCTCATGGCCACGATGTCGCTCGACAGCGTAATCCGCTTCGGAGGGCGCATGGTGCTGGTCGAAGACCCCAAGCAGCTCCCACCAACGATCATTTCTAGCATGGCTGCAGACAGGGGCCTGTGTCTGTCCATCTTTGACGGGCTCCACCACGCTCTGAGGGACCACGAGACAGCGGTCTTGCAGCTGAGCGCGTGCTACCGCATGCACCCCCAGATCCTGGCGTGGCCCAGCTGGGTCTTCTACAACAGTGCCATGAAGTCCGGGCTCGACGATCCGCTCGCCCAGAGACCATCAGCCCCTGGACCCCCCTGGCGTCCAATCCTACACTGGGACGAGGATGAGCTAGCGAGGCTGGCCAGTGCTGCGAACGCTGACGTCGACGACCTCCGCAAGGCATTGAAGAAAATGGACCCTTGCAGGCAACCCTCCGAGGAGCGACGCCGTTTTCTCATGGTGGATAACCGTCGCATGAGGTTACCTCCAAGATACACGCAGGGTATGCCAACCTCTGGGAAGCAGCTCAGGCAGTGGACATCATCGGCGCCTTAATACCAGCAATGAAGGAGGGCGTCACAATTCTAGTGGTCATGGGCTACCAGCTCCAATGCGCTATCCTGGAAAACGGGTGGCCCCAGAGTTCCAGAAGCATCAGCGGCGCCCTTCGGCAATCGAAGGGGCGAAGCAAGGGAAAAGGGAAAACCGAGGGGTGCAAAGGGCAGGGGGTCGGTGCGGCTGACGAGTCCAGGCGTCCAGTGGACCTCAGCGGTTACGCCAGCGTGTTTAATCAGCCGAGCTCATGGGGCACTGGCGTCTCCCATTTCCCTGGCTTACGTCAATTCGCAGCCGAGCACCTGGCAAGCGGCAGGCTCGTCCTCTCCACCATCGACTCCAGCCAAGGTGAAGAAGCAGACATCGTTGTCTTCCTAACGACCAGATCCAATGGGCGACATGATTGGGGCTTCATGGATAACGACAATAGAGTGAACGTTGCCATCGCCAGGGCGACGCGGAATGCCGTGGTCATCGGCGACGGGAGGATGTTCGCAACCGCCTCCTGGTCAAGACTGCATGAGCTTTCTGAATAAGGACGCCCGGCGAAGCTGCGGGTCCGGTTCCAGGAGCCAAACAAAAGCGGACGGCGCCAGGAGCTAGCGATCGACCCAGACTTCGACCCCATCTCCAGCCTGGCTGCCTGGGTCCCCGCGCCAATCACCCTCTCACACACAGGTGACGACGCAATAAAGAGGATCGACAGCGCCATAGACAAAGCTCGGGCCTCAATAGAAAAGATCTTCGCTGACTAGATCGCAGCCCCACTAGACCCCGCCTTCAGCTGGGACGCCCTGGGAAACGCCATGCAGAGAAGCCTGCTCAGGCTGACCGAGGACCCCGCCCTGGGAGTAGTCCTGTACACGGTCTCCGGTCTGCGCCCTCACCAGTTCCCCATTGTCGACGCCCCGCGGGAACCGGGCCTGTTCGACCGTCATCAGGCCTGGAGCCACCTGGGGTTTTGCTACGTGGACCTTGGGATCGATGCTAGCAACCTGGTCTACAACATGACGTGGGCAGCGTTGGTGTGGGCCTTCGGACTTGGCACACCCTGGACGGCAAAGAGCCCGGCAGCCCCTGCTGAATCCCTCCCCCTCCACGCCCCAGGTGCAGGGCCGCAGCCGCAGACCCAAGGACAACAAGCGTTGTGCCCCCCCCGAACTTCTACATCAATTCCCGAAGGCCTGGAGCGCAACCACGGGAGATTGCAGGGGGCACCGCGTGAACCCTGGCATGGAGAACCTGGCGCACTTGCTCCGAGCCGCCCAAGGCGGCTCCACGTTGCGGCAAGGCTTCCCCGACAGCGAAGGACTCCCGATGGACACTCCATCCCTTCGGGCTCTCCTGGTGGTTATGATGATCCAGCTTCGCGAGCCCCGTGCCGCGCTGTGGCCCTTCCCATACCCTGAGGCAACGGGGGACATAGTGGAAGCCGTCATGGGCATCTGCGTACGCTGGTAAAATGTCCACCTGGAGTACAGAACCGCCTTCGCCAACGCATGGGGCTCGACGCTCAACGCCCTGGCCACTCTGCACGGTAAGTTCGAGGACGCCTTCTGCACATCAGCAGGCTCGCCACGTTCGCGCACCACCACCCTGTCGCCCGCGCGCACAAGTGTCCACGCACATGGGCAGAGATGCAACGCAGCAGGTTCTCCCTGGAGGCGCCTATGAGGGTCCTGGAGGCACTCGTCAAGCCGGCCAATATTGATTCCCTAGGAGAGTTCTGCTGCTCCATTTGCGCCCTGCATATGGGACTCACAGGATCGGACCAGGGACTCGGACGCCCAGACTCCATGGCAGGGCTGCAGTACATCGGGGGTGGTATCGCCATGTCCAGAAGGAGGCTCGATCACGACAGACCTGCTGCCACCGCTCCAGGAGCGCTGCTGAAACCCCCAAGGGTAACCGACGGACGGTTTGCCAGCACGGGCCTCAAAGGAGCCCTGTTCGACTGCGACGGAAACAACTGCACCAAGAAAGGGCTCAAATACTTCGCAGGCACGCGGGGGGATGACGACGCAAAGGAGCTCCTGGCCCAAAACCGTGGACAGGCGCACATGCTGGGCAAGAACTGCAAATGGCTATGCGAGCAATGCTGGATCGTCTCCGTGGAGAGGAGAGGCCTTCCCACGCCCTCCGCCCCGCCTAACTGCCACCGGGAGAGGGTCATGGGCAGACGGATCCTGGACCACATGACCAACCTGGCGGGCAAGCCACAAGACAAGAAAGCATCAGTGCTCCCATCCCTGGCACACCTACCTCTCGGATGCAGGCTCGCGCCGATGGCGGCGACGCCAGGGTCGTTGCGCGACCTAGTCATGGTGGCCCCCAGCATCTTTCGGCCGCAATTGGCCAACATGACCCCCCCAGCCCAAACTTGCAGACGGAAGACTCGGTTTTGACGCCCAAACCACCAGCACCGACACAGCCAGGTGCGACACTTGCCAGCCAGGGGCTCCCCTGCTGGTCTGGGGAACCGACCGGCCCGCCCTGGGCTGCTTCCTCTGGCGCCCAGATGCAGACGTACCCGTCTCCAGTGACACGGGCCTCCCCCCCTGGGAAAACATGCCAGCACTTTGGGTGCAAAGGAAATGGAACGCCAGCTGGTCTTGCCGAAGGTGCCTACCGCACATGTGGAACGTCGCCACTAGCACGCTCGACCATATCCGCGACAAGCAGTCAGCCGACGTCTACCCAAGGGCGCCAACTAAACGCGACACCCCTGCTGGCATGGAAGTCGACACAACCGACATCACAGTCCACTTCCTTCCTGGCGCCGCCAACGCAGCTGCTGCGGACGCCTACTCCAGACCGACGAACCGCACAAGTGGGGAGCACGCCGCATCCGGAGGTGAAGGCTCCCTCGCCAGCGGCCCACGGTCGCGCGAGGGCTCCAGGCTCCTGGAGATTGACGCCCTACTCCCAAGAATCGCCCCACCGTCAGGTCACCTGGTACCAACTCGCTCCACAGCTGAACTGCCTGGGCGGGATATCAACGAACCTGACTCCCACGGCTTACATCGCGCACTGGTTCTGTTTCTGCTGGAATGGAGCCCTGAAGCCTACAGTCAGTGGACTGACTGCGTGCGGCAGCACGGAGAAGGGATTCTCGGTGATAGAACTGACGAATCGTCATGGCCACCCAGCAGGCTGAACCCGCTCTTGATCCGCATCTGCGTGCAGAACATCTCCGCATAATGCCACCCAATAGGCATCCCCTGGGACGGCAGGAGGGCTGCGGCCGCCCGGGTCGTCTTCCACCTATCGAAAAATGATGTATGCGCGGGCAAGTGGCGGGAGTACGCCCCCCTCCTGGGAAAGCAGAGAGGGCTCAATTCCTTTCGTCACGACAGCAGCACCTTACTGGGCTATCTCGCGGACATGGGCGCCTCTGCCCTGGCTGACGGCACCATTAGCTCCCTGGCCAGACAAGTCCCAGTCCAGACAGCCTCCAGCACAATGGGGCAGGGCGACTCCCCGGCAGCTAATTGGCTTGATGGGCCCACGGAGGCAGCGGGCGTAGGATCCCGGAACAACGCGCGGCAGGACACACTCGAACCCAAGGAAAAGGCAGCAGGACACGCGGGGGCAGCAGGCAGCAGTGAAACCCCACAGCCAACTCGCGAGGCGCCCAGCGCTCCCAAGGTCAAGGACGAACCACCGCAGACCCAAGACGCAGCAACCGACCAGAGTAACGTCGGGCAGTCCTGCAAAGTACAGACAGAAGCGCAGGAGCCCCAGGGGCCTTCCGAGTCCTTCCAGCCAGCTTACAGCCCAGACGCAGCAGCAAAGGACAAGGGCACCAGCAGGGGCTCGGATGCCGACCCCCTGCACATCTTTCTCGAAGCACGCAGTGACCCGAAGGACACCACCAGCCAGGCCCCATGGACGCCCTTCGCAAAGCCTTCGACCAAGGCGCAGCCAGCGGGAGCGGTGAGCACGGCAGATCAAGCCCCGAGAGGAACGCCGAAGACCCCTCCAGGGGCAAACCACCGTCCTGGAAGCAAGATAGTGCGGGGGACGCCAGTGGGGCCAGCATACCGCCCTGGGAGCAAGGACACACCCGCCTAGCTACGGACGACGCAGCGGGGGGAAGGGGCAGCGGGCCGCGAAATCGCCCAGGTGGAACCCAATGCGACTGGAGCCAAGAAAAGGCAGCAGCTCCGACCACCTGGATTTCGGACAAATCAGGGACCCAGTGTCCGGTGGCCCCATGTACAAACGCTCCCTGGCGGACTCCGAACTGGATAAGACGGAAGATCCAGGCCAATATTGCGCGACTGCAGAGAACGCTCGGTGGCGTCTTCAACGGCGTTTGGCACGCGTGGGCCAAGCGCGCTGCACAAAGAAATAAGGAAAAAGGGGGCAACAAAAGCAACCCCCGGCACAACACATACCAAACCTGCAAGAGCTTCATGGGCGCCTGGAGGCGGGCCGGCTTCGATGCGTACAAAATGGACCAGGCACGCGATCTCGAAGTCGACTGGGGCTCGATCCGCCGCAAACACGAAGGGCGCTGGGCCGCGCGTCAGAGACTCCCAGGCACCCTGAGCAACTGGCAGTCGGGGCGCCCAGGCACCCTGGTCAGCTGAGACGCATGGGGGCGGGCGTCGGGACGCCCGGGCGCCCGACAGCTGGCGCCGAAGGATGGCGCGGCTGGCAGGGTTGGTCAACCTGGCGCGAAGGAGGGCCCAACTGGAATGATTATGAATGGAAAAGTGGAGGCAAGCGGCCCCCTCAGCGGGCCGACCGCCACGACCCCGACAAGAGGGGTCGCTGGCGGGCGCGAAGCGACACCGCAGTACACCACGCGGGCCCAGCGCGGCCCGCCCGCCCCCCCCCCGCCCCGCGTCCCCAGCGCAAGTGGGACCCCGCTCCGCGGCCCTCTGCCCCGAGCGCCCCCGTCCGCCCCCCCCCTCCCCCCGCGTTCTCAACGCCCCAGTGGGGGTCCCGCCCATTGCCCCCTCCGCCACGAACGCTTTTTTTCCGCGTCGCACACCCACCTCCCCCCGCCCTTCCCCCCGCGCCCCCAGCGCCGCAATGGGGCCCCCGCTCCGCGGCCCTCTGCCCCGAGCCTTCCCACGTCCCCAGCGCGCCAGTTGGGGCCCCGCCCATCGCCCTCTCCGCCACGAACGGTTTATTCAGCATCGCACGCCCGCCCCGCCCCCCGCCCCCCCCCCCCGCGCCCCCAGCGCCACAATGCGACCCCCCTCTGCTGCCGTCTGCTCCGAGCCCCCCCGCGCCCTCAGCGCCCCAGTGGGGGCCCCGCCCACTGCACCCTGCGCCACGAACGCTTTACTCCGCGTCGCGCACCCACCCACCCCCGCATGTCCCCCCGCGCCCCCAGCGCCAGTGGGACACCCGCTCCGCGGCCCTCTGCCTCGAGCCCCCTCGCGCCCCCAGCGCTCCAGTGGGAGTTCGCCCACAAATGTTTTATGGCGCGTCGCGCACCCACCTCCCGCCGACCCTTCGCCCGTGCCCGCGGCGCCACAGCGGGGCCACCGCTCCGCGGCCTTCTGCCCCGAGCCCCCTTGCGCCCCCAGCGCCAATGGGAACCCCGCACATTGCCCCCTCCGCCACGAACGCGAAATTCCGCGTCGCACACCCACCTCCGCTCCCCGCGCCCCTAGCGCCACAGTGCGGCCCCCGCTCCGCGGCCGTCTGCCCCGAGCTCACCCGCGCCCCCAGCGCCCCAGTGGGAGCCCCGCCCATTGCCTCCTCCGCCACGAACGCTTCGCCCCGCGTCGCTGACCCCCCCCTCGCCCCCTTCGCCCGCGATCCCGGCGCCCCAGTGGGGCCCCGCTCCGCGGCCCTCTGCCCCGCGCACCGCCGCGCCTCAGCGCCGCAATGGGGGCGCGCCCATTGCCCATTTGCCGCGAACGTTTTATTCGCGCCGCACACCCGCCTCCGCCCGCCATCCCCCCGCGCCCTCAGAACCAGCGCCCCCCCCCCTCCCCCCCTTGCGCCCTCTGCCCCGAGCCCCCCTCTGCCCCGAGCCCAATGCCGCCTCCGCAGCGAAAGCAAAATTCCCGCGGCCCTCTGCCCCGAGCCCCCCCGCGTCCTTAGCCTCCCCCCGCCCATCGCCCTCTTCCGCCACGAACGCTTTGTTCAGCGTCGCGCACCCACCTCCACCCGCGTCTTCCCCCCGCGCCCCCAGCGCCACAGCGCGGCCCCCGCTCAGCGGCCGTCTGCCCCGAGCTCGCCCGCGCCCCCAGCGCCCCAGCGGGAGCCCCGCCCATTGCCCCTCCGCCACGAACGCTTTATTCACCGTCGCACACCCACCTCCACCCGCGCCCTCCCCCCGCGCCCCCAGCGCCTGTGAGGGCCCCCTCTCCGCAGCCCTCTGCCCCCGAGCCCCCCCGCGTCCTCGGCGCCCCAATGGGGGCCCCGCCCGGCGCCCCCCCCTTCCCTCCCCCCCCTTCCCCCCACCGCGCCCCCATCGCAAAAGTGCCCCCCCCGCTCCGCGGCCCTCCGCGCCCCAAGCGCCACAGTGGGGCCCTCGTTCCGCGGCCCTCTGCCCCGAGCCCCCCCGCGTCCTTAGCGCTCCAATTGGGGCCCCGCCCATCGCCCTCTTCCGCCACGAACGCTTTGTTCAGCGTCGCGCACCCACCTCCACCCGCGTCTTCCCCCCGCGCCCCCAGCGCCACAGCGCGGCCCCCGCTCAGCGGCCGTCTGCCCCGAGCTCGCCCGCGCCCCCAGCGCCCCAGCGGGAGCCCCGCCCATTGCCCCTCCGCCACGAACGCTTTATTCACCGTCGCACACCCACCTCCACCCGCGCCCTCCCCCCGCGCCCCCAGCGCCTGTGAGGGCCCCCTCTCCGCAGCCCTCTGCCCCCGAGCCCCCCCGCGTCCTCGGCGCCCCAATGGGGGCCCCGCCCGGCGCCCCCCCCTTCCCTCCCCCCCCTTCCCCCCACCGCGCCCCCATCGCAAAAGTGCCCCCCCCGCTCCGCGGCCCTCTGCCCGAGCTCCCCCGCGTTCCCGGCGCCCCAGTGGGAGCCCGGCCCATCGCCCCCTCCGCCACGAACGCTTTATTCCGCGTCGCGACGCGCACCACCTCCACAGCACCACCACCACCACCACCGCCACCACCAGCGCGACACCGCCCCACGTCCAGTGCCCCCCCCACCCTGCCCCCTCCGCCCCGACCATTCAAGTTCGGCGTCGCACCGCCCCCCCCGTCCAGCCACTCCAACCGCTCCCCCCCTTCCCAGCCGCCCAATGCCCTCTGCGTCCCGGCCCCGTCCGCCCTGGCCAGGCATTTCGGCGTCGCACCGCCCCCGCCGCGCCGCCCCTCCCGCGCCTCCACCCGCCCACCCACGCCAACCACCACCACCACCACCACCACCACCACCACCAGCGCGACCCCCTCCGCCCCGACCATTTCATTTCGGCGTCGCACGGCCCCCACTGCCCCGCCCCCGCGATCGCCCCTCCCCCCCCCCCGCCCGCCCAGTGCGCCCAGCCCCCCGCCTGCCCCGGCTAGTTTATTTCTGCGTCGCACCGCCCCCGCCGCCCCGCCCCCGCGAGACTTCTCGGATTTCTCGCCCCTTCTCCTCTTCGTCTTCCTCCTCCTCCTCCGCCGCCTCCTCCTACTCCTCCTCTGCCTCCTATTCCTCCTCCTCCTCTTCCTCCTTCCCCCCTCCGTTTTTGTGCAAGAGCCATGGCGCGCGTGCCACATGATTTGAATGCCCGAAGGCTGAGGCCGAGGCAGGCTGAGGCCGAGGCGAGCCGAGGCTGAGGCTGAGGCAGGCTGAGGCTGAGGCAGAGGCTGAAGCTGGGGCAGGCTGAGGCTGAGGCTGACGCAGGCTGGGGCTGAGGCAGGCTGCGGCTGAGGCTGAGGCAGGCTGAGGCTGAGGCTGAGGCAGGGGCTGAGGCCGATGCAGGCTGAGGCTGAGAGGCTGACGCTGAGGCTGAGGCAGGCTGAGGCTGAGGCCGAGGCAGGCAAAGGCTGAGGCTGAGGCAAGCCGAGGCAGGCTGCGGCTGAGGCTGACGCTGAGGCAGGCTGAGGCCGATGCTGAGGCTGCGGCTGAGGCTGGGACAAGCTGCGGCCGAGGCTGAGGCTGAGGCTGAGGCAGGCTGAGGCTGAGGCTGAGGCTGAGGCTGAGGCTCAGGCTGAGGCTGAGGCTCAGGCTGAGGCAAGCCGAGGCAGGCTGAGGCAGAGGCTGAGGCTGCGGCTGAGGCTGAGGCAGGCTGAGGCTGAGGCTGAGGCAGGCTGAGGCTGAGGCTGAGGCAGGCAGAGGCTGAGGCCGAGGCTGCGGCCGAGGCAGGCTGAGGCTGAGGCCGAGGCAAGCCGAGGCAGGCTGAGGCTGAGGCTGAGGCTGAGGCTGAGGCTGAGGCTGAGGCTGAGGCTGAGGCTGAGGCTGAGGCTGAGGCTGACGCAGGCGGAGACAGGCAAAGGCTGAAGCTGGGGCAGGCTGAGGCTGAGGCCGAGGCAGGCTCAGGAGGCTGAAGCAGGCTGAGGCTGAGGCAGGCTGAGACTGAGGCTGAGGCAGGCTGAGGCTGAAGCTGAGGCTGAGGCAGGCCGAGAGGTTGAGAGGCTGACGCTGAGGCTGAGGCAGGGGCCGAGGCAAGCTGAGGCTGAGGATGAGGCAAGCCGAGGCAGGCTGAGGCTGAGGCTGAAGCTGGGGCAGGCTGAGGCTGAGGCTGAGGCAGTGGCTGGGGCTGAGGCAGGCTGCGGCTGAGGCTGAGCCTGATGCAGGCTGAGGCTGAGGCAGGCTGAGGCTGAGGCTGAGGCAGGCTGCGGCTGAGGCTGAAGCTGATGCAGGCTGAGGCTGAAAGGCTGAGGCTGAGGCTGAGGCAGGCTGAGGCTGAGGCTGAGGCCGAAGCAGGCGGAGGCTGAGGCTGAGGCAAGCCGAGGCAGGCTGAGGCTGAGGCTGAGGCTGAGGCTGAGGCAGAGGCAGAGGCTGAGGCTGTGGCTGAGGCAAGCTGCGGCTGAGGCAGGCTGAGGCTGAGGCTGAGGCTGAGGCTGATGCTGATGCAGGCTGAGACTCAGGCCGAGGCTGAGGCTGAGGCTGAGGCAGGCTGAGGCTGAAGCAGGCTGAGGCTGAGGCTGAGGCCGAGGCAGGCGAATCCTTCGGAACCCTTAGGATTCCCCAAGAATCCTTAGGAATCCATAGGAATCTCTTGAAATCATGAATCCTAAGGACTCCTCAGGTTTCCGAAGGATTCCTAAGGATGCCTAAGGATGTTCAGGAACCCCCAGGAATCCTTCGGATTCCTTTGGATCCTAAGGCCGTTGCCACTGCGACGGTCATTGCGAATGCGGCTGCGACTGCGAGAACAGCAGAACTCTACAACTGGATTCTCACATGCATCTTAAGGGGACTGCTTCCATACATGCTTTTACACATCGTTGTTAGGTTGCTTTGCCGGGATAATTTGGACCTCCACGGCTTCACCACACACGGCGGCCCCAGAAGGGTTAACAAAAACATCTTGACCTCCCAGGGGGGTCTGGGCGGGAGCTGGGAGAAGCTGGGGAACCCGGGGACTCCCCATTTTGGTTGCCAGGAGTAACATTTTGAATGCCCGGAGCCAACAGAACACCATTCCCAGGCCACATTTTGAATGCCCGGAGACAACTGTAGGCCACTTCGTGTTCTTCGTGTTCCCAGAACACCATTCCCAGGCCACATTTTGAATGCCCAGAGCCAGCTGTAGGCCACTTCGTGGTCTTCGAGTCCCCAGAACTCCATTCCCAGTCCACATTTTGAATGCCCGGAGCCAACTGTAGGCTACTTCGTGTTCTATGTGTTGACAGAACACCATTCCCAGCCCACATTTTGAATGCCCGGAGCCCACTGTAGGCCACTTCGAATTCTTCGCGTTCCCAAGACACCCTTCCTGTTCCATATTTTGATTGCCCGGGTATGTTTTGATTGCCCGGAGCCAGCTGTGGGCCACTTCGTGATCTTCGTGTTCCCAAAACAAAAATCCAATGTCATATTTTGAATGCCCGAGCTGAGGCAGGCTGAGGCCGAGGCAGGCTGAGGCCGAGGCAGGCTGAGGCTGAGGCTGAGGCACGCCGAGGCAGGCTGAGGCTGAAAGGCTGAGGCAGGCTGAGGCTGAGGCAGACTGAGGCTGAGGCTGAGGCAGGCTGAAGCCGAGGCAGGCTGAGGCTGAGGCCGACGCAGGCTGGGGCTGAGGCAGGCTGCGGCTGAGGCTGAGGCAGGCTGAGGCTGAGGCTGAGGCTGAGGCTGAGGCTGAGGCTGAGGCTGAGGCTCAGGCCGAGGCTGAGAGGCTAACGCTTAGGCTGAGGCAGGCTGAGGCTGAGGCTGAGGCCGATGCAGGCTGGGGCTGAGGCTGAGGCTGAAGCAGAGGCAGGCTGGGGCTGAGGCTGAGGCTGAGGCTGAGGCAAGTTGCGGCTGAGGCAGGCTGAGGCTGAGGCTGACGCAGGCTGAGGCTGAGGCAGGCTGAGGCTGAGGCAGGCTGAGGCTGCGGCTGAGGCCGAGGCTGAGGCCAGAGCAGGCTGAGGCTGAGGCCGACGCAAGCCGAGGCAGGCTGAGGCTGAGGCTGAGGCTGAGGCTGACGCTGAGGCAGACTGAGGCCGAGACAGGCTGAGGCTGAGGCTGAGGCAGGCTGAGGCTGAGGCAGGCTGAGGCCGCGGCCGAGGCAGGCTCAGGCCGAGATAGGCTGAGGCTGAGACTGAGGCTGAGGCTGAGGAAGGGGCCGAGGCAGGCCGAAGCTGAGACAAGGTGCAGATGGCTTCGAGAGTGGGGCCCCCGCCCCGCCTTTCCGCGCCCGAGGCATGCCAGAATGCTGCAGCACAGACTCAACACGCACAGATCACATCCAGGCCCAGCTGGGCCCCTATTACTTCAGAGGTCATCCAGAGGGGGCCCGCTAGGGCCGCACGCGACTACTCAGTCACTACGATCAGACGGATCAAAAACAACAATCGTGCGTCATTGAGGCTGGTGGCCCTGACGGGCCTCAGAAGACCTCAGACATCTCATCACTCCTCGGCTCAAGTGGCTAGCGGCCTGCTCGCTGCGGGCCGACATGCGCTCCGGCCTCTCCGACCTCGCTCTGCGCGTCCATGCCCCCCCCTCTCGGGCACGGTCTCGAGGAGGAGGTCCGACGGGGCCCGGAACTCCTTGATCATCATCTCGATGAACCTCAGCCGCTGGTCCTCGAAATCCTGGAGCTCCTGGTTCCCCCACCCGCATAGGTTCTCGATTGCGGTCTTGAACTCCTGGCTGTCCGGCAGCTTCGAAGAGATAACACTCCGCGTCTCCGAATCGGGCGCGACTGGGCCCTCGTGCCCGTGCGCCGGCGGTGCCCTCAGACTCGAGATCACGTCGTTCATGCCGTCCAACACCTGCGGCTCCTTGTCCATCGGGATGGCTGTGTACGCGGCGTCCAGCGTGCTCGTGACCGTCAGCGCGACGTCCTCGACCACTGCAGCTGTCCGGATCGCAATGTGTCCGGTTCCCTTGCTCCACGTCGGCGTGATCTTCGTCCTGTTGTTGCGATCCTCGCACTCGCCAAGCGTGCGGAGGTTGGTCACCACCTTGCACGTCGTCCCTGAGTGACGGATTAGTTCCACTTGAATGCTCTCGAAGAGGCTCCTCACCTCGTCCTCCGACAGCTGACTGTCGAACTACACCATGGCGGCTTCGGCCCTTGGAATCGCCCCTTGCGTTCGCACTGCTGGAATCCTGCTTGGACCGAGCCGAAAGTAACTAACGGCGGATCCGTTCCCGAGCTGCTGCTGCCATCGCCGCTGGCTCGTCTGCTAATTGATCTTCTCCACTCGGCATCGTAGCTCTCATCGTGTCGGCAGGTTCGGCCTTATCCTTAGTTAAGATGTCAGCCAATTGCAGGGCCGATGGTACCCGCCGATAACACAACCCAAGACGACGCACACTCTCTTTCGTAATCACTAGATCGACAGCAACACGGTTTATCAGCACATGGCCCCGCACTCCCGCACCCCGCGATACGATCATACAGCGACATGCAGTCGGTGACGGCGATGGGGGTCAGCAGTGGAAGAAATTCAGCCCGACGACGAAGACAGAAATCACCGCTACTCCCCTCTAGTAGTAGACAGGACACCCATTCCAGATGCCCAAGACCGCCCATCTGAGCTTGAGTTTCTGCGGCTAGAGTAGACGACGCCACGCGACGCAAACGGTAACTCTTCCAGACCAAGGGGCTCCAGGGGCTCAACTCGTTTTGGATCATCCTCTCATCCGTAGCAGCAATGACAGATCCAGCCCGTGTCCCTGACTTCGACGCATTTTGATTTGACGCGTCAGCGTGCATGATAACTCTCCATCTGTCGATGGGAATGGCCTTGATCTTCCACGAAAGATTTGAAAACTGCTTAGCTCGACGGGCGATTGTGTTATCGTGTCTCACTTCGCCGACTGTCGGTCTCGGCATGCATTGTTGACTCATGCATGCCTGCGCTGCTAGACCAGGTCTGGGCTCTCGAGCTAGCCAGTTCCCGCCCCCAAGCATGGCCCTGAAGTTCGCGATTTCCTTCTCAGTCGCGGGGGTCCCAGGGGGGGCTCGAGGTCTGACTCCAGCAGGTTTCATGCTTTCAGCGAACTCCTTCTGAGACACGGCGACTCCCTTTGTCCTGGGATCCCGGCTGATGTTTGACCCGCAGAACTTGCCCTCATTGATCTTCCACTTCGGAAGCGGAAACTTTTCTGACATGAGGTACTTGAGAAAGGCATCATACTTCCCACCTCTTCCTCCAGCCAGGATATCGTCCACGCGCGCGGCGATGGGGCCGCACAGCCTGCGGCCCTCGAAAAGAAAGAACATGCACGGGTCCAGCTTCGACTGCCTCCAGCCCTCACTTCCACCAGTCGGCAGCCAGTCAAGGATCGTGTTCTTGAATTTTCCCCACCACTGAGCTGGGGCATCGGGGAATCCGTAGATCGGCCTGATCACCTTCGGCAGCTGGTCGGGGCGCATCCCAGGCAGACCACCTCGAGGCTGTCGCAGACAAAGGTCACCGCCTTCACGCTGAATCGGATCGGCCTCCAGGAACGCACCCTCCACGTCGCCGATCTGGACCTGGAAGCCGTGGGATGCCAGCAACTGGTACGCCACCACCTTGCCGTTCTGGGACAACGTAGGAGCGGGTGTCTTGTTCTCTCGCAACAGCGTCGTCAGGTTGGGGTCCAAGTAGCCTTCACTCCGCAAGCGCGCCTTGGCGATCTCCGACTCGGCGTCGTCGATCTTGCTGGTCAGGATCATCCTGCCCCCCGCGATTCGCTCCGGCGTGGTCCGTCGCGCCTCGTCTGACTTCACTCTGTCCTGCGGTTCGAGTGCCTGCTGCACCTCAATCAGATTCGTCATCTCCTTCGTCACGCCGGCCAGGATCTTCTTCTCACCCTCTGGGCTCTGCCACTTCGGGCCCTTCCGATTTATCTCTCGCCGACCTCCAGCCAGTAGAGCGTCCTCGAGCTCTTCCTCTGTCTCTGGGTTCACGTACAGCACTCTGAGTTCCTCGTCGTCTTCTTCCGCATCGATCACCACCAGGGAGCCCCTCTCCTCCTCGACTCGTGGGACCTTCTGAGGCGGCTCCTTGTCGAACTGCTCCTGGCCCGGATCCTCCTGCTCGGGCACCTTGGTCGGCCTAACCATCTCATCATTCACCGTCCTCTTGACGACGAGACGGCGTCTCACTGTTTGCTGGGTCTGCACCTCCGGAACCTCCTCCTGGCCAGTGACCTGCTCGCCCTCGTCCTGTGCCTCGACTCCCGCCTGTCCATCTTCCGCGCCATGTTCAGACGCCAGCCCCTCTGTCTCCTGCTGCTGAGCTGGATCGGTACCTGGCGCCTGCTCTTCTCCACCTTCTCCGCTAGAAGGTCGTTCGTCAGTCGTGATGTCCATGAAGCCTCGCTGCGGACCCTGGCCGCCCAGGAACTCCTTCGCCAGGGCACGGAGTTCAGGTTGAACGACCTCAGCAGCCAGCTTCTCCTCAGGTGTGGCCAGGCGCAGCTGCTCAGGGGCGGCTTTGATCACCACGCCCGGCATGGCCACCCAGTAGTTACCCTTCACATGTCCCAGAATGACAGCCGAGCCTCGCCATCGGGCGTGAGCCTTTTTACCCAGGATGCCGCGTCCACGCCGCCACACAGCAACACGATCACCTGGTTGAAAGACGCGGGCAGTCCTGGGTCGGCTACCCAGAGCAACGCGAGCAGCTCGGTTGTCCATATACTCAAGCACGGCTTGACGAGCACATTGGCGACGCTTCTCCATCTCGGCGAACGGCTCGTCGTGCAGGGCTGCGCTGTTGACCGCCACGTTCGGCGTCTCCTGCATCAGGTCGGTCGGCACCTCTGGGTTTCGTCCCAGTGCAATCTGGTATGGAGAGTGTCCGCGAGCACGAAGTAAAGAGTTATTGGCCATCACCACTGCTCTGACGCACTCTGTCCAGCCGTCCTTGTCCTTCGGAATGTTCTGGTCCGGTACTGTGTTGAGGATGCCTTCGAACCATGCACCGTGGCGTTCGGCGTGTCCCACTTGTTCGTGAGCCTCGCCAGCCGCGTCCGTCACCTCGATGCCCTGCTTCTCGAAAGAGTCGATGATGTCCTGCCCGAGGTTGGTCTTCCCAGCATCGCACTTTAGGAACTTGGGCGGCCCGTAGGGCATGCTCCAGCTGGTCTCGAAGATCTCCTTCAGCACCCTGCCCGTCTCCTACTCGAAGAAGGGAGTCATCTGCTGAAGACCGCTGCCCGGGCACACCACGTTGAGCGCCTTGACCTTCATGCCCTCCTTCCAGCCGGGAAGCTCCTTAGCGTCCATTTCCACCAGTCTCAGTGGTGCCACCTTGGACGGAACCTTCACAGGCCGGGAGGACTTGGGAAGCTTCCGTCCCTCGCAAACCGAGCACGAACACTTCCGAGCCATCGCCACCACCATCTCGCTGGCCCTCGCGTGCTTCAGGATGCGCACCATGTCCTCGTTGCTCGGGTGCCCCAGGTTCGCGTGGAGCCAGCGCAGTGATGATTCCAATGACAGCTTCCTTCTCTTCACGATCTCGGGGTCCTCAGTCACCGAGGGCACCTCCGTATAATACCTGATGTCGTTCACCTCCAGCTGACACAGTATTGCCTCTGCGACATTCATGCTCAACTCCTTCGGGTACCTCTCGGAATATTCACTTCTTTTGATGCCTTGTATGCTGTCCCGGAACCACTGATGTTCGTGGTCCCGATGGCATCGCAATTCTTTCATCACCCACTTCAGCGAGTCCGCGCTGGTTGCAAAACACCACTCTTTTGACATCATGTCCGAGACGGGATCGCAAAGTCCGGCTCGACACCCACCCACTGATACCCTGTGGACCTTTTTCTCGTTGCACAGATTCCCCACGGGGGCACAGTCCCAAGACTTCGCACTCGGTGGAACTTCTATGGTGAAGTACTAATCTTGACCGTCTTGAAACTGTCCTCTCCACTGCTCGTGCAAACATCCCACCTCTCTCCCTCCCACCCTCCCACCCTCCCTGTTCAGACAAGACCGTGACTGTAGGTACTACGTGGCACTCGGCCGCGACACCGACGCCGACGACGACAGCGACATCGACGACGACGGCGCCGCCGACAGCGACTGCGACGACACCGACGACGTCTCCAATGTTTTCGACGACGACAACGACGACGACGACACCGACGACGACGACGACAACGACGCCGCCGACGAAGACGACGACGACGTCGCCAACGGAGACGACGACGAGAGAGGAGAAAAAACGACGACGGCGACAACGACGACAACGACGATGGAGGAGGGAAAACGGCGACGACGCCAACGACGAAAAAGGAGGAAGGACGGCGACGCCGACGACGACAACGACGAGGGAGGAGGGAAGACGACGACGACAACGACGACGAAGACGACGACGACGGCGACGAAATAGGAGGGGCGTTGACGAGACGCCGACGACGGACGACGACGACGAGGGAGGAGGATAACGACGAGATAAGAGTGAAGACCACGACGACGACGACGACGACGACGGCGACGAAATAAGAGGGACAACGACGAGACGCCGACGAAGACAACGAGGGAAAAAGGACGACCACGGCGACAACGACGACGGAAGCGACGACGACGCCAAGACGACGACGACGACGACGAAGAAAGACAGAAGACGACGACGGCGACGACGACGACGACGAGGGAGGAGGGAGGAGGAGGACGACGACGACGACGCAAGAGCGCGCGCACAAACTTTTGTTGAAAACCCGTGTTGCGAAACCTTGTGTTTGTGTATTTTTTGGACGCACGATTTCGAAATCTTTCCGGAACCGAGGGTTTTTGAAGGATGTCGGCATACGCCCGCAGCGACGCGCGCGTCCGCACTTCGTCCCATTTCTTGCATGGGATTCTCGCGACGGCACACGCGCAAGGGCGTTCGACAGATTTCGACATGCGCGCGCGCGAAGCCCGTTTGGTAGCATTTTGTGAAAATCTTGGAAACCCGATGGTTTTCTTAAGATTTCGCAAGAGCTCGCGCGTAAGCTGTTTTAGCAAATCAGCGTTGCGAAACCATGTGTTTTTGTATGTCTTTTGGAAATTAAATTTTGAAATCTCTCCGGCACCGAAGGTTTTTGAAGGATTTCGGCATGCGCGCGCGACGACGCGCGCGTGCGCATTTCGTCCCATTTGTTGCCAGGGGTTCGCCAAAAAGTGCTATGTTAGAACGAAACATGTCACCGAGTAGTGTTGTTGTACAGAAGGACCCTCAGGGGGGGGGACCGGCCTGCCTGGGATAGTATGATTCCATATTTAGGATGGACGAGTATGCAGTGTATATATATATATATATATATATATATATATACATATACATATATATATATATATATATATATACTTGACAAAGCTTGCTGATTAATGTTACGCAGAAGACCGTGACACGCCGTCTCCGTTCCATAGTTTTTTCCTGGCTCGAGCCCCCTCCGCGGGGCGGAGGGGAAACGGGCCGGGGGGCCCTTGTATGCTGGCGCAGCTTGCCCAGGCTGCCGTGCTGGGGGTGGCCAACCTGTGCGGTGCGTGGCTGGGGAAGTGCCGGCCGCCGCCCTGCCCGGCGGCGCCGCCGTGCCCGGCGGCGGCAGCCTGCCAGTGCCCGCCGGCGCCGGCGCTTACGCGCCCGCAGGTGAGCGTCACCTGCCCGGCGCCGGCCGCGGAGGCCCTCGCCTGCCCAGGGGCGCCGCCGCCGCCGCCGTGCCCGCCGGCCACCGCGCGCCCGCCGGGCGACGCGGCGAGGGCGGGCGCGCCCGAGGCGGAGAGCCGGCACGTCTGCTGGCCGGAGGCGAGCGTGGCGTTGAGCTTCGCGTGCGGGCTGGGCGGGCTGGCGGCGCTGGTCGGGCTCGTGCTGGGCACGTGCTGCGCCAGGCGCCATGCGGCTTCAGCGCAATCCTCAGGGCACCTTGCACCTGGCCGCCCGCAGCCGCCTGGTGATCTTCGGGGCCCCCGAGTGGCGCTGGGCAGTGTTGCTCGCCGGACTGGTGTCCTCGGCCTTCTGGGCCCTGGTGCTGACGCTGGATGGTGACATGTGCATCGAGGGCCGCGGCGATGCCGAGGCAGTGCGATGGTCGTGGCCGAGCAACGAGGTGCCGAAGAGAGCCCCTCGGCAGCTGATCTACCACTTGGGGCAGAGCGTGGGGCGCCCTGGTGGGAACGGCCGCCGCGAGGACGACGTGGCCTTCAACGGCTCCGAGCTGTTGGCGGGCCGCAAGGGGGTCAACGCGCTGATGAAGAAGCCCGAGCTGATCGAAGACATCGGCGCTGGCGACGTCGAGGCCTATAGGTCGGAAGAGGCCCACCATGACACCCGAATGCTGAAGATGCAGAGGGACTCGCGAGGTGCTTGCCGCCGGCCAAGGCGGAACGAGGCGTGCGACGTGTTAACGTGGCAGAGCAGCAGGCCCGACCGGCGCCTGGACCTCCGACGGCGGACTGGTGCCCGCAGGCCCCCACCCACCGCAGCGAGGGCCCCGTCGGCGGGGATCGCCGCGGCGAGGCGGACAGCCGGCTCAGCCTGGACCAGTGGGGCGTCACGGGGCACGAGACCTTGGCCAAGATCCTGGAGCGCCGAGGCACCCACGACCAGTGCGACGCGGTGAACCGGGCGGGCGGCGAGGACATCCTGAGTCGGACGCGGCTCGATGAGCGCTTCTACTACGAGGTGGGCCGGGGGGCGGAGACCGGCAAGTGGCAGGACGTGAGGGGCGGCAGGGCCGCTCGCGTGGAAAAGATGGCGATCTTGCGCAGGAAGCGCCGCGAGTACGGAGAAGCGAAGATGGCTTCGGAGCTCCTGTCGCACGTGGTGGCCGAGCTAGGGCGGGACTCTGGCATTGCGGAGCAGATGAGGACAGCCCGCGAGGGGGAGGCATCTCGCGGGCAGGCATGACCAGTGAGCGGGGCCGCCGCGGGAGCCCCCGATCCCGCGGCGAGTGCGCAGGGGGGTCGCCGGTCATGAGCCCCGGCGGGACCTATGTACGTGGCTCACATGAGGGGAGGCTGTCAACCGTGATCTCCTTCCTCTACCTCACTACCGCCTGCCGAGCTTGGACGGCGGCGAGGGCGGCCAGCCAAAGTCTCGCCGGGGGCAGCGCCGTCGGGGAGAGCGAGCTCGCTGCGAAGACTGGGCTCGCTGCTGTGCCACCACGCTGAACCAGCTCGACCGCGGGTCTGCCGACCCGCAGCCGCTGGGCCTGCAGGCTAGCGCCGGGCAGGAGCGCAGCCTGAATATGATCCAGGCCGCGGTAGCCGAGCTAGGCCGTCCGCCCGCCGACCTGACGCGCCAGGGAGCTCTCGCGGAGCCCCTGGCCAAGCGCAGCTACACCGGCGAGAAGGTTTCTGTCGCTCGGCTCGACATCTCCCTCTTGTCCCTGCCTTCAGGCGGGGGCGGTCCCCGGGCACTCTCGACGCTGCTCGGAGACGAGGGTCCAATGGTAGTCGGAGCCTTTTTGAAAGACAAAGTCTTGCCACCATCGGAGGCGGCGGCGCGGGTGGCCGAGTCGGCCTTGAAGCGCCCATGCTATGACCCTTCGCTGCAGGGTAGGCCGCGCAGGCACGCGCGCCTCCTAGCGGCCCTTGACGGCGCAGGCATGCTCGAGTGGAGGCGGCATGGGTCGCCCCGAGTAGGCCTGTTCACCGTGTGGAAAAAGAGCGGCAAGCAGAGATTGATTGTGGACGCTCGTCTGCCTAACCTGTGTTTCGCTCAGCCTGACCCTGTGGACCTCGCCACGGGCGGATCTTTTGCCTCTCTCGAGGTCGACCCCGGAACCCCGGTGTGCCTGGCGCAGGTCGACATCCAAGATGACTTTGTACCATCTCCTCCTCCCTCCCGAGCTTGCGCCTCTCTTCTGCCTCCGACCCGTCACGGCGGGACTCGCTGGAGTTGGCGAGCTCGACGGAGCTCCTGTCTCGCCCTCCCAGCTGGTGTACCCACACTTGCGTGTTGTGCCTATGGGGTGGAACCATGCCCTGTGGTGGTACAAGCGAATTCACGAGTATCATGCCTTTCGGCAGCCCGACGTGACCCCTGCCAACAAGCTCTCGGATAAGAAGCCGGGAGTTCGCCTTGGCCGCTGGGGGGTTGCTCACACTGAAAACGTAATCAACTTCGCCGCCATTGGTCGCCAGGCCGCAGAGGTCGACGCCGTGGCCGATTCTGTGCACGAAGCCATGTCAGCCGCGGGGCCCAGGATGCATCCTCATGAGAGCTCGACTGGTGGCTCTGTCTCGGGATGGGATTTTAGCGATGAGTGCCCCTTGGTTCGCGTGAGCCCTCGCGTGGAGGCTCCGTCTCGGGATCGAGGGCCTCTTGGAGAGGGGCTTCGCTACCGGTGGGGACCTCGAGGCCATCATCGGACATTTCACTTTCGCCGCTCGAGTTCGGCCTGAGGCTCTCTGCGTGTTTTCGGCAGCGTACGCCTTCGCTCAGCGGGGGGCCGACATTCGTCGTAAGTTGTGGACTGCCGTGCGGAGAGAGCTTCGCTGGGCAATGGGTCTCCTCCCCCTCCTCCGTCGTCGCCTCGATGCCGAGTGGAGCCCAAAGGTGCGGTGTGCAGACGCCTCCCCCCGGGGCCGGGGCGTGTGCTTGGCGGAGCGCGATCTCCGGTCCATCGCGGAGGCTGGCCGGCGGTCGGACCGGTGGCGCTTCTCGCGAGGGGCTGAGGATCGGGTTCGGCCGAGGGGCGCCTCGCTCCGGGAGGAGCTCAACAGGGCCGCGGCGGCCGGTCTGGATGACCTGGACCGTGTCGGGACGGCCCGGCACCTGGATGCCCTCGGCGAGGTTGACCGGAGTGGGGCTGTCCCAGAGATCGGATCAGATCCTTCAGGGGCCCTGGACCACCGTCTCGGCCGGCCGCTGGAGGCGTCGAGGCGATGCCCGTCTTGAAGGGGCGCGCTCTGGTTTGGGGGGTCCGTCACGTGAGCAGGGGTTAAGTGAGTTTGGCAAGCGAGTCCTGTTCCTGACCGACGGGCTGTCCGAGGTGCTGGCCCTCGAGAAAGGCCGATCGTCTGGCGTGGCCTTAATGAGAGTGTGCAGGCAGTGGGCGGCGACGGTGTTTGCGGCCGATTTGTATCCTCGTGTGCGGCGGGTTCGGTCTGAGTTGAACGTGGCCGATGAGCCTACCAGCCGAAGCCATTTGGGTTCAAACCACCAGGCTTTCGGCCTCCGCCAGGGCTGACAGAGCCGGATTTCGAGCGGGCTCCCTCGCCCGTGCGGAGGTGCCCTGAGCCTGCCGGCGCCTCAGGGCGCGCCCCTCCCGTCGGGCAGCCCGTTCCGACCGGGGGGGCCAGCGCAGCGGTGGGCGGGGCCAGCCGCGCCGCCGACCCTGGCGCGCGCGGCGCCGCAGCCGCCGGCGCCGTGCGCGTGCCCTGCGAGGCGGGCCCAGGCGACGACGACGGCCCGACGGGTCAAATCGCGGCCGGAGGTGCAGGCCGCCCTCTACCAGCGGGTCTACCACACCCCCCGCGCCGAGTGCAGGAGCTTCGCCGCGACCCAGGGCATCCGCCTCGGGACCGCCGCGGTCTGCAACGGAGTGGCCCTGGAGCGGGCCCATCAAGCGCTCTTCGACAGCGGCGGCGTGCAGGAGGGGTCCAGGCTGAAGGCGGTGCTGCGCCACTACCACCCGCGGCTGCTGGTCGCGAAGGGACTGCCCGGGTTTGCCCGAGCCCTGAAGGGGTGGAGGCGGCTCGTGCCGCCTCGAAGCCGACTCCCGCTCCTGTGGGAGGTCGCGCGCGCGGAGGCGAGCAGGCTGGCGGCCAACCCGTGCGCCGCGCGTCTCGTCGCCGTGATGTTCGTCTTCTGCCTCCAGCTCGTGGAGCTGACGTCGCCAGCCGGACGGCAGGTGGCGCCGCCAAGCCGGGCGGCCGGGCACGACGCGTGGCCGCTCGTGCTGTTCCCGATGGAGAAGAAAACGCCCAGCATAAGCGGCACCTGCAACGCGAGCATCGTAGGCGACCTGCCGTTCTACCGCTTCATCGGGAACATGCTGAAGCTGCCCAAGGCCAACGTCGGCGAGAGGGAGCTGGTGGCGCGGGCGCAGTACATGCTGCTGGTGCAGGCGTGCCAAGCGGCAGGCCAGCAGCTCAGGTTCGGGGGCCCGCCAGGCCTCTACCAGCTGCGAGACGGCGGGGCGCCCGCCGACCTCGCCCGCGGCCGCCGGAGCTCGGCAGAGGTGCCAGCTCGCGGGCGCTGGGCGACCGACAGCTCGGTGACAGAGTACGGCAGGGGGGGGCGCATCGCCGACCAGCTGGCCAAGCTGCCGATGCCCTCCTTCGAGCACGCCGTCGGCTGCGCCCAGAAGATTGGCGGCACCCTCTGCAAGCGCTGCCGGCCTTTGCCGCCCGTGCGGGCGGTGCCGTGGCGCTCGAAGTGTTCAGCGGCTCGGGCAACCTCAGTCGGGCCTGGCGGCGGCGGCAGCAAGCCCTAGGGTTTGCCGTCTTCGAGTGGGACCTCCGCTGGGGCGATGAGTATGACCTGACCCGCCGTCGCGTGCAGCGCATTGTGCGAGGATGGGTCAACAACGGTCTGGTCGCCGCCGTGTGGATGGGGACCCCGTGCCACAGCTGGAGCCGCGCGCGGGGCATCCGACCTGGGCCCCCGCCACTGCGAAGTGATATACATGCAATGGGCCTGCCTGACCTGGCGCCTCGGGATGCTGAGAAGGTCAGGGTCGGCAATGCTCTAATGAAGTTTCCGGCCTCGCTAGTCGCCTTGTGCCAGGCCGTGCGAGTGCCGGTCGCCATCGAAAATCCTCACTTGTCTAGAATATGGCTGACGCCACAGTTCAAGGGTCTGCTGAGAAAATGCCGCACGGTCGTGTTAGACGTTTGCCAATTCGGCCAATCGTGCCGGAAACGCACCCGCATTGTGTACGATCATGTTGATTTGCAGCCCCTCAGCCGTCTTTGCAACGGCCCCCGCGGGATCTGCTCTCGCACGGGTCGCCCGCGCGACCAGCTTCAAGGAAATAATTATGACGGCATTTTTCTCACGCTTTTGGCCGAGGCTTACCCAGCCGACCTCTGCGCCAGCGTCGTTCGCTGCTTCCAGTTCGCGCCTGCAGAAAACCAAAGTCAGAGAATGCAGAAGTTGTGGTGCGGCTGATGCCAGGCGCGTTTTTGGAGTGAAGTTCCGTTCTGTGCAAAAAAGAGCTGGAGTTCGCTTCGCGTTTTGAGTTGGGTACTGTCCCGAGCTCGAGACCTTCTGATCTGCGATTGTAAAGTCGGGGGACTTGTCGACACCAGAGATAGCATTGCTTCGCGCGTCTGGCGGGAAAAAGGGCCTGGGCGTTACATTTGACAAAGCTTGCTGATTAATGTTATGCAGAAGACCGTGACACGCCGCCTCCGTTCCATAGTTTTTTCCTGGCCAACCGTCAGCCCCACCGCCGCCCTCTCCTGTTAATATTACAGGAACGAAATAGGAGTTCGCTTCGCGTTTTGAGTTGGGCACTGCCCCGAGCTCGAGACCTTCTGATCTGTGATTGAAAAGTCGGGGGACTTGTCGACGCCAGAGATAGCATCGCTTCGCACGTCTGGCGGGGGAGAGGGCCTGGGCGCTACATATATATATATATATGTATATATATATATATATATATATGAGATCATACTATCCCAGGGAGGGCCGATAAGTCCGGGGGGTGGGTGCGTGTGCGCGTGCGCGCGCGCGTGTGCGCGCGCGCGCGCGTGCGTGGGTGGGTGGGGTGGGGGGGAGGGGGGGGTAGAGTCTATTCTCTTCTCAGAAAGGAGAATTTACCCTTCCTGATCTGCATCTTCGCCACTACTACGCAGAATCGCAAGTGCCCGGTTGCCGCCTTGACCATCTTCCGATGCTCCTCTGGGTCCTTCCTGCTGGATTCCGGCGCGAGGTTCTGCAGGATAGACAGGGCGCTGCAAGGAGGGCTCATGCCGACGAACTCGGGCTCCTCCGCGTCGATCAGATGCAGGATGCGATGCCTATCTTCAGCTCGTCGGGAGCGCCCCAGCCGTTCGCAAGGTCGAAGGCGCCGAGGTTCTGGAAGCCTAGGTTCTCGAACTCCACTGTTAGCCGCGGCTCCGAAAACAGGTCTAGACACTTCGGTTGCATGCCTAGACGAGCCTGCGCTGCCTTAGCTCCCTTCACCACCTCCTTCTTGACCTTCCTGCTCATGGTGCCCGCCACCCCCGCGGCCAGGAGCGGCTCCGACTCCTCCTCATCGTCGCCGGCCTCGGGGCCCCGACCCGGCCCTACCGAAAACCAGCCGTCGCATCCTCCGCAAACACCCCCAGCTCGGTCGCCTCCGACATTGCCATCGCATCAACTTCTGCCGTCTGAATTTTCTTACTCTCGCCGTTCTTCATCTCGCAGAGATTCAGCTGGTAGTGTCCACTGGCGGCGATCTTCAGAGGCACCGCGACGTTGATCCTGGTAAGCCTGATCTCGTCCCGCTCCACGTCCAGGATTGCGCCGAGAGCTTCGAGCATCGGCTTGCTGACCAGCAAGGGAGCCCAGCCCGGCACCACGCACAGCCGAAGGAGTAACATCCTTCCGCCAACGCGGCACTGCATCTCAACCGAGTAGATTGACGACAGCGTCTCCTGATTTCCAAACTTGAACGTCGTGACCTTCTCTTGCTTCATTACTTTCACATCCAATCCTGCCTCCATCATCTCCTGCGTGTGCTGCGACGACGTCTCCTCGCCGATCACTCCTTTACCGCATCCAGTGTCCACTACGCCGTTTCCCGGCTCGTGGGCTGTCGGGGATCTTCTGACCCGGGTCAATCCAGACCCGGGTCAGCAGGAAACCAAAAACTGCAATGCAGGTAAAAAAAACTGCAACGCAGATCTTCGCAAACCCGGGTCAGCCAATGCGCGCGGCCGCCTTGCGGCCACGAGCGGCTCGCTGACCCGGGTCAGCCAGAGGGGGTCCTCGCAGGATCCTGCAGGATATGGCGCCCTGGCTGACCCCCGTTTGCATTGACCGCCGTCTCGAGGCTCCCGAGGCTGTCGTGTTCAGTACCTCCGGATACTCCAAGTCGCCGTCCTGACCGCTGAGGCTCCAGTACTCCTGGATGAGGGCCTGCACGCCCTCCTCCAGCTCCTCGCAGGCGTCAATGACCGCGTCCATCCCGTCCTCGGAGTTCACCTTGTCGGACTGGTCGCCCTGGTGTTTCCGCAGCTCCATCTGTGCCTCGTCCTCGCAGACTTCGCACTCGAAGCTGTCGTCGTCGTCCTCGATAGTGTGCACCACGTTGACGCCCTTCTATTTGCCCTTGCCTTTGCCGTCACGTGGCGGTGGTCGTCGCTGTCTCTTCGGCTTCTTGCAGTCCCTGCTGAAGTGTCCGACCTCGTCGCAGTTGTAGCATCGCGCCCGCTTCGCCATGTTCTTGATGTCCGACTTCTTTGGGCCGAACCCGCGCGCCAGCTGCTCCTTGGATATATTATTGCGCTGATCTCGCCACGTCACCAGACTCTCGATGGCCTCGCTCTCGTCCGGGATATCGTTCTCATCCTCGTCCTCCTGAAGGCCTGTCATCAGCGCCTCGATGTCCAGGTGGCTATATTCCTCGTCGTCGACCACGTGCGCATGGCATGTCCTCTGCTGCTGGCCGAAGTCGGTCGTGCCGTTGGGGAATGTCGTCCTCATCGCCGATGCTACATCCCGTTCCTTGTACGATCTTGATGACGCCGCAAGCACCACTGCCAAGCGTTGTGGTGGAAGATGTGCTCCCAGCAGCAGCAAGTAGCCTCGAGCCATGTCTGGCAGCACAACGCCCTCGGCTTCGCCCTTGGCGAACGACGCCTGAGCTCTGCCGCAGTATGCCGCCATCGAAACGTTCTTCACCAGCTTCAGCGAAAACGCCTCCTGGAGCGCCTCGCCCAGCCTGTCGTGCGCCGCGACGCCCGGGAAGCGCGCATCCAGCGTGTCGAACAGCACCTGCTCGCCACCTTCCGTCTCCAGGTCGTCCATGTCGATGACCTCCATCGCGCTCGCCGCCACGTCGTCCAGCAGCGTGAACAGCGTCGGCCCCATGGCCGTCGGTGGTGTCCCCTTGGCCCGCTGCACAATGATGTACGCACGAGCCCACTTCTTCCACACCCGATAGTCGCGAAATGCGTCGGCTCCATTGCCGGCAAATCTCCTGATGCCGCCGGTCTGCCCAACGTCCGTGTTCATCTGATTGGGCACCGCCGGCACTCGCCCGAGTGCCTCCCTGCGACAGCGCCTGCTATCGCGCGGCCCGCTCCGCTCTACCAATGCAGATGGCTTCGAGAGTGGGGATCCCGCCCCACCTTTCCTCACCCGAGGCAAGCCAAAATGCTGCAGCACAGACTCACCACGCACAGATCACATCTAGGCCCAGCTGGGCCTTCATTGCTTCAGAGGTCATCCAGAGGGGGCCCGCTCGGTCCGCACGTGACTACTCAGTCACTACGATCAGCACAAGGTGAGGCTGAATGGGGGGGGGAAGGGGGGGCGGGGAGGAGGGGGGGCTGAGGCAGGCTGAGGCCGAGGCAGGCTGAGGCCGAGGCAGGCTGAGGCTGAGACAAGCCGAGGCAGGCTGAGGCTGAGGCTGAGGCTGAGGCTGAGGCTGAGGCAGGCTGAGGCTGAGGCTGACGCAGGCTGCGGCCGAGGCAGGCTGAGGCTGAGGCAGAGGCAGGCTGAGGCTGAGGCCGAGGCATGCTGAGGCTGAGGCTGAGGCAAGCCGAGGCAGGCTGAGGCTGAGGCTGAAACTGAGGCAGGCTGAGGCATCCGTAAGAATCCATAGGAATCCTTAGGAATCCGTAGGAATCCTTAGGAATCCGTAGGCATCCTTAGGAATCCGTCGGCATAGTCAAGCATCCTCAAGAATCCTTAGGAACCCTTAGGATTCCTCAGGAATCCTAAGGAATCCGTAGGAATACATAGGAATCAGGATTCCTAAGGATTCCCAAGGTTTCCTAAGGATTCCTATGGATTCCTAAGGATGCCTAAGGATGCCTTAGGAATCCCTGGGAATCCTTA